>CALZFC010000087.1:1172500-1415000 GCA_945643635.1 Allodiplogaster sudhausi
CCCCTGACATCTTATCTCTAACAGTCTAGTATTTCACTCTCTCTTCTTACTCATTCACCTTCACATCAGCGGGGAACAGACAAGGAAAGTCGTTTTCTTGTCCGCGAGTGCCAATGGACGAATGGGGAAAATAATCTGATAGGAGACAACTCTACTTGCGAGAGGAAGCCATAGAGACCTGTGATGAGGTTGCAGACTGATAGAGCCGTTGAGGAAGCCGACGGAGTCGGTTGAGAGGGGGATGGCCAATGGGAAGCTGTCGTTCCCTTTCATCTCCCCTTTCACGACAGACAAGCTGAGGCTGTCGAGTGGGAAGCCACGGATGTGCAAGAGATGTTCAGAGCCACTCTCGTCCAGCCGAGCCAGCATTGCCACCTCCATCTCTATCTAAGAACACGGCATCTTATTCAGTTGTTACATGAAAGGGAAGAGACCCTGGTCTGAGAAAAGGCAGGATGAGTGCAGTGCCAGCAGAGAGCAACGACTTCTCCGAGATGGCTCGCACTGAGAGTAGAAATACCTAGCCAGAGCTTCTCGCTCTTCACCGTCTCGTTTGCTGGAGGCCGCATTCGGAAGTCACCAAGCCAGTCGAAGTACGGCAGAGGGGGCAGAACAGTCAAAGAGGGATGTTGGGGAGGGGAGACTGAAACATGCAGGGAGAGAGAGGCACCCAGAGAAGTCTTGATATGATGAGACGAAGGTGTGAGGAGTGGAGAGGGACATGATGAAGGAGGACATCTCTTCAGGGAGGGAGGGAGTTCAATCTTCTCGGGAAAGGAGAAGAATGGAGGATGATCGGAGAAGAGCCAAGCATTCAAGCAGGAGCAGTTGAGGGGACACGCAGACAAGTCGACTGTCAGCGAAGCATTCGAGGACGACAGACTCTGCCAAGGGAGCTGCTTCAATTTGCAATCGGGAAAAGAAAGAAGTCGCAGAGATGGGAACTGTCCAAGGCCGAAAGGAGGAAGACTTTCGACTGGGCAGTCAAAGCGAAGACTCCTCAGTCTGAGAAAAGGCTTCTCCGGCCATCCCTTACACCCACTTCCAACAACTGTAATTTCGTCAAAGGTTCGGGCCACTCTTGAACGGAGGGAGGAGCAGGAAGCCGAGGAGGGGGCTCCTTCTATTGCAGAGCACTCTGTGGAGGCACTTGAGTCGTTGAATGCAAGTGCGACTGAGATCAGGGCTGCCAGGAACAGGGGTGCCAGTTGCATGTGCTCATCACACTCCACTCTCAGGGGATGCCAACACTTTATAGCAGGCAAATGATAATAACAAGAACAATTGGAAGGCGAGAGGAGAGAAGATTCCGTTCAGGCATCAGCCTTCTTCTTCTGCACTCGCTTCTTCTGCTGCGAGCGAAGGAGCTGCGACGCGCGTCTCTCAGCCACCTAAATCGACTGCATGTTAGAGAGGAGAGAGTGTAGGGAGGGTGGAGACAGGCTAACCCCCAGGCAATGAGAGAGTGTCGGGAGGGTGGAGACTCTAACCCCCCAGGCAGTGAGAGTGTGAGGAGGGCGGAGACTATAACCACAGGCAGCCAAAGAACACACTGCCACGGGCTCCCCGCATGGCTCGTGTATATGAAAACACCATGGGATAAGGTTTCACTAGATGAGATGATAAAGAATTAATGACAACTAAGAATATGAAGACAATGTAGAACGCAAGTTAATTCAATCGAACCTTAGACCAACATTTCAGAAAATATCGTCATCTCATATATTAATCAATGAAAGCCATTTTTTCATTGCTCTTTCATCAATGTAAAGATAGTGCATCACAAAATCTAGAACTTGGTCTTTGATCAAGATCTTTTGCAATCAAAAATTTATGATCGGTAATTAAACGGAGTAAGCAAGAGCAAATTGAAGCACACTCAATGTCTGGCAGCACTTGGAAATGGCAAGGGAAGGTCTCTCGCAGCTTTAGGGCGATAGATTTACCCGTTAAGAAAAATATTAAGTTACCCCATCATATGAAAAATATTTATTAGAGATTTGATCGAGAACATAATCTGGGAATACATTCACATAAAAATCTGAACAAAATATTCCATTTACCCCCTTCATCACATGGAAAAAAAATCATGTTTAAGAAAACCGCCGCTTGAAGACGATTGTTCAGACGAGGAACATGAACATGATATATGACGGGGCCAACTAAAAAAACGGTCGTTTTTGCGTTTTCGACGTGTTTCGTGAGATTTGTGCAGCGTTCGTAGAAAAGTTCATATACTAAACTGCATATTTTTTTTTAGAATCTTTATACACGTACAAAAGTGTACAGAATTCCGAGTGAAAAATGAGCACAACTATACATGTATTAAAATGCACAAAATTATTTTGAAGATTGAGCAAGAATATACGCGTTGAAACATGTTCATAAAACGGAAAGAAAAATCAGCAGAAATATACATGAACAAAAGTGCTCAAGAACTAACAGAAATGTGGGCACAAATATACGCGTACAATATGGCGTAAAAAATTTGAGCAAGAAAATACGCGTACAAAACTGCTCAAAAAAAATTGAGCGCAAAAATACATGTACAAAAGTGCTCAGAAGTGAAATACAAATAGCAGAAAAACCTGTTAATTACAAGAATATATTAATGCTTATATGATCAAAAAACAACGAAATATCCTACTTATTGAGGAAAAACAACAAAACCTTCATTTAATAGGTTTAGAAAGTAAAAATCACAATATCGGCCATGTTCAAAGTTCCAACGTACCGAATGACAAGGTCATGACCACCCTACATTCGCAAAAAATATATAAATTCAAACATTAGAAACAGAATAGAACAAAAAAACTTTAAAAACATAATATGGAAACACGTAAGGATGTCGAAATATGTTTTCGAAAACGGCCTGCTAGCCGCGTTGCGTGCAAACACGTTTTGTGCGCAGGTTTTCGCGCGTTTGTGGCGCGCTTGGGAAGGCGCAAGCAGGCCGTTTTCGAAAACATGTTTCGACATTCTTCCATTTCTCCATATTAGTTTTTCAAGATATTTTTGTTCTATTTCGCTTCTAATGTTTTACTTTATATATTTTTGCTATCATTCTGTTTATTGGTCGTTTGAACATGACCGATATTTTGATTTTTATTTTCTAAACTTATTAATTGAAAGTTTTGTTGTTTTCCTAGATATGTACTATATTTAATTGTTTTTAATCCTATAAGCAGTAATTTATACTTGTAATTAACAGGTTTTTCTGCTATTTCATTTCTGAGCACTTTTGTACGTGTATTTTTGAGTTCAATTTTTGAGCAGTTTTGTACACGTATTTTCTTCCTAATTTTTTTCTACGTGATATTGTACGCGTACATTCGTGCTCATTTTTCTTAATGAATTTGGAGCACTATAGTACATGTACTTTTCTGCCCATTTTTATGTCTGATTCATGTGCACATTTATACGCGTATCTACATGCTCATTTTTAAAAGTCATTTATGGGCATGTTAGTACGTGTATATTTCTGTGTAACCTTTTTTGCACACCTTTGTACGTTAATAAAGATGCTTGAAAAAAGATGCAGCTTAGTACATGCACTTTTCTACACACACTGCACAAATCTCGCGAAACACGTCGAAAACGCAAAAGCGACCGTTTTTTTAATTGGCCCCGTCATATATTTTTACGGTTCAGAGTACCGAATAACGATCTATAGTGAATTTCAGTGAAAATATTCCACCAGTCTGGGGTGGGAATCGCTTAATAGTACTCGCCATTCAACTTCACTTTCCAGAACTCCTTCAGGGAATAAAAGCCACTGTCGGGGACCCAGAAAAATAGGGTTGGGAAGGAGCAATCGGCCCGGAAACCAGGGTGGGTTTGCTTTTTCTGCCTAAATATTACTCAAAAACAAGGTGGGGTAGGGCTTTGGGGACGCCCAAATTCAGGGTGGGTCTGTCAAATCGACAGTACCTTTTTTCCCCTGAACTCCATTACAAGTAGGAGTCAAATTTGTGTAGACAAAGCGAAGGAAGGAAGAGATGAGCCATGCAAACCTTCTGAAGGCGAGGGGAATAGCCCTTCGCGACATTCCTGACGGCCTTGAGGATGGCGCGTCCTTTGCGGCTCACAGTGCTGGAGACCACGGACTTCACGGGGTTCTGGCGGTCTAAACAAAGGGAAATTATCACAATAACATCATAACACACTAGGTTACCATTCGGCACTCTTCCGCTATACCCCAGAACCCCAAAAAAATTTTTGCTGACATTCTTCAATTCGGTTTTATTTAATACTCGAGAAACGAGTAATTCATTTTAATCCGTTTGGGATGGACCAAATTCCCCCCGTTTAGTTTTTAAGACATATTTTGGTACTATTTCGGTTTGACTACCCAACATTTTTTCCAAACATTTTGTTTTGCTGAAACTTGCCCCAAGGGGGTTATTTGATGCCATGACAGGGAATAAATGGTTGCCGGATTCCGGCGACCTACCCTGTTTTTGGGCCATCTGAATTACACTAGTCTGTTTTTTGTTGGGTGTGCTTCGTGACAAGGTCACCTAACGCACCCAACACAATTTTTAAACAAAATGTCAACGAGATTAGTGTTTGGGTTCTAAAAGTAATCAGAGAGTACGGAGAAAATAGTTTCCTTAACTAATTTTGTCTGTGATGCACTTTGAAAAATATTTTTAAAACCAATATTTAGCCCATCGGCGCTTTTTAGGCTATGAAAAAGTGGTTATTTCGGGAATCAAAATGGTGCAATCTGCCTCCCCGAATTTTCTCTACAATTTGTTATATTGGTTGACGGAAATAACCCCCTGGAAGTATACTCACAGACTAGGGTAAACGCCCATTTTTTTTGTCCTAGCCTACCCTGTTTTGGAATACCATCCGGCAAGGCTTTTATTCCCTGTGCCATGAGAACGAATATGAGATTCGTTTTGATAGATTTCGGCGTTTTCGAAAGTTTAGGTGCATATTTTCAGTACTATTCCGGTACTCACCCAACAAGAGAGAAAGTGTAAAAGAAGCCTTATTACTTGACTTCTTTGCGTTGAAAAAAGAAGAATGGCAGACCGAAAGTGAATTTTACGAAAAAATGTTTTGGAAAGAAGAAAAAAAACGCATAAATGAAATTGTATGTGGTCTAATGGACGACAGTACTAAACTTGGACAACGATTTAAATTAGTAATAAAAATGACGGACGGAATATTTTAATACGAATTTAGAGGTCGTCACGATAGAGCCCCCACCTGTGGGCATACTTCCCGATGTCACTTTTTGGTTACCCAATATACCATTTACTGAGAATGTTCTGAGAATCCTGCGTACTCCACCTAAATTTAATATTAAAGTTTGAAAGTAAAAAACTCGAACTGGTGCCTTTTCTTCCTAGAATATTCCATGTAAAATGGAATATCGGGTAACCAAAACTGACTTCTGGAAGTAAGCCCACTGGGTGGGTCTTCGCGACGACCTTTAAGTTCCTTAATAAAATAGTCCGTACGTGGCGTTTTGCGTCGTTACTTTTTCATCGACATTAGCTGTCAAACTTATAACTGACACAAAGAATCGCTCATCCGTTTAAATAATACTTAAAGAAACTAGGTTTTTATCAGTCACCGTTTTTCGAGGCCGTTGTTAGGTCTTCCACACCCCGTCTTACCAAGAACTGCGTCAAGTCTTTTGGCACTTACTATTCGGTTGCTCTTTGCCAGAAATTTTCGAAAAAAAAAAACATTCCCCCAAACTGAGCCCTGAAAACTATCTAATATCTTTTTTTTGGTGAATCTGTTTCAGGAAAAAGGGTGGTCCCGGAACCCCCTAAAGTAGCTGGATATTATTCAGGTGTCTTTTGGGTGCCGAAAGGATAATGAAGAATCAATTTATTGATCTAGAACTGATGGAGTAGTGCCTCATTGAGGCGCAAAAAAGGGTGGCTGCTCAGTTTCGGAACTGCCTTTTACACCCTGGTCTTTAAATTTTTTTTACAAAGCTATACCAATGCTAGGTAGTTGCACTTGTTGTTCTACCGCATACCTGGACTAACTTTTGAAAACTACTTCACGGTCAAAAATAAAAGTGATATTCGTGTTTGTATGGGGTCTTAGGGGAAAATTTTTTCAAAAACTTCTGGAGCCACTCCGACCTAGAATAAAAACTAAAAGGACCAATAGCTAGAAAGTTTAGGAAGACTAACGGCCAGCCTTGGTAGAGACGACAAGCGCCTTCTTCTCAGCATCGAGCTTGATGTCAATAGCCTTGGCATTGACAAGTCCGTTGTAACGCTGACTGTTGATTCCCTTGAGGTTGAACGGCTCGCGAGAGAACTTCTTGTTGATGCCGCGCTGAGTGCGGAGGAACGACGAGTTGTTGCGGATGATCTGCCACGTCAAGTCCGACATTTTACCTGAAACTTTCTTTTGAAGCAGGTAATCTTCAGAATCGTATTCAACAAACACGGAGCAATTCACTATGTCTGAAAAGTGTAGAAGCTCTGAATCTAAAATTGACTCTTACAAATAGGGAAAGCACTAGCAGGCCAACTCTAAACTAAAACAATTCAAATTCACATCGGGCAGAAAATATTATTCGCAATGCTAAAAATGTTTATCTGCATAGGACTCCCGAATCCTTTGAAATGTGGTACTGTAAGACATTTCTACAATTTAGGACTGGTGATATAGGATATGTCACCTATCATATCTCCGAATTGCATTATTAATTCTGTTACTTTTCAGAATGCTAGTTCAACTAGCCGAAAAATCGTGCAGTGAAGATCAGCCTAGTACCAGTACGTGGGTTCGAGAAAACTTTGTAATCGGAGAGGTCATTGGAAATGGTTAGCAAGTGTGTAACTTTCCTGGTTATTCTAACGCATCATTAGACAGAAGTTTCATACGCTATTAACATTAGTCGCATGGATCGTCAAGGTATCTAGCCTATTCACCATATTTTTTTATACAAAACTCAGCTAGATTTATCTTTTTGCTTTATTTATTTACGAACGCAATGTAGTTCAAGTGATGAGCGAAGTAAAACGAAATTAGCACAAAAATAAAGTGAAGTTCATTTACCCTTGGAGGTACCTTCGGAAAGGTGTACACTGTGGAGTGCCGACAGCGGGCGGCTGGGCATCTTCTGGCGATGAAGGAACTTATGCGCTTTGCCCATCCACGTTACATTGAAATGGAGCTGCGAATTCTGCAGCAGTTCGGTGGATGCAGCAACATCATGCAAATGCATTGTGCTTATCGAGATCGAGACAGAGTCTTCATTCTCATGGATCACTTCCCTCACGACTCTCTACGGGTACTCACATTTCGTTTCTTCTATTCTGTGCATTTCATTAAATTTTTATTCTGGTATAAATTTTTGCCTTACTTTATCAGATTGACAGCAAAGTGGGGAAACCTATTTGTTTTTCACTTCATCGTTCATCAGATAAAGTAAGATGTGGAAAGATACAATAACAATACTCATTAAAGAAATTGAACGACAATTTTTTGTGATAATCAAATATCGCTTCCTCAAGTTCATTCTGCATATTTCAGGATATTATGGCAGATATTACAACGGAGGAGATCTTAACGTATATGAGGAACCTCTTCATTGCTCTTCAACATTTGCACAAGAACGGTGTTATACACCGTGATATAAAACCTGCCAACTTCCTCTACAATCGAAAACTTAAGAGGTACAGGGGTTTGGTGTGTCTGATCTGGAAGCTTTTGTTACTTATATTTCTGTTATTTAATGTTAGAGTTTGATGGAAAAGGAATTCTGGACACATTGACTGTTCAGATACGCGCTAATCGATTTTGGTCTTGCGGAAATCTATGATCAGAGCACAACCAGCAAGGAAAATAGTTGTAGATCGGTAAGAACTACATTCCGTGTTTAACTAGGTCTCACTTTTGTCTGGGACACTGCAGAAAAATTATCGTGGAATATATGGGACCCTCCCAAAAACCCATTTAAATTCAAACTGTTTGAATTGAATAAAACAAGCTACACCCCGATTTTTGCTTGTGGACCGCCCGGGAAATCTTTGACGCAAGAGGGCATCTAAACATTCACTACATTAAGCAAACATAATCTCTACGAAATTAAATTTTTATATGAATATTTATTTTAGAATCGTCCAGTTCTTCATCGGTCCGCTGTTAAACGGCTCTGTGCTTCGAATGAGCAGGAGCCCGCAGTGAAGAGATGGAGGAGATGTGACTGCGCCGGCCACTCGGCTATCTGCTCGGCCTGCAAGGCAAAGCCTGTTAAGATCTTCAATAAGGTTTTCTGTTATTATTCGTCTAGATACTTTGTGACAAGATGACGTAGACCTAAACCTGTTATGCACGCTTGTTGAGAGACTAGAATAGCACAGTTTGCTCGGCTTTTATAAGGATGAGCAGATAATGAATGTTGTTAATACCAATCAACTGGTATGAGCATTTTCTTCTACTTGACAAGCTTGTTCTCGTGTTAGGAGGGAATTGTATGCCATATGTTATACTTCGATATTTATCTGAAGTAAACCTTTTTAAATGTGCATGGTTTAGGCAGGAACTCCTGGCTTCCGTGCGCCAGAAATCTTGCTGAGAATGAATGAGCAGAGTCCGAAGTTGGATGTGTGGTCGGCTGGGATCACAATGCTATCGATGATGTGTAGGAAGCATCCACTATTCAGGTTGGCACTTGGAATGGGAGATTGGATGGAAGAAGAGAATTACAGACCGGGCGATGACTCGGATGCCCTTGTGCAGATGGCCGCCGTCTTCGGCACGAGACCGCTGCTGGACTTGGCACGAGAGTCGGGTCACACTCTGAAGATGGCTCCCGAGCATCCCGGCATCGACCTGGTTCACTTGGTAAGTCATGTCATCGAGACAGTTCACTACTTTCAACGATGTCGTAGTAATATTTTCTTCACTTTTCCTGTGTCTTCGCTAATTTGACCAATTCACTCTAAATGTTGTCACATCATTTTTTGATGTATCAGTAAATAAATAGCAGAGGACCGCAGTAAAGAAAATAAATAGAGGAAACGTTCGTCTTTAACCGGCTCACTCTGATTTCCTGAAATCAAACTGGCTTTTCGCATGTTTTCTTTTCATAGATATTGAGAAGAATAAAATAGAAGAAATGAAAATGAGTGCTATTCTGTGACAGGTTGCGTGCATGCGCGAGGGTTGCGAGGCAGGCGACATCGCTAACTGCAACTACTGCAAGTCCCTCATCTTCGACAACCTTACCCGATGCCTGTGTCTGAGATGCGGGGAGAAGTCCTTATCTAATCTTGACAGCAATGAAAAAGTCGCCTTTGAGGTATTCCAATGAATGCGCGATTGCATGATAATTTTCATCTTTATTATGTTGAAGGTGCTCAGCCGATGTCTCGTCGTCAACCCGAAATCCCGAGGAAGTTCACAAAATATCCTTTCGCAATTACTCTAACCTACTTTGCCTTACTCTTTCTTAGTCTTTTTTTTTTTCTTCTTCTCATACGGGTTTCATGGCTTTATCAGGTTTTATTGCGTTTTCTTTTTTGTGATTGAAATAAAGTTAATTGCTGATACCCTTCTCAATTCTTCCTTTACCGTTCTGTCGGTTCTCTTATCGTTGCCTAGTGCTCTTAAACTGGTCCAGAATGTGAGAGAAGTCAGAGATGGCTCGGAAGCCTCGCACGAAGCGCTGCAGGAAGCGAACTGAGATGGATAACAAAGTAATCGAGAGTTGCGTCATCGACGACTCTATTCAGGTATCGATACGGTCCTAGGTATTCGATATGATCGCCACTCAGCTTCTTCCTTGTAGACGATTCTACTCCACGAGACTTCGTGTGAGCAGGTATTGCCAGAGAAGCGCGGGAAGTTGAGCTGTGACCACGCGGAGGTTGCCAAACACAGATCCCTCCTCAACCTCGAATCTCTTGCCAAGGTTTGCATACGCAAGTTGTTGGCTGTTCATGTTATCCTGGAGGGTTAAAATTGTTTCAGGCGACTTGTTCTGGCTGCGATGGGCGAGCCAAATGGGTTTGCTTACGGTGTAAATCTCCTCTATGTGCAAAAGGTCAAGATCATCTCTCTTCGCATTTCGAGGTTACTCTTTGCCCTTATTAAAGGCTATATGTTTTAGACTTACAATTAGCTGATACACGGTGTCTTCATTAGATTAACTGATGTGGCCATGATGAGTTTCAGGAAACGGGGCATCCACATTACGCCTATTTGAAGACCGGGCGCATACTTTGCCAGATCTGCGAAGATGAAATCACTCTCGATACTGAAAATGTTAGCTCTTTTTTACTTTAATGCTTTTAAAGTAGGCATTACGACTGCTGGTTTCCAACAGAGATTAATAGCATTGCCAACGCATTTGACTGCCAACGGCCCTAGTTTTGTGTAAAGAATGATGGAACAGCTTGTGCCTTACTTTGATGTGAGCTCAATTTGAGGTGCCAGCCTCGGAACCCTCGTGTGCAAGCGAAGAGAAAGAGCCCGAGTCGGTGGAGAGAGAATCAATGGCAGTGACCGTGAGGGATGCTCGCCCGGTTTTCCTCTCTCGCGCCGAGACCCGAGGTCGTCCCCTTGAGCCCTACGCCGTGCAGTCCAGGCCCATTCATGACAACCTGGAGGACGACGACGATGATATCAGACCAAGAGGTCAGCATTTCTGGTCTTCTACCTTTTTGATTGCTTTAGAAAGGGGGAAACGGAATGCATTGTTGTAAAGATGTTTGAGATGAGAAGGGCGCGAGTTTGTGCTTGCAGGGCTGTCTGGCCTGTACAACCTGGGCAACACTTGCTACGCGAATGCAGCCCTGCAGGCACTCGTGAACTGCCCTCCCTTCAGTGACTTCTTCCGTATCAAGACGAATCTCCGCCCCTTCGCAGCAACTCAGCCCCACATCTCCAATGCCTTCGCTCAACTCGTGCAGAACATGTGGTCGGCCAGGAGAACTCCAGTTATTCATCCTGGAAACCTTCTCAATGTCACTGCCTCTTTTAACTTCCCTTTTATGAGTATTCCTACTTGATTACTTGATGACAAAAGAAGTATTTGCTGCAGAAAGTGCGGGAACAGTGCCCGCAGTTCAGTGGCTTCTCCCAACAGGACTCGCAAGAATTCATCCGCTGTCTTCTTGAGCTCCTCCATAGGTTGGTTATTTAGAAAGGGACAAATATATTTAAAAACAACTTTATCAGAGAACTCGGTCGTCCTGTTTATGCGCACGAGGAGAATATCAATCGAAGTGAGGGAGGGGAGGGACCGGAGCGGAGGAGAGAAAGAGAGAGAAGGAGAAGAGTGGCGGAAGAGTCGACCCAGCGGTCCTCCCAGTCCTCGTCATCTGCCGAGGAGGAAGCTGCAGCCGGCGATTCTGGCTGGAGCAGCGACGGAGACACGGCGGTGTCGGTGGAGGAGGAGGTGGACTGGAAGAGCGTGGGGAAGAGATCCATCGTCTCGGATGCATTCGACGGCTCCATGGAAAGCGCAGTCCGTTGTCTCACTTGTGGCAATGTCTCCAAGACCACCGAAGCCTTCGAGGTTTCTATTCCACATCTTTACTCGTAATAATGGCTATTTAATCAGTCATCCCAAGCTGGTTGATTTCTTTGGGAGATCTTTTTTTATTGAATTAAAGCAGCAGTCTCTGCAGGATCTTTCCCTGCAAATCGCAAGTCCTCCGCAACAATCACCCCCGAATGGGGAAGAATACGAGGAAATGGATGAGGAATCTGTCAGTTGATGATCCACAACAGACCCAACAAGGAAAAGCGATGTGGATGTTACCCAAGGCCACTCGGAAGTCTTACCTACTCACGTTTACCGGATCGTTGGATCTTTTCCCTAGTTCACGCTATTTGGGGGTCGATGGGTTGGTGACTGATTTGACTAAATTTGCAAGAGGATAGACACCTCATAAAAGTGCCATTTGTTAGTGTGATCTGGGGTTACAGTGGTGGAGTGGTTGGCTGTTTTGATAGTCCTCCCTTTGCAGTGGTGGAGTGGCTGGCTGTCTTGGCTGTCCTCCCTAAGTTCCTGGATGGTAACTCGCTCGGTGTCTCTGGAAGACTGTTTCGCTGCTTTCTTCACCCCAGACCGTCTCATCGGAGATGACATGTACTCCTGCCAGAAATGCAGCAAGTTAGTGCACCTTATTCTTTTGTTGTACTATTAATGTGGCTGAGATCTTTTAGTACTTTACCTTCAGTAATTTTTATATGGACAGCTCAGGATCTTTAAATGCAACTGGAGTATATGGCTATCCTACTCTTGCCATACTGTTTGTGTTATTTGTTATAGCTTCAATTATCGTTCAATATATATATATATATTGAACGATAACTGAAGCTATAACAAATAACACAAGATGTTTGCCGTTTAGGAAAGCTCGATATAGTTTAATTTTAGAGTTATTTCCTTTGTTTTAGACTACGGAATGGAGTGAAGTCGTATAGAATCACGAAGATGCCTGAGATACTCTGTGTTCACTTGAAAAGGTTCCACCACGACCACACTACTGCTAGCAAAGTTTGTCTCATTCTGGCCATGCCATTTTTCCCTAAACTAAACAAGAAACAGGGAAAAGGGTTGGTTGTTGTAGTTCATTATTTCTAATAAGAATGATGTTGAGGTAAACACGCGAGTAACCTTTCCACTGGTTGGTCTGGACCTCTCGGAATACACAGCCGAGTCTGCGGGGATCTCGGAGTACGAGTTGACTTCCCTTGTTTGCCACGAGGGCAGCTCAGTCGACAGCGGGCATTACGTGGCTGTGGCTCGCAGCGAAATTGATGGAAACTGGTGAGTTCCAGTTTCTTTTTTCTCTTTCTACACTCAGAGTCGGGCTGTGAACTGTACTGCAAACGGCTCAATTCTAGTGTAGGCGTCCCATCAATGAAAAATAAAGGTGTCTGATTGCCATGGAACGCCTATAATTCGATGGGACGCCTACACTAGAATAGAGCCCTGCAAACATCCTCCAGAAATATAAAACATAATGCACAGCTTAGAATACGTAGAAAAAAAACATTCCTAAAGTTGCTGCCTTTATGTACTCCGCTTCTATTTTCAGTAGGAGGGTTAAACGGTTAAAAAGGTGGAGTCAATTATTTTACCGACCCATCCTGATTTTGGGCTTCCCCACTTTGATTTTGAATCACAAATTCTGTATAATCCTATAGTCGTTTTCCTTGTTACCCAACAATAGCTTTAAGCCTTTTGGTTTCATGTGAACGTAATGATGGTTGAATAAAAGTGGTCGTCTTGAATTGCAGGTACGAGTTTGATGACTCGACAGTGACTCGATTGGATGCTGCCTATGTTCTGACGAAGAATGCATACGTTCTGTTCTATCAGAAGAAACAGGGACAGGAACACGACCGGACTCGCCTTCGAATCAGAGAAATGATCCACTCTTCAACTGTCGCTGCGGTATGTTGGTGTTTGATATTTATATATCGCTCTAATTGTATAGTTACAGCCACGCCCAGGGAATAAAAGCCACTGTCGTGGACTCAGAAAATTAGGGTGGGGAAGGAGGTATTGGGCCGGGAAACCAGGGTGGGTTTGCTATTTGTGCCTAAATGTTACTCAAAAACATGGTGGGGTAGGGCTTTGGGGACGGGGAATACAAGGGTTGCCGGATTCCGGCAACCTACCCTGTTTTTGGGCCATCTGAATTACACTAGTCTGTTTTTTGTTGGGTGTGCTTCGTGACAAGGTCACCTAACTCACCCAACACTATTTTTAAACAAAATGTCAACGAGATTAGTGTTTGGGTTCTAAAAGTAATCAGAGAGTACGGAGAAAATAGTTTCCTTAACTAATTTTGTCTGTGATGCACTTTGAAAAATATTTTTAAAACCAATATTTAGCTCATCGGCGCTTACCCTAGTCTGTGAGCATACTTCTAGGGGGTTGTTTCAGTCATCCAATACATCAAATTGTAGAGAAATTTTGGGGAGGCAAATTGCACAATTTTGTGATCTGGAAAAATCAACATAAACACATTAATTTTGCTTTGAAAGTATGGAATTATTTTGCCGCGTAATTCGAATCATGTTTGATTTTTTAGGCTATGAAAAAGTGGTTATTTCGGGAATCAAAATGGTGCAATCTGCCTCCCCGAATTTTCTCTACAATTTGATATATTGGTTGACGGAAATAACCCCCTGGAAGTATACTCACAGACTAGGGTAAACGCCGATGAGCTCCTTTTTTCATTTTTTTTGTCCTAGCCTACCCTGTTTTGGAATACCATCCGGCAAGGCTTTTATTCCCTGTTTGGGGAGGCACAAAATCAGAGTGGGTCTGTCAAATCGGCAGTATCTTTTTCCCCTGGCCACCACTTTCCCCTTACAAGAATGGTACGAAGAAATAGCTTGTGAAGTTTGTTTTGGTCGCAACCTATCGATTGATAAATTGGCCTACCAAACTTTATATTCAAATTATATTTGACACATGAAGTTTATATTTCCTTTTTAGCAGCGCTCTATTCAAGTTGATCAAATAATGATTCGGTCTTACAAGAATGGGATGTTTCTACTTGTTTCCCCTTTAGATTCGTTCTGCCGATCGGAATTACGTGTCCACGGAATGGCTTGAGCGAGTGTCAACTTTTGCTGAGCCAGGGCCAATCTCCAACTTCGACTTCCTTTGTCCTCACGGGAATCTACTCCCGAGACGTGCTCCCGAAATCTCTTCACTCTGCACTTCCGTTTCTCCCCAGCTCTGGAAATTCCTTGTTCAGACGTTAGCCTATCTAATTAAAAATTTTCTTTAATTTCTTATTGGGCTGTTTTTATTTATTCGGAAGAATATCTTCATTAACAGGGATAAAAGCCGATATGGGGCTCCTGAAAGAATGGTTCTTTTTAAGTGGGATGGGATGGGGTAGAATGAAATATAATGTGTTTAACAAAAATGCCGTTAAAATAAGGTGACATGTCTGGCAAGTCTACGAAATCCCGCTATTGTTAATGATGATCTACTTGATCCAAACGAAGTTATGAAGTAATGTTAATTCGCAAATACCAGGTCATAATATTATAATGTTGTTCGAGGGAGAACAGTTTTGGAAGATTGAAAAAGGGAGTGATAGAGCGTGAGAGAAATGACTGTAGATGGAGTGAAGCGAGAGCCTCAGGAAGAGGAGAAAAGAAGAATAAGGGTTACGTCTTAAGAGTTGATTCATGGCCTGTCTGGGTTCTGTGAATATGCTTGTCCCCAGAGACCACCACTGTTTCGCCCTCTCTATGCTTGGTACTACTTCCTCGACCTTTTCAACTGCCGTTGTTTCATTTCTTGAGAAGGGAGGGCAGTCACTCCCTTCCCGCCTTCTCACTTTCTCTTTTCTCGTCCATTCCACTCTCCTCTCTTTCTCCCATTTGTCGTGTTCCTCTCTGCAACTACAAGTCTATTCCCATGATGAATAATTGGAAGGCTAAGAAGGAAGGCTTTCGCAGGTTTAACCCAGAGTTCGTTTTAATTTCTAATCTGATTGGCTTTTCCTCTTCCACCGTTGACGGTGTTTTAAATGTTATCTGCCTGTAGATTCGGAGGCGGTCCCGCGGTGTCTTCCCTGCACTATTGCGCTGTGTGTGAGAAGAGAGCTCGCTTCCTCAACGACAAGCGAGCTGCAGAGGTTCCTTCTCATTTTATTGAACTTAAATGGACGATGTGGGGAAGAAGGGAGGTCCGATTTGCCCCAAAAGGAGGTGGATAGGGTACTTTTGGGCGCCGAAAGGAAGGTAAGGTAATGTAGAAGCGAATTTTTTGATCAAAAGCTCTTTGGAGTTGTGCCTGATTATGGCCCAAGAACGGGGGGGGGGGGGGATTGCTCCGTTTCGCCATTTCCCGCCTGCCTTTTTTGCTTTGGCCCTTTTTTCAGTTAACATAACTAGCAATAAGTAGTGAATGATTTATTTGCCGTTTTAGTGTCACATTCTTCTCATAAGCTTCTTCATAACATTAAAAAAAAGCTTGTTCTAAATGCTTGCGAAGCCATTTATTGTAAGATCATAATGCGAGAAGCTGCAGTTGTGGATGTTTCTAGAAAGAAGGCCTCGGGAAGGTACAGATCCATCTTCTGACTGAGCGTCAAAGGGACGGCTCTTCTCTCTTCGAAAGTCATCTTCCCGTTTACACTTGTCTTCTCTCTCGCTCGTGGCTTCACACTTGGGAGAAATTCATCGCCGACGCGTCTGCCGGTTTATTTATTTTTTTAAGACTTTTATTTATTTGTAAAAGATGTGTTCCACTGATCTTCCCAGTTTGTTACTTCAATCTTATCACGGACTTCACCCTCTTCATGTAATTTTACTAATTGTTCATGTGATGAGAACTTTACTTATCACAATCCGATTTCAGAGCCCCCGGGGCCCATCGACAACTCGTCTCTTCTGCTTAAGAATGCAGACGGAAAATGCCAAGTTCGACCCCGGTCTTCCTGTGTTCCCGTTGCCCGTGAAATCTTCGTTTTCTTCCAAAATATCTACGGAGGAGGGCCAGAGGTTTGATTTGTTGCATATTAAATACATGAGTTCGGTTGCAAGTAGAAGTGCCTAGTTCTTTATATTGTTTACAGTAATTGTAAATTGATTTGCTTGTAGGTGTGGCAGACGAGTGGAGAGCAGCCGTCGGCTGAGGAGATGTCATCGCTCATTAGGGAAGCGGAGGAGAAGATGGCACAGATCAGGAAGGAACGAGCCAGGTTAGCAGCCGCCGCATCTCAAGCCGAGGAAGAAGTCCCCTCGGATTAGGTCCAAACCATTCGCGCTGCACCTGCTCATCCATTTGCCAAGTATTTTTCCTTGCGAATTGTATCGTATTTATTCCAAGTGCAACCCTGTGATCTTGTCGTGTTCTTATAATAGTTATTAATAATTAGGAAGAGAGAAAAGAAAGAAATCCGTCAATAGAAGTATTTACTCCCGTCGACCAGCTCGCGAATTAAGTTTCATTTGAGTGGTAAAGGTTTTAACTGTAAATCTATATGTAGCCTACTCCTACGTTTGCTTGTTTTTTTTTCTTAGAGAAGGAGATGCGATAGAGAGATGAAGAATTCATTTTCATGCCCACCGAAGCAGTTGACAGGTATCAACAAAGTAATTACAAGTTACAAGAGTATTTCCAGAAGAAGAAGCAAAAACCAGAGGGACATGGTAGTTCCACTCTTTTTGTACACGTTTGACACGGATCACCATGAAGATTAACAGCCAAGGCATGAAACTAAAATAATTATGAGGTTTAATCTGAGGTTTCTGAGGAAGAGAAGCCTTGAAAATTCGGACCGAGTCTAAGTTGTTGGGGGGGGGGATGTTCTAGCTAACTACGCATAAGTCGGCCACGCTCAATCACATCTGTCAAAACCTGAGGAAAGACCGGCAACAACAATCACATTTGTAGTTAAATAAACTAAAATTTACGTGGATAATTACATTTATAAATTGAACGTAATTGGATCTTATGCGGAATAATCTCAACGATCTCTGTATGCATGGATGTACCACAGTGAATTCTTCTATATTAGTTGCGTTGTGTTCACTCCGCATGCATCAGCCGATCTCATTCTAGAATGGCTATTCAATTAGTCACCGGGAACATGCCGACTGACATAATCCCAAGCAAACACTCACCCGAATATGCAGTAAAGCAAACGCGTAACAAGTATCAAACAAGTAACACAGACTATAAACGTGTAGTTCAGTTGGCCTTAATATCAAATTACTATATTTAGGGATGAGGTGTGATGCTGCTGATGTTTGCTTTGAATAAGGAAGCTTAATGTTCTGCCTGGGGAAGAAGTTCTCTGAGAAGGGGGTCCATCTTGTCTGCGTGTTCTTTCATGATGGTCATCGCTCCTTGGTTCATCCTTCGCACCGTTGCCAATCGCTCCAGAAGGCAGTTGTACTCCATCTGCAAATCCTCGTACTAAACATTCAACAATTCCCTCCGTTTATGCCATGTTCTTTATCCGTTACTTTGTAAGTGAGCCACGAAGACTTGCAGTTGTGTGTCGAACCTGCGCTTTATGGGCGTTTGACTGAAGTGATAGGAACAGGAGACGTTTAAGACATTTCGCGTATTTGTCGTGCTCTGCCTTGACTGCGTTCACTGCCGAGAGGCCGTCCACGCGAGGGTCAAAGAGGGTCAGCTGGCCAAGCAGGAGCATCACGCACTCATTCTGACGCCACTCCTCTTTGAACATCGAGTATAATCTGGAAGAAAGGAAATATCAAAGATAAGGGAAGATAGGAAGACAGAAAAGAATGTGATAGGGATAGAGAGAGATGGGGAGAATACGGTAGTATGGGAGAGAGACAGAGAGTGAGAGAGAGACAGAGAGAGAGAAAGAGAGAGAGATACAGGAGAGAGAAAGAGAGAGAGAGAGGAAGAAAGAAAGAGAGACAGAGAGAGAGAGAGAGACTCCTGACTAAGTGCACTATCCAGTTCCCCTCGTGTTCAAAAGCGCGCATAGCAGCGGCGACGTAATGGGTTGTGAGGGACGTAACAAAGGTCGAAGTCCAGCCTCCGCTGTACCCCCCTCCCCTTCTCCCTCCCGAGCAGTGCAACGTGCATTCCAATAATGAATGTGAAAGATCACCAGCACACATCTCCGCATGCTATTCGTTAGTCTCTCTAACTTCTCTCTCTCTCTAACTTCTCTCTCTCTCTAACTTCTCTCTCTCTCTCTCTCTCTCTCTCTATCTTAGTACCTCAACTCCCATTCGCCCCCTCCTTTTCCTCTTCCTCTTCTACTCTCATACTCTCGCTTGGCGGCTGAAACTTCCTCCCAAGTGCAAAGAAAGACTGAAGTCAGCAAAAGACGGGGTTCTCCCTTCCATGCTCTCACTTCTCTGCCTATGCTCTCTCTCTTCTTTGCTTGGTGCACTAGGGTTCACTGCACCGGCCCTCCATACGTTTCTATGCAAGCACAGGACGGGGATACGTGTCAGAAAGAGCGAGAGAGAGAGAGAAAAAAAAGAGGAAGAGAGAGAACAGTGTAAACGAGAGAGAGCCCTAGGGAAGAGACAATGATCTTTCACAAGTTGGAGAGTGCGGAAAGATAAGGAATAGGTCGTGCGAGAGAGAAGAGGAGGACACGAGGCACCTCGGTCGCACTGCGTGTACGGCGAAGCGGAACACAAAAGATACGCACCACTCTCAAACTCAGCTGCTGCTCTCTCACTTCTCTGCACTCTCACTCACGTCCATGCACTCTCAGCATTCCAAGGATGAAAGTAAAATTATAGAATGAGCAGCCTTAAGTTGAGTGAGGACGGCCGGATACCATAGAGAGAGAAGAAGGAGATGCAGAACGAACCGAATGCTCTGGTGGAACATGTTCTCGTGGCTGCCGTCATTCATGGCATCCAGCTTGATGTTGTAGGAAGATTGTGGTGATGGACCCTTCCACGCATTCGCTTTCGGATCGTAAGCCATCGCACCGCGGATAATGAGGATGTCCAGGTAGCAGCCTGTTTCACTCAGTCAACCTTCTCTCTCTTTCTCTATCTATCTATCTTTCTCTCTCTCTCTCTCTCTCTTTCTCTCTTTCTCTGTCTCTCTCTGTCTCTGTCTCCTGTTACACAGCTCATTCGACAAACAAAGCACAGCTAACTTTCGATTCACTTGGTCACACTCTTCACTCTGACATATGATAGAGAAGGGCGCGAGCAGAGGGAAAGTGTCACCTCGAATGAGCTTGAGCTGGTCTGTCTCATGCAGTGCCTTGAGCGCCGGCAACTTCTTCACCATAGCAATGAGCCTCTTCACTGCCCCGACCATCATGGCAAGCATGGTCATCTTCGTTGGCGATGATTCCTCGTGAAGGCGATGATCTGTTGACTCCAGTGGTTGATTCCATACCTGAACATGGCAGCTTTCAGATATAAATGGCACACCCGATCGATCTTTTTTGCAAGCTTAAAAGATGCAGGAGAGAGATGGCGATAAAAGGCACAGAGATATATAAAAGTATGTGTAAAAGCCAATTCAGTCATTATGTGACTTACATATGTGCTTTACTACAAGTTGGAAAGCAAAAATACTATCCAGTACTAGAACTGTAAGTATTTTTAAAGTAATTTAGTAAGTTCTAACCTGGTTAGCATTAAGGAGCTCTTTCATTTTCTCTTCATCCTCAGTGTCCAAGGGACCAAATTCGCTGTCGACTGCAACAGAGACAAATTCGTTTGTGAGCGAATAAGAAGTAAAGAGAAAAGAGGAATGAAAACTGACAGAGAGGACGAAGAGAGACGATGCCAGGGCTCGGGAAAGCGGTGTCTTTGATTACGGTAATGTGTTGCTGAGAGCCACCCGGAGAAGCACCAAATATCATGCGCTACAACGCAATCTCGTAAAAGTAATGTCAGACAACATTATAGTGCTAAAGAGTAAAGTATTTGTTAAAACCTCATCGCTGACGGCAGCCGTTGATGGTCGAAGCCAGCTGACACTCGTGTCATCCGCAGGGAGTAGACCAGAGAGCTGAATGTCGAGACCGGAGCACCCCTGGCTGTCTCTCAGCTCGTCTTCTTCTCTCCTCTTCTCCCTCTCCAACTCCTCCTTCACCGCCTTGGCTATCACTGTGCCCGGGGAGAAGTGGCCACAACTGCATCTGCAGCAGCATTCCTCTAGACTGGCCGCCGTCACTCTCCGCACTCGCTCCTCGACCCTCCTCGCCAACTCATCCACTCCCATCGGAGCAGCAACAACAGAAGCAGGCACGGCAACCTCGCTGCCCAGCAGCAGAGCCTGGCCGAGACCACCGAGCGGAGATGCGGTCAAGAAGGAGGGACCGGCCAAGGGAGAGGGAGCTGGAGGGGGAAGCGGCTGGACTGCCTCGGGCTGGGCCAGGGGAGACGAGTGAGAGGCCGCTGCAACGGCTGCTGCAGCAGCCTGCAGTTGCTGCTCAAATTGGAGAGAGACGGCAAGCTGGGCTTGTGCGGCTATCAACTCGGAGGAAGTAGGATGAACGGGTGGAGGGAGGAATGAGGCAGAGGAGAGGATGGAAGACTCGACTGAGATGAAAGAATCAGAGACGGATGGTGGGAAAGAGGAGAAGGAAGGAGCAGGAGCACTCGGCTTGGGGAATACAATTGGAGACGTCGGAGATGTGACCGAAGAGGTCGAAGGAGGAAGGACTTCTGATAGAGCGTCCAGAATTGTCGGAGTAGGACAGTAGAATGGAGCCTCCGTTCTAAAGTAAGTAACTGATACAAGGGGAGAAATAAACTGAGATGCACCGGCAAGCAGACAATACGAATGTGAAAAGAGACTTGGCAGTATTGACGGGTTGAGTGGTCGGTTGAGAAGATGGAGGAGGCACACTCCGGCGGGAAGAAGTGGACTCTGTCCGCGAAGTTCGGCCAGACTCGTGAGGGAATCCCTTTCTGGCCAATGCATCGTGCATTCTCCTCTCGCGATTCTCTTCCACTCGATGCTTCTTCTCGAGACGAGCTTCTTCCGTCATTATCCATTCCTTCTTCATTCCAACCTAGAAAAAGAGAGGAACGGAGAATAATCCTATGAAGAGAATGACTATTCGTACGTCAAAGCACTTCCTAAGACGGCATCGCTGGCAGAAACGACGGGAGACAACGTTGATCTCGCATTGTTCATTGAATGGACAGCGGATCTCCTTCTCCTAAAAACGACGAAAGGAAATTGAGTGTACAAAAGGAAAAAGTGAGCGACGGTAAAAGAGAGTAATGAAAAGACAGGATGAGAGAGGGAGGGAGAGGGAGACCACGCTCCAGACAGAGGAAGGCTATCGTTATTTCGTGTGTTGTGCTTCTCGCCACTGAGAGTATGATCTGACGTCATGAATGAAGATTGCACCCCTTGCCTTGTTTGCATTACGACGGAAGAAAGCCTTGCATGACTCGCAAGTAATGACATTGAAGTTGTAGCTGAAGGCTTTGTCTCCACAGACGCGGCAGATCTGAATGATCCTCTTGAATGATCATGAGAAAAGATTGAGCCGAGAGAGAATCAGAGACTTCGGGTGTCGAAAGTAAAAGACCTTGTTTGTTACAAATGTACGAGACACATCTGTTCAAGTTGTGTCTTGAATGTTGTCAACCTTGTTTGCTGTTCTCTTGGCCTCGGAGCTGCCTCCAGAGCCCTCCCCAGACTGTGCTCGTTTTCTTCCCTTCTCCTCGATGTCTAAAGTTAACGAAGCTCGTTTCAGTGCTGCAAAACAAACATTCTAGGCTGAGATGTGCTCGTTTTTGATTGTTTCCAAAAAGTTTGCACATCCAATTCCAAACTTTGCACCGATTCCCGAGTTTCTTAAGTTGAAACGATCGATGCCACGTACTTTTACTTTCTTCTGCACCCGTGCTTCTGCCTGCACTCTGTGCACTCCCTGATCTTCTGATCGGGTGGTGCTTTGGACTTTGTAGGGGATGAGAAAGAACGGCAGTGTGAGAGACCGAGAGTGAGAAAGAACGGCAGAGTGAGTGATCGAGAGTGAGAAAGAGCGGCAGAGTGAGAGACCGAGAATGAGAAAGAGCGGCAGAGTGAGAGACCGAAAATGAGAAGGAGAGGCAGTGTGAGAGACCGAGAGTGAGAAAGAGCGGCAGAGTGAGAGACCGAGAATGAGAAAGAGAGTAGTGAACGCTCGGACAGATTGGATTGATGGATGAAAAGAAGAAAGAACGAGTGAGCAGCAAGGGATGGCGGGAGCTGAGGGCAGAGTAAGAAGGCTCCTCAGTACATTCTGTGTCAGTCCATGAAGTGGAATTCCCGTGGTTAGAACAGAAGAGAATGTCATGCAGAGAAAAGCAGAAAGAGGGCGAGAGAACGACCAGTTAGCATGGAGACGGACAAAGAAGGTGCGGAAATAGGACAATGAGAGCGAGAGAAAGGGAACCAAGGGAGAGAGAGAGAGAGAGAGAGAGAGCGCGGAAAAAGAGGAGAGCTACGATCGCGTACACTACATAAAATTGGTGTGTGATCGAACGTGGCAGACAGTGAGACCGGTATGATAATAGAAGGAGGGAGAGAGAGAGAGAGAGAGAGAGAGAATATGACATGGCAATAGAGCACTGACCAGTAGACGAAGAAGTTGGACGAGGCGAGATGTCTGAAGGGGGTGAGTGAGGCGCAGTGATGATATCGCAGTTCATCCAAAGTATTAGCAATTTCCCTTTCTTTCTCTCTCTTTCTTCTCACAATCACCGCAATATCTGCAACAAGATTCATTCAGGTCCGGACGATAGGAAAGTTCCATTTCTTATTCATCAGGACTTTCTAACATGAAGAGATGGTCGGAGAGATAAAATTGCTAGCGAAAGCCAGCAAGAGCCGGCCAAGCCTATTTCTGGGGAGAAAAGTGGCAAGCACGAGCACACGTAGAGTCCAACCGGGCCAAGTCAGAGGGAAAGAGAGTGAGAAAGAGAGCGAGAGAGAGAGAGAGAAAGAGGGAGAGAAAGAGAGAGGGAGAGAGAGAGGGAGAGAAAGTAGGAGAGAGAAATAACAAGGACAGCGGAAGCGAGACGCCGAATGCCACTTTCCACCATCTCAGCATATGTTGAATGAGCGGACTGATTATGCATGATACGTATCCTAATCAACGCCAATAAACAACACTTCATGTCTAGAGGTAATAATCCATTAGGACGCTAAAAAGTCTGGCACAGGTTTTTGTTTTTTAAGTCACAGAAAAATACGGTTTTCTACCGAAGCTGACCATGAGGCGATCGAAAAGTCGATCGACATAGAGAAAGAGAGTGAAAGAGAGAGAAAGAGAGAGAGAGAGAGAGAGAGGAGAGAATCATTGGCAGGAGAAAAAAGTAGATGATGAGAAAAATGTTCGCTGACGAGAATGCGACGTGTGGACGCAGACGGGAAATGTGCGAGTGCTGGAGTGGGCGGGGCAAAGGATGCACTCTGCGGGTCTCCAGCATTTCTTATTTTCTGTTTTAGTCTTCACTCTAATCTTTTTACACTCACTCTACACACTCTCCTTTGTCTCTTTTTCCTGTATCTCTTTCCTGTATTTCTCTTTCTCCTATCGTTTCTCCCTCTCCCGGTTCTTTCAGCGACAACTGCAAATCGATGCGAGTGAGCGCTGCTAAGAGACAGCCGCAGACGGCATGCGAGTCGCGTGGTTGGAATGCACCCGACTGGCGAAGACAGAGAGAGAGAGAGAGAGATAGGGAGGGAGGGAGGGAGAGAGAGAGAGGGATGAAGCAGTGCGGGAGAGAATAGAGACCAGCGCGACCAAGGAAAGGATGCAGACTTCAACGAGTTGTGACATGGAGCTTCTGCTAGCAAAGTATCGGCTGTTTTAGAGTAAGGGGCCAATGGGAGAGTGAGGGAGAAAAGTGGAGAGTGGGGTCGAATAGAAGAAGAAGAGAGAAGGGGAGAAACACGTGGCTGAATTCATGACGCCCCTTTACTTCCTCGTTTCTCGAATAGTTGGAAGAAGAAAGGGAGAGCAAAGCCACCGACTAAATTGTTCCCGATTGAGCAGACAATTTAAAGCACTTTCGTCTTTATACATCTTTTTTTGGATTTGATAAGCAAAATTTTTCTTAATGTTGTAATGGGCGTCCCATAGAATTTAAGGCGTCCCAAAAAAAATTTTCATGGTAGTGTATGCACTTTGAGGAGGTTGTTCTGTCACTTACAAGTTATCGGACGCCTATAAATTTTTCGAACGCCCTAAAATTTATAGGACGCCTACATTTTTTTGGGACGCCTATATTTCCGATGGGACGCCTGTAAATCCTTCGGACGCCTATAAATATTTGGGACGCTAGGTTTTCTATGGGACGCCTTCATTTTCCATGGGATGACTATAATTCGATGGGACGCCTGCACTAGAATAGAGCCCGCTTGACATCTTTAGAAAAAGAATAAAATGAACATTTAGTTCGTAATTATCACGATTAAATCAAATCTATATGTGAACAACAAAACATATGGCGAAATTAAAAATAGTAATTGAATAGTAAAATATGTAGTTGTAAAATCCTACTTCTTCAATTGAATAGTAAAATATGTAGTTGTAAAATCCTACTTCTTTATGCATTCAGACATTTCGAAGGAAGACAATTTGTGTAGAGACAGAGTAGCTCTGATATGAGATACGGAGGAAGATATTCGGGCGAGAAACAGAGTCAAAAAGCAAAAGTATTTATTTATTGTGAAAATGGGTATAATGAAAGCTTTTAGATCGAAATGAAGCGAAATCGACATCTTATTCTTTTTAAGTATTTTGTTGCGTAAAATATGTCTATAAGTGAAGAGAATAAGGGACACGTACGTTGATTAGATAACGGGGTGGCCCAGTGGGACGTGGCGCCGCTATCTAATCATCGCTCATTCGGAACGACTCAAGTTCGACTCCGGTCCCTCCTGCTCTCGGAATCGTTCATCATCGACCTCCGATTCTGGAGAAACGGAGGGCTCGCCAGGATAAGAAGCCTACAGGCAACGCCGGCAGATTCCGGCAAGCGAATATTCCTCAAATTCTCTCCCATCTTGGATACTTCGACCATTCACTAATGTCTTGAACTGAAACGAAAAAAAAAAACTTAAAAAAAAATATTACGACGTGAAAGATAGGCACTGATTGCAACCGATGAGAGTTATCTCTCATCGTGCCCGCCAGTGTCCTTGTGGAGCATGAGGATGGCAGAGTTATTTGTATGTACATCAAACCTGGCGTAAAGGTACAAAGTTAAAAATAGTCAATTGCGTTATCATGTGCCCATTTATCCATTTTGCTATAGTTTTTTGCGTTATCTCCTTACTTAATTTTATAAATCGTCGATGTCAATTTTAAATTGCTTGTGTGTTACACACCGCAGATTATTCGCAAAACATCTCTCAAGGTAAAAGGAAAGTCGACTCTCACTCTCTCACACACTCTTTCTCTCTCTCTCTCGCTCCCGCTCTCTCTCTCTCTCTCTCTTGGTCTCTGTCACTATCTCTATCTCTCTCTTCCTCCATCTCCCCTTTTCTCCTCTTTCTGTCTTTCTCCTCTCTCTCTATCGATCTCTCTCTCTCTCTCTCTCTCTTTCTCGCTCTCTGCTTCCTACTCTATCTATTCCTCCTTTTTGTTCTACATATTGTTTTGTTTCTTCATCACTGACGCATAACTGTAAGACCTTAAAATGAAATTAAGATTAAAAAACCAGAAATGTTAGATTTCGTTAAGATTACAGGTGCCACCCGATTGGAATCCACGCTTGCACCGTTTGCACTATATGATGACAGAACTGCAGTCAAATATGTCTCTTTAAAATGAGTTTCGACAAGAGACTTTTTTATCTACATTCTTATCAAGCCCAAAATCTTACTAAGAAGCTTTATTTTTAAAAAGTCAGAAAAAGGTAATCTTATTTTCAACATTTCGCTGTGCCAGAACCTCCTTAACTATTTGCCTTCTTCATTTTCTAAAATAATTTGCCTGGCTCATGCGGCAGCGGCCGCTTCGGTGGGCAGCTTGCCATTACTTCTTTTGTAAGCGGAGGTTATTCGTGCAGCATCTTATAAAAGGTCTATTCAAGTACATTCTAGTTGCAGATCGGGTAATCAAACCGATCATTTGTTTTGTTGCATTGGGAGTGAGAAGATGGAAAACTTTCTCCTTTGGTCACTTAAATAGCTCGAGGATGACGAAGAGAATTGGAGGCGGAGGATGTATGAAGAGAGGAGACCATGATGAAGCCAGTTAGAAACGCAACAACGAATGATTCCTCAGCCATCTCTGTACACTCCTTTCTCTCTCCCTCCCACTCTCCCTCTCTCTCTCTCTCTCTCTCTCTCTCTCTCTCTCGGCCTTCCTCTCTTTCTCCCTCTCTCTCTCTCTCCCTCCCTCTCTCTCTCTCCCGCTCTTTCTGCTTCTCCCTCTCCTTCGTGCTCTCATAATCATTTTCCTTTTACCTCTTTTATTATTTATTTACTTATTTTGGAAATATGCTTTCATTTTTCTTGGATGAAATGTCTTCACGAATGTACATCAACTTACTATAATTCTAGATAGACAAAAGAGAATGCTGGAAAACAGAATTGCATCGCCTTCGTAGAGATTTAGAATAAGCCATCTGTCTGGCTATGAGTTTGTACATTTAATATGATCAAATGAAGATAAGTGTTTTATAAATGGAGATTCCTATTATATTTCTGTGCTGCAAAGTTTCACGCTACTAGTATTCGATGATCAGGCCTTGGCCAACATGCAAGATCTCTCAACGTCACAGCAGAACTTCTGTTGCGTCCCTATGTATCGTTCTCCTCTTCTCTCTCTATCTCCTTGTCTCTCTCCTCTCATTCTCCCTCACTCACTTTCTCTCTCTCTCTCACTCTCTCCCTCCCCTTCTCTCTCTATCTCATCCAATTGCCTCTGCCGTTTAATGAAATGGTTGCGTAGAAAGAGTCGGAAGTGGCTGAAGAACAGAAAATGCAAGGAGAAGAAGAAGCAGAGAAACTGATTTATTCTTCTTTCTTCTTCATCAACTACAGAAGAAACCACTTGAGACAACGGAAGGAAGGCTAATGAAGAAAGGGCAAGAATCTTCATGTTGACTTTAGCATCGTCATAGAAGTGTGATGATTCCAGAAATTGTCTACAATGCAGAGAGAGAGAGAGAGAGAGAGAGAGAGAGAGAGAGAGAGAAAGAGAGAGAGTGGGCTTAAATAAGGACGGGAAGGTAGAGAAACAGAGAGATAAAGATAGAGAAGAGAGAGAATTATGGAGACAGATGGACCTCTGAAGTTCCTTTGAACATGAAGCTCTTGGACGTATTGATATCGGCATGTAGACTAATAGACAGGTGGATGGCCTGCTAATGTTTCGCAAATTGCCACGCCTTGTCTTGATAATTAAATTTGTTTCCTTGGCACACTGACCGTGAATGTAGCAAAATGTATCCAGCTCTCAAGGGTATTGAGATATTCACTCACTGCTGCAGCAGTCATGACTTCCGTTTAACTCATGGCAGCTCGAATCAAATCTGCCCTTTTATGAGACAAAGTTTGCCATGTTAATGGAGAAACACTTTCTGTCTTTCTCAGACATATCAATGTCATTTGTATGTGTTGTTTGTATTTTTGTGGTAGCCAATCCCCCTTGAGCCACGCCCACTCGACCCCTGAATGAATCTGCGAGGCATCATCGTGTATTCTGCATGGGATTCTTCAATACGAGACTTCTCCGATGTTTTCCCAGAGACAGATGAAGAAGAGAAGAGAAAGAAGGCAAAAGAATGCTTGCTCGAGACATCAAAATAGCCTTTGAGTAGCTTCGTTCAGCCTGCCGCGCTTCCCCGTGAAAGATGGTGATAATCAGAGAGGTGTCCTGGCCACGCCCCCTCCATCTTCTGTTCCGCTCCTCCCATTCAGAATGGCTCTACCAATAGAGGGAGAATGCATCCTGGACAATTTCGGGCTACGGGTCCCTTTTCCTTTTCTTACTCCTCAAGTCTGTTCATGATTAGATAATAAAGTCTGTTAATTTCTTTGTGCTCGGAAACTATGGGATCGCTACAGTAATCTTTCTGAGATAATATGAGCATCTCTTCAGCCTTTCTGTACATAACCATGGTATTCACAGGTATTTTGCGATCTTTGTTTTTAGCTACTTCGTTTGTATGACTTGAGCTCCTCTTGCTTTCCTACTTTTTTATCTTTATGTAAATAATAGTCAATTTTTCTTTTTTTTTTGCTCTCTTCTCACTCCCTCCCACATTTCATTAACCTTCCTGCGACTTTCTAAGCTCTATCTCTCTCTATCTCTCTTACTCTTTCTCTCTCTCTCTCTCTTACTCTCTCTCTATCTCTCTTTCTCTCTCATTTATCTTAAATGTCCTCTTTAGAAGATGACGTCATCCTCTCCGCTGGCCCTCCTCTTCCTGCGGCTCTCTGGAATAATCTGCATCGCCCTTTTCTTCTTCGCTTCCTTTTCAGTAAGTTATAGGAGAGCTGACGCGAGAAGGTCAAGTGTGAATTGGGAGTAAGCTTCTCCCCGAGTATCTCTCTCTACTCACTCTCTTTCTCTCTCTCTCTCTCTCTCTCTCTCTGTTTCTACTTTCTTCTCTCTGGAACTATTGAACAATAAGAGACAATAAGGACAATAAGGCTAAGAGTTGTCGTCTCATGCCATGGCCGTTTTCTGTGCACTCCACTCCCTTCCCCACTTCTCGTTCATTAAAATGTCATCTGATTAATCTGGCTCCTCCACTTAGAACTTCTCGACCTCGAGTGGATCAAGGGTTCTCTTAAAAATGAAAAATTCCAATTACAAAAGGCGGAAGCTGATCAGTTTCTCTAAATATTCTGTAAACATTGCAGCACCTTTGACACTTCTGTTGCCTGTCGTGAAATTGAATATTTATTTGGATGAGTTGTTTCAGGAAGCAACAGCAGAGTCTCCTGTGGCACGCAGCTATTCCATGAGACTTCCCTACAACCCATACTCATCTTTTGTCAGCTGTTTGATCCTTTCTTTGAGAGAAGGGAGAGAGAGAGGGAGAGAGAGAGAGAGAGAGAGAGAGAGAGAGAGAAGAGTGAGAGAACGAGAGGATGGGAAGGGGATGTGGAAGTGCTTGTGTGGCAGGGCGAGTCGTACGTGATGAGAAAGAGGAACAACGCCGAGGTTGTCAACCACATCCTCAAGAACTTCGGTGCCCTGAACCGACTCGGCGATGTTGGCAGACGATAGAACTTGGCCCTTCCTTCGCTGGCTTCTTTCCTCATTCCACTTCCTACTTATTGTGCTGTCTTTTATTATTCCAAGGGAGAGGACCTCGATTCCTTTTTCCTGTTCGTCTTCAGGATTCGCCCATAAAATGGTCGCACCGTTACTTGGCAGATACACAACTTAATCATTCATTTATCGCATAACATACAGAAGTAAATAACTGTCTCCGTGGTCAGTCGATTGCAAATAAATGAAACCAAAGAAAATGGATGGATTTCGTAGTTAAACAGCTCAGATGCAGAACAAATCAAAGAAAGAATCTTCGAATGTATGATGCTTTCAAACATTCCTTAGCTGATTTCGTAAGGCCAAGACTTTCTGCCTCTCCTCGGGCGGGAAGAGAGCGATCTCCTCCTCGCTTAGGTTGAGTACCTCAAACGATTATCCATTCAACTTGAGCTTTCACTCCACGAGTCCGCAATTAGAATGTATTCAATAGTGAATCATCAAAGAGTGTATGTCATGTAAATGCACATGAAAGCTCGAAAAGAAGCTATAGCGGAGGTGGAACTGAGAGGTACGGATATCCAGCGATATTAATCAGCAAGTAGCATTTCCAGATGGAGTATATTTTGCAAGTAAGGAACAGATACCATCAGTTACAACGGAGGTAATGGCCCTTCTTGTTTATCCCATTATCGCTCCACTTACTGCGAAGCAAATACGATAAAAGAGCACGGGATCGAGATGTCAAAAAGGTTGGGAAAGAGAGAGAAAGAGAAACTGAGAGAAATAACAATGATTATAACATCCTAGGGAAAGAGAAAGTAAATGTGCCTGCATGAGAAGTTCAGCGTTGCTCTTGTCAGCATCGGAGAAGTCGCCCCCAGAGAGTGGCTCCTGTCTAGGGAAGACGCCTCCGGGAGGGCCAGGATGGGAAGCACCGCTGAAGGAAGGAGAAGACGCAGCAGGGGGGGCTGTGCCATAACTCGTCCCTTGCCAGCCCCCGCCTGGGGGTGCTCCATAGGGCGGAGGGCCCACTCAAACAAGCTCATTATTAAAGACATTTTTCCTACGTTACTTTTCGTCGCCTAGCTCATTTCAATTGAAGAAAGAACATTGTAGAAAAAGAGCACGTACTCCGATTGATGTTGTGATTGTGAGAGGCCGGAGGAGGGAAAGCGGGAGGAGGGGGGCCGGCGGAGGAGGGGGGAGTCTTATGGAAGGGGGCCACGGCAGCCGGCAGCTCCCTGTGTAGCATCGTCATCGCTACTTGAGGGTCAACGATCCTCATCACCACTTGAGCCTCCAAACATTACTTCTTCAACTTTTCCCTATTCAGCAATAAGTACGTAAATACAAGTATAAAACCGATTGCAAAAGAAGAAGAAAATGAACTTGAAGAAGAGCATATGCAAGTTGCGGATTCTGGATGAGCATGTTCTTGGCTTCGGTTGGATTGGAGAGAACGACGTCCTTCATCTGCTTCATCAAATGGAACATCTTCTCCGGCGGGAGGGATGCGACACTTCGAGAGATTGCCTACAATCAGTTAAGTCTTATTTCACGGGAAAACATTCGCTATAACAAAAAAAAATCACCGTATTCACAGGAATATCACAAGTATGCAATGTAAATAAGTTAAATTAACAAATCTGCCTCAGCACAATTTTTAACAAAAATAATGGCCAATCAGAAATGCGAAAAAATGGGTAAATTTCGAAGACTAACCTCGGGTGCTCGGCCCGCCTCGCACTCCGGGCCATACATACTCTCCTCTGGCACTTCTTTCGCTGGTTCCGCTCCCTCTCCGAAATGTCTCTGATCTCCAGACGCACTGTCCACGCGAAGAGCTCGGCCGTTCATCTCGTATCTCAATTTCAGATTACGATATCGTTCGTTACGATATACCCCGCATCAATCATTCGTCTCGATCTCATAACTGGGGTTTTTGCACAATATAACTTTGTTGGATGCAAATAGCTTATAACCGAACCCATTAAGATTACGAATGGCGAGCTCGGCAAACTTTGCTTCGGCATATTCGCAAAATCCGTAACCCTTTGGCTTGCCAGATTCCCGATCGTAAACCATTCGAAGATGCAAGACAGTTCCAACTTTGGAGAAAACGTCCTTCAGCTGCTCTTCAGTCACTTCATAGGATATGTTGCCCACTAGACCATCGAAATTTAATTTTGGAAACTATCAGGAACTGAATTAGGTGAGACTGAGATACTAACCGAAAACAGAACGCGTTCTGTCGATTCCAAAGCCTCCGCCGTGTCTTCGGTCATCTCCCATCGGTCGATTCATTACGAATTCGCTTAAGTTCTCTTTTCGTATGCAAACACAGTTAAATAAAACCACGCAAAATAAAATAAATATTTAAAAAAAAACCTAATGAAAGCGCTTGACTTACATATTGTTCAGCACCGGCACTTGAAATAGAGAAATATTCGTATTCGTGGGAAACGTATACCTGCATCACACTAAAAATTCATGTGTTACAAACTCTAGATTTTTATGCTTTTAAAGGAGCAGTTCACTGGATAATCAACATGGCCACTATTTTTCCCCTTCCGATTCGATTTGTAACATCCTCCAAGGGGTTTTAGGGCATGCAAAACACGAACATTCATAATATAATTGCGGTACGTGAGGTAGAGAAGGCGATGAAATTATACTTGCCCAAAAACCCTTGGACCTCCAACTAGGATAGCACCAAAAATACCGCCCCCCCCCCAACTGTGATAACACCCATGTGATTAGATGGGGAAGCGAAAGTCGAGATCTCCATCGTCATCAAGACGTCGCTCGCGGTCTCCTTCTTCTCGGAATCGTGGAAGCAGTCGGTTCGTCTATTTCTCATCATGTTGCCATTTGGCTGTCTGAGATTCTTATATCATAGCCATTAAATGAATTCAGTCATGAAAGAAAGCGAAGTCGCGAGAGGGACGAAAGCCATCGGAGGAGTAAGAGAGGAGATCGAATGGAGAGGTCCACTTCCGAGGTGAAGAGGTTATCCTATGTTACTCTAGCTCTAATGATCTTTGTTTTGGAATGCATAAATCCTCATCATCGTCGGTAGTTTGTCAAGGATTGCGTAATAATTTTCCTTTTTGCCTTTTAAGGCAACTCTTATTTTGTGATTAATTGTTGTGAAAGGTATACGTATCTTATCGTTACATTTTCTTTGCTTTTAGGCAATTCTATTGGCGAAGAAGACGATGCGAGAATCCCTGAATGCAGCCGCTTCCTCGATCACTTCCTCTTCCTCTTTTCCAGCTTCTGCCGACTTTTTTAATGAGGAATCCGAAGAGGTCAGTCTCGAAGTATTTTCACTCTGGAAAATTTATTATATTCTTCTAAATTGTTCTCCATTGCTCCACGAAAGATGACATATTTTGTAGTCATTAATATCTCGGACGCGTGACATCACGCAAATCGAAGATGGCGAGTTCCGGCAGCAAAGCTTCAAGTCCACAGCTGGAGGAGCAGGAGGCAGAATTTACTCACATAAGGTTTTTCATACTATTATTTATCACTTCCTCTTTGTGTGAACACAATTTATTATTTTTAGTTTGTTCTGTGTTCAGGAGACTAAGAAGAAGTCGGAGAAAATGGAAACTTCTCATGAAGCTGCAATGTTCGGTCCTTCTCAGTTCTCAGCTAAAGACGAGAAGAAAAGTGACATCGACAGCGACCTTCCGATCTCCCTTCCTTCGGCTCCTTCAGAAGATGACATTTTCCCTAAAGAGGCAAGCCAAGTTGTTTATCTCCCTCTTGATTACATCTATTGGATTCCTTCTAATTTAATTTCGAATCTTTATCGTTGACATCTGCGTTCACACTTTAACATGATATCGATCTCGCTTCGCCCAATGAATAACCATTATGGAGACTCCTGTGATTGTTTCATTGACTCGAAACAGCTGACATGTGTAATACGGTAGTACGGTATTATTGGGTCAAAGTGATTCTTCTTAAAGGAATAGAAGGTTTATATTCAGTGGTCAGCATTATAAAATTCAATTGGCAAATTTTCATGCTCTCCGACATTTTATATTAAGAAATTGCGCACTATTTTATAACTTTTCCACCAATGACTAGTGAATTTCAGTGTCTGGTAGACGGGGAAACGCGGAAGGCGCAGTGGTTGGAGGTCTGGAGGGAACAAAGGAAGAGAATGCTCACTCAAGTCACTTGATCTCGCTTCTAAAGCCGATATAGTACCGTTTCATATTTCATATTATTTCCAATCATGCTATTGTTTTTAAGGGTAATTTTCTTTACAAAAATAATTTCTTATTCTGCGATGTTGTGGGGATTATTTAGAAGATGTGAAATAAAGTAGCGTACATGAATTAATCGATTTATAAAAGAAGTTGGCAAAGATAGAGTGTGAAGAAGAACTGGAAGTGGCAGTGGAGACAAGTGTCTACCAGATAGAAAAAGCATGAAAGAGGAATGAACTGGCTGCTAATCCATTCCTTGTCACTTACATAAAAGGGTTGGGAATTAGAAAGTCTTCTTCCAATATTTATCTAAGTATTCGTGTTTTTATGTCTCCCTGATCCATGCGACTTCTTTAATCTATCCCTTCTTCCCATTTGTGCTATGTCGTCTCCCTTTTTGTTAGCAAATGAGTTGTTATGGAGCGGCTGCCCTGAAACACCGGGTTCATTATAATGCGCACTCTGCCACGCCAGGTGCTTCTCTCTCTATGTCTCTCTCTCATTCTCTTTTCCTTTCTCTCTCCCTCTCACTCTCTCTCTCTCTGTCTCTATCTCTCAGGATCGCTGATTATTCTCGCTCTCACTCTCTCTCTCAGGATGTCTGATCATTCTTTCTTTCTGTACCTCTCCCTCTCACTACTTAATCTCTCGTCGTGCCCCCTCATTTGCCCTGCCCGATCCTAGCAGTAATGGGAATGATGCAGAAATTGAGCTCTTCCTCTTTCCTTCTACTCTCATGTTTTGTCGCGTTTCTATTGCTTTTGGCAAGAAAACAACAACTCATAAGTGAGTGGCAGGTAAGAGTTAATCGCTGCTCTTTCCCACTCTTTCTCCCTTCCTCTCATTTACCCTCTCTCTCTCTCTCTCTCTCTCTCTCTCTCTCTCTTATTCTTACCTATATATTTCTTCCCCCACTCTCTCGCCTGGTTAACTCATCTGGTCAGCGAAGTTCCTTGCAAGGGGCAGCAGCCGGACATATCCCCGCGTTTTGATTCCCTTGTCAACCTCTCCAGCCAGAAGGCGGGAAGGCGCATCTCACTGCTTCATGAGAAATTATTACACATTGCAAACTTGGAGTGAGAAAGAAAGAGATAGTGAGGGAGGAGAGAAGGGGACAGAGAGAGATTGCGAAAGAGAGAGAGAGAGAGAGAGCGAGAGAGAGAGAGAAAGGCAGAGAGGAGGGAGAAGTGGTGGCTGGAGTTAAGCAAATAATGTCTTATTAGGATGGCATGGTCCCTCGGGGCGTGGCAGAATGCGAATTGCGTTGCCCCAATCAGCAGCAGATATGGGGACAGTATCCTTGGCCGCAGGGCATCACCATCCCCCTCCCTTCCTATTCGAATCTCTCCCCTTCAACCTCTCCCCTCCCCCTCCCCCCTCATCTTCCCCTTCAACCTCTCCTCACCCGACTCACTGACAAATAAAAGTGCCAAAAGAATCATGCAAGCGCTTTTCCAATGAACGAAATGGAATGGAAATGCGTACCCCAGAAAAGGATCAGTAAACAATAAAGTTGACGAGAGAAAAGAACTGAAGATGTTGAAAAGAGGTGAGAAAGTGATACAAAGAGGTCGAGAGTGAGAGAGAGAGAGAGAGAGAGGGAGAGAAGAGCGAGAGAGCGAGGGCGCTGGAAGTTGAAGAGAGGCTGGCAAGAGAGGATGTCGCCTTCTCAGTCTCTCCGATTATGTCATTTGGCGATCTCCTTTCTTCACTCGCTAGCCTTTGTGTTGGAGGCAGAAGACAGAAGTGGCGACTGTCTTCGTCGTTCGTTCTCTCGCTCTCTCCCTCTCTCTCTCGCTCTCTCTCTCTCTTTCTTTCTTTCTCTCCCTCTCTCTCTTTCTCTCTGTCTCTGTCTATCTTTGTCTCTCTCTCTCTCTCCCTCTCTCTCTCTCTCCCTCTCTCTCTATCTCCCTCTTCCAGCCCCTCTCTCCGAATGTTTCATTCTATCACAATGGCACAGTCTCTCTCACAATGCCACAGTCTTTCTCTCATCATCCGCTACTCAGAGTGTCCCATCGCTTTTCTTTTCTCAAGGTTCTTTGTTGAAGAGTGAGCAAAAGGGGGGCTGAATCTGCTTGGTGACTCCCTTTACTTTCTGCATTCATTCTTACTTGTTAATAGGGGAAGCGAGAAGAAGCCTCTCTTCTGATCTTCCTCACAATCAGCCTTACAACCTCTTCTCTACCGTTACAGGGACGATGGAATTAAGCTCCGCCCCTTATCCGCATCCAAGCGATCCACACAATCTCTCTCTCTCTCTCTCTTTCTCTCTCTCTCTCTCTCTCTCTCTTTCTCTCTCTCTCTCTTTCTCTCTCTCTCTCTCTCTCTCTCTCTCTCTCTCTCTCTCTCTCTCTCTCTCTGCGTTTCTCTCTCATGTCTCATTCTTCCTTCCTCCCTTTCTCCTTTTGACAAGCTCCGCCTTCTTCCACAATTCATCCTTTCAGCAACAGTTCCAATACAAAGAGAGCGCATGGCTACAACCTCGTCTGCTTTCTTTGCATTCTTTCAAGCATTCCGAGCTCTCCAAATATTCCGTCCTCCTATCCTATTTTTGCTGGTTAAGTAAAGTAACTTTAATTTTGTACTACTTGATAATAAGCATTCCAAATTCAATAGCCGCCAACCTCTGGTATTATTTGTCTGCATTCTCTCCACGTTTATTTACATAAATACTTATTCTCGACTCACTCTTGTCTTCCTCTATATCATTCGCCTACATTTTCCTTTCTCTCCCCCCTCCCCACTCTCTTTGCTCTCTCTCTCTCTCTCTCTCTCTCTCTCTCTCCCTCTCTCCCTCTCTCTCGCTCTTCTTTCTTTCTCTGCCTCCCGCTATTTATTTTTCTCTCTCTGCCTCTCTCTTTATTTCTTTCGCAGTGCCTTTCTGAGATAGGAATGGTTAAGAATTAGTCATTCTCTCTCGCCATGCTGATGATTGTAGAGTGTCGAGGAAGAATGAGTGGGCTGGCTCTTCTGTACCCTGGCCTGGCTCTGCCGACCACCTCCCAGCGAGAAGAAGAGGAGACCAGCAGCGCGGCCGTCGTGGACTCGTGCACGGCCCCCTCCCCCTCCCCCTCCTCCGCTCCCGAGACGACTTCTCTCTCGGGCGACCATGTCAAGAGACCGATGAATGCATTCATGGTATGGAGTCGAGGCCAGCGGAGGAAGATGGCACAGGATCATCCGAAGATGCACAACTCAGAGATCAGCAAGAGACTTGGAGCAGAGTGGAAGAGACTCGGCGACTCCGAGAAGAGGCCTTTCATTGACGAGGCCAAGAGACTGCGCACTCTTCACATGAAGGTACGAGAGAAAGAGAGAAAGAGGGAGAGAGAGGAAGAGAGAGAGATAGAGAGAAAGAAAGAGAGAGAGAGAGAGAGAGAGAGAGAGAGGAAGAGAGAATTCCAGCATAAGGAAATGCTAAGCACGACAGGAGCACCCGGACTACAAGTACCGTCCACGTCGAAAGCCGAAGGGAGGAGGGCAAGGAAGCCGTGCGAAGGAGCAGCGAGTGGGGAGTGGGGCGGGAGGAGTGGCGGTGTCTCTGCATGGCCTGCTTCCCGGCTTCTCGCCGCAGTCCCTGCTGAAGTCGTCCCCCTCAGCTGCGGATGCCCTCTCCTACTACTCTCACCTCCTCCCTCCCCTCTCCTACTCCCCCTACATGATGGCGGCTTATGCCCGCCAAGCCGCGGCGATGTTGCCGGTGTCCCTGTCCATGTCCGTCTCCTCGACTCCCACTTCCCCCTCTCCTTCTCTTCTGCCTCCTAAACTTGTCAGTTCGACTTGAACATCTCCTTTGTACTCCCGAATGCTCTTGTCTTGCAGGATGAATCGGGTTGAGTTGTCTGCCTTTTCTTCTCTCTTCGATCTCCTCATCCACGAGTCTCCTCTTCTCTTCTTCTGCAATGCTTTAATCTCTTCTGTGCCAATCGAGCCTCTCGCTTGTTTTCAATTTGCTCGTTTTTTTTCCTTCTTTGGGATCTCTAACTTTAACAGATTTGATTGGCCGCATGTTCTTCTTCCGAATTGCTTCTCGCTGATCCGATAATCTGACCCATTACTACATCCTTCAAATCTACAAAACCACAGCATTTCCAACCCAGCATTTTGACATTCCTTTTAATTCATTCTTCAACGACAGGTGCAATGAACTCACACAGCTAATGGTAATGTAATACGCTTTATTCACTTTTGCCAGCATCAAAAAATTCTTTATCTTTCAAATTGGAATTTGGATAATTCCCAATATTGGTTCATTTTCCTTTTGTTTGTCTCGCGTGAAAATAAGAACCGAGTATTACTTGATAAATACGTCAGAATTCCATGACAGTGAGACATTGTCAGTGATAGAATACTAGACATGAGCTGGAGACGTGGAATATATGAATTGTTGCGGTAGGATCGTCGTGATAAGACCGTGTACTGTGTTTGAAAGAGAGTAAATAAAAGGAAGGATGTCGAGGAAGAAGAAAGAAGGCGCGAGTCTCTCCAGAATGCACTAACCGCCAAGCCCGTACTAATTATTATAACTCAATTCGTCCTTCTCAGCTGCTGGATTGACTCTGACGAGTTGGCTGATTAGGAACAGCCAGAGGCAAACGAAGACAAATCCTTCTCCAACGCTCTCTCTCTCTCTCTCTCTCTCTCTCTCTCTCTCTCTCTCTTTCTCTCTCTGCTTTTCTCTCTCTCTCTCACTCCTTTCTAAGTCCTTCACACGTTCTTTTCAGTTATTCAAACTTGCCCTACTAAATTAGAGTATAATCCATTAAAAAATGTCTCAATCTTACTGATTCATTCTTTTTTCTCCCCCCCCCCTTCACTCTCTGCCTAACATCTCTCACTCTCTTCTCTCTCGCTGTTATCAGAGCGGTTTCTATCACTCTCGGTCTGCTGACCGAGGACACGACTTCCTGGTGAGGAAGCAAGGAAAAGAGCCACCGCGCAGGCACAGTCAACACTTGATCTGCCTGAAGTTTGCTCATGCTTAATCTTGCATTGCATGTAGGGAGAGAAAGGAAGAGAGAGGGAGGGAGAGAGAGAGAGGGGGGGAGAGAGAGAAAGAGAGAGGGGGAAGGGAGGGCGAGATTGGCAGGCTATACGGGAAGTGTGGACGGTGGCGCAAGAGTAGCGGCGGCACCTCCTGCTACCGAAAGGAGCAGGAATGACAAGAAAAGACATAATATAAGCCAGCTTCATATCGCACTCTTATCTTCAGTGCATTCAATTCAAAAGAGCATTCCTACCGTATCTCTGAGAGGTATCAATTGAATGCCTTGTTAGTATGCCTCATTGTGAATCGACATCTCAGATTGCCGAAAGTCTCTTTACAATATCCCCCTGACCCTTTGTCATAGATTTCAGGGGAAGAATAAAAACTTATTAGTGCCACCTTTTCCGCAATGCGAGAGAGCAAAGAGATCGATAGATTGTTAGAGACAAAAGAAGAGAGGGGCATTTCCTGCTGCGAATACGGTAGCTGGGCGGGTTGCTTTTTCTTCCGCTCCCTATTCTTTTTTCTCTTTCGTTATCCTCTCTTCTTTAACTCCCTCCTCTCTTCTTCTCTCTCTCCTCCCCCTTCTCTCTCTCTCTCTCTCTCTCTCTCTCATCCTTGCCTTCTCCAGCACTACGGCTTCACGCTTCGGGGCATCAAGACGCCTGTTCACACCTTTTAAGCTTGTCGCTCCAGCGTGTGCTTTCGTCCAGTCTTCCATCTCTCTCCCTCTCTCCCATTCCTCTCTCTCTCTCTCTCTCTCTCTCTCTTTCTCTCTCCGCCTTCAACAGTCTCTGCCCTTCTCGCTCCTCCATTTGTCTCACATCTCTATGGCTACTGCATATCTTTTGCTTCAGAGTAGAATGACAACACCTTTAATGGAGGTTACACGCTCTGTCGCGCTTCTTCTAAATCTGTAAGCAAAGAGAGGGAAGTCACCAACCGACTGCGTCTCTTTGGAATCTCTCTGTCTGAGGCTCAATATTTATTTCTCTCTCACTCCCTCTCTCTCCCTCTCTCCCATTCCTCTCTCTCTCTCTCTCTCTCTCTCCCTCTCTCCCATTCCTCTCTCTCTCTCTCTCTCTCTCTCCCTCTCTCTCTCTCGCCCTAGTAAGCTAAAGGAGATGCCGATTATGGTATGACAAAGAGTTGCTGAGAGTAGTCAAGAGGAAAACGAAGAGAGAAGGTGAGATTGAAGTGAAATAAGGAGATGAACTTGTCTCCAAGTCAGGACTGGCGGACCTTCAATAATAGAGAAGCGCCTTAGGTTGAAACTGGACCGATCGAGTGTTTCTCTCAATGGACTGAAGATGACAAAATGTATGAATAAAAGGAGTGAAAGAGTACGAAGGAAAAAGAACAGAGTTAGAGAAAGAGAGTGAGAGAGAGAAAGAAAGGAGAGAGAAGGGTGAAAAGAAATGGTTAGAAGGGAATGACCACCAGCACTCTTTCATGATGAGGCAGAGTGCTCAAGAGAATTCACACCCAACATCCAGAAGGGACTCTTCCTTCATGAATACAGTTCATTTGTACTGCGATGACAATGAAAGAGAACAGAAGTAAGAGGGAGATCGAGAGGGAGAGAGAGTGAGAAAGAGTGACATAGAGTGAGAGAGAGCGAGAGAGAGAGAGTGAGAGAGAGGGTAGAGAGAAAGGGAGCGAAGATCCCTTGCGCATCATCGCCTTCTCCAATGTCCTTCAAGAAGTCGCCCTCATCTTCTGAATAAAAAAAAATGAAGCGTGGGAGCGGCGTTCAGTCGCCAGCTGAAACCTCGCATAACCACAATCATTCTTTCTTTCACTCTTCCTCTCTCTATTCCTCTTCTCTCTTTCTCTATATCTCATATCACTTTTGTGACTCTTTGTCTTCGCCTTTTCTAATATACCGTATGTTTTGCAAGCTTCTCTCTCACTCTCTCTCTTTTTCTCTCTCCTCTCTCTCTCTCTCTCTCTCTCTCTCTCTGTTCGCCTTGGTGATCATCTTGCATGAGTTGCTCAATAGTCAGTTGCTCTCGACTCATTCCCACGAAGTCACCAATTAGTCAATGAGTGAATGAGGAAATGCAAAGACAAGTGGGACGAGAGAGAGAGAAAGAGATAGAGACAGAGAGAGAATAGAAAGAGAGAGGAAGAGGGCCGAAAAAGAATCTAATGGGGCAACAATCTCGAGATGATTGGAATATGATATGGCTCTGATCATTCTGGGCAAAACAGAAGAGTGGAAAGAAACAGAAAAACAAAGAGGAAGCAGGGGGAATTTAAATGCGCCCCGTACAAGGAATGTGTCGATTTGGGATGTTTGCTCAAGGATCACAATTAATGAGAACCATTCTAGCGGTTGGTTGAAAAGGGGAAGAGAAAGAGAGAGGAAAGAGACAAAGAAGGATGAACAGGTGAAGGAGAAACGGGAAGTGAGAGAGAAGGAGAGGGAGAGAGAAAGAGAGGGGAAAGAGAAAGAGAAAGAGAGGGAGAGAGAAAGAGAAAGAGAGAAAGAGAGGATTTGATCTGAAAGTGCCATGAAGACAGTATGCAGAAGAGAGCAAATGACTCGGAAACCAATATATTCCTTGTCTTTGCTTGCGCCCTGAGAAGAACACTTCGTTTTCTCATTGATACCGTAGCGAAGGAGAGGGCATATGAGCATGTGCTAAGAGACACTGACACAACACTTCTGTGGAAGTGGAGAGAGAGAGAGAGAGAGAGAGAGAGAGAGAGAGAGAAAGAAAGAGAGAGGGAGAGAACACAGTGAGTGTGTGAGAAGACCATGAGAGAGAAGACTGCATGTATTGAGATAATTTTCTCTCGATGAATACAGAGGAACCGCCACGATTGCTAGAAGAAGCAAATATGACGCCACCCAACTTATTCCCCCCCTTCTTCCACATCAACAACGTCTTCTCTTTACTTTATTTTACATACATTTAAGCCTAAACGCGATTCATTCTTTTAAATACTATAGACAGCTGTTTACAAATAAAAGACAGCATCACTAATTGCAATGGGTGTGTGAAAATGAGTGGGGAGGGGGAGGGGGAGCAGAGAGCGCGAAATGGGATGAAGGGAGAAGAACGAGGGCATGTCATTCATTGTAGTCAGGGGCGAATTCCGAGAAGTGTTGCGACAGAATGAATGGCCAAGAGAGCGAGGAAGCAATGTTTGTGGAGAGAAGAATCCTATCATATCACCATTCAAATTGAATGGGGGACAGTATAAGTCTTCTCTCACCCTCCCCTTCTCTTTCCTCTCTCACCCTCCCCTTCTCTTTCCTCTCTCACCCTCCCCTTCTCTTTCCTCTCTCACCCTCCCCTTCTCTTTCCTCTCTCACCCTCCCCTTCTCTTTCCTCTCTCACCCTCCCCTTCTCTTTCCTATCACAACCACCCCCATTCCAATGTCATTCCTATATTCTGCCTGTGACAAAGGCAATCATTTTGCATAACAAAGCGGGAGCAGAACAAGGAAATTACATTGCTTGCATCTGGAGTGCGGGTTGGCATTGAGAGTATGGCCCTGCCGGTACCAGCCCCCCCCCTCTCTCTCTCTGTTTCTCTCTCTCGCATAGTCCTCTCCGATTCACCTCTCCCACTGAATGCTTCACGTCGCATATTGTCCATCTCCGCATTTTCCATTTTCTTGACAAGGCCTAACACAATCGTAAGGTGCTTATCCAATTTGGCCGTTCCAATTTCTAGTGAAGAAGAGTGGAAGTGGAGAGACAAGTGGAAATACTCCCCAGCAGAAGCAACTCCACGGAGACAACGCTTCCCGAGGGATTCTCTTAGTCATTACGTTCAAGCAATCCAATCCATCTCTGGGTTTGTTCTTCGTTTATCACTTTTTTGACTATTAAATACACATACAATTATATTGGTAGATATGAAGATGAATTTACAATACTAAAGGAAATAAAATGATGGGAAAAGGACTTAAAGATCCCAATTGCGACCCCGGAAGCGAGATCTCATGTCGACTAGGGATCTCTTGCAATCGGAGAAGTTGGAGAGGAGAGCGAAGCATTTGTCGGGGACACTTCCGTCGTGGGCCTCTATGCATTCCTTCGCCGATCTTAATTGCAAGTACCCTACGAACCACCGTCATTTCTCGCTAAATACTGATTTTCATAAAGAGGGACCACTTCCAACCGATCTTTTAGACCAAAATTGATCATATGGGAGTATAAAAAGTTATTTTTTTGTCGGATACTTTCTTTAAATCTAGACCAAGAGGACAGTGCAGATGGTAAGAACGTCTTTACACGATGTCAAAGAGGAAAATTAAATTTTCCCTTTTCTTAGCATAAATTGAATCCCGTCTGCCCTGGACCTGATCGAGCATTTGTACTGTAATAATTCCCGACCCCATTTTGACAATCTACAATGGAAAGTGTCAAAATGGGGTCGGAAATTATTACAGTACAAATGCTCGATCAGGTCCAGGGCAGACGGGATTCAAGACGTTAGAAAATAATATTCTCTATCGTTACTACACAGTGTTTGTTTGTGGATTGAAGGGCTTCTGATCGTTCACCTATTTAAGACAGCCTATCTGTAAGGGTCGAGCGGGGCGCAATACAGGGCTGCAATGGGAAATTTTTGATTTTTAAAATTGATGAAAATTTGATCATTTGTACTATTCGACATGCTCTTTAAAATGGTGAAATCGTGATTTCGAAAAAAAATTTTCTTTCGAGATAATAGCGATTTACGCTTAAAATTCACATGCCCATATCTCAGTTATTTCTTAAGATTTTTGAAATCTCTTTTTTGTGTTTTATTGATCTTTGTATTCTCTTTAAAAAAGGTCGCGGTGACGTTTCGTGAAAACAACTTTTAAGCAGCAAAAATCGTATAAATAGATTTAAAAATATGGTTTTTCTGGTTTTTCAGACCAAGTAACCCCCGCGGGGAGGATAAGCTGTTCATAGAAAGAAAGCCCGTGAAATTTGCTACAATGCGATGTATCTTTAAAAGAATTCTAGGAGGACATATTTTTGGAATATGCACTTAAGCAAATATACTCAACTTTAAAAGTACCGTGCAAGAGGTCCGGGTTCGAAGCCCGCTCGGGGCAAAGTTTTTGCAATGTTTTGTAAACTGCCAAAAAACATATTTTCGATCTAAAATTGATGTCTATTCGTCTCATAGCTCCATAAATTTGCATATGCTTTCCGTTTTCATTCTGATTTCACCAACTGAAAATTTCTTCATAGTAAACTGCGCTCAGTTAACATGTTTATATATGTATATATATTTATCGACATCAAATAAATTAATGTAACGACACTTGGAAAGTCAATTTCAGTCGTTATTAAAAGCTTCCTGGATAGAAGTAATATACTATACTTGCGCGGCGCAACGCAGAATATAAACAGCACTCCATGTACCACGTCCTCAACAGCGAAACACAGGTAGACCATTGATGTTAAGATGTCAAATGTAGTGTTTTATTTTCTTTTTGAAACCTTAAATCGTAACCGATTTTGCAGGACACTATCGCCGTCACAGCCATTCTCAATCATACCCTGCAAATTTTACACAAAGAGGGGATAACATCTGTATTCTTGCGAAGCGACCAGGCAGGTGGGGAGAGTATAATGAAATAGACGAGTTGTACATAAGATTTTGAGGCTGCTACAAATCGGCAGCAACTCTTGGCAGCATGAAAGAACTTTCACGGTCCTCTGGAGTCAAAATCGTCGGCTACTATTTCTCCGAGACTCAAGCTGGGAAAGGACCATGCGATCGGATGAGTGCATTGGCGAAGAGAAAATTGCGGAACTACGTTGATAGTGAAAAGGACGTAACCACTCCAAATGAAATTTTGGCAGGAATAACTCACGGAAAACCGCTACGTGCAGTCTCGGTTTACACGGGAAGCATTAGAAGAGGAGAAGCGTCTAAGGCCAAAATTGCCGGAATAAGGAAGTATAACACGTTCCTATTTGAAGAAACGGCACTTCGAGTTCATCGATATTCTACTATCGGTATCGGCAAAGAGATCGACTACTCATCTCTACAACACAATGAAGGAGAGTTCATCACCGATTCATCTGGAGGTTGCCTGGACACGACATCTGAACTATGCTGGTTGGGGAGAGAAGGCCAACCAATCCGAGGCGAGGTCACGCCGGACCATGGCCGTGATCGTAATGAAGAAATAGATGATGAGGCCTGCCGCGCTCCTGAAGATGCCGAATACACTCTCACGGGAAGTTGCCCTGAATATGGGTATCTTTACAGATGCCCAGAAGAAACCTGTGGAGCTGAATTCTTGCAAGCCCACAATCTCGAGAGACATCTCCTTTTTGGCAAACATAGGGCAATTTCCGAGAGGCTGACTCTTCGGGATTATGTTCTGAAGCGGTACGGCATGTGTCTCGAAGGAGAAAAGATTGAGCAGGCATATTCCGAAGTCGACGAGGCAATCGAGTCGCTAGCAGAAGTGACAAATAACGGGCTTCGTTTGCCACAAGGCTGGGCACTTCGCGAGCATAAGAAGGGCACTCGACTTCCACCCAGGTCTAAGACGTATGTGATCGAAGCGTTTAATGATGGCCTTCGTACGGGCACTAAACATGATCCTCGACAGCTGGAGAAGAAAATGCGCAAGGAAATCGACGCAGCTGGAAAATTACTCTTCTCACCGCCAGAACTTCTCAATTACCAGCAGATAGCAAGCATTTTCGGAAATCTTGCCTCGAAGAAGAGACATGCAAATGTGCCCGACTTGGATCAATCAACAACTACAACGACACCGCAACCAACATCTGTGAACGTCTTAGACGAGCTTGATGAACTGTTCGATACGGAAGGTGATATCATTGAGGAGGCTCAATCGGAACCGCTTTTTGGGACTGACTTCGACGAATTTAGACAACTGATAGAGAATGACGTTGAGTACCCATCTGAGAAGGCAGATCCAAAAAGAAATCCCACAGCCACGCAAACGGAATCACCTGAGGAGCTCTCGAATGAAGACGTATTTGAGCCTGTAGACATGAGCGGGTCTGCCCAGACAGCACCCAGACGCGTCCACGATGAACTATTCTGACCATTAGTCATGATAATCCCTACATATTTGTTCATTGATGAGCCCCTCAAGAGACTTGAGAAATGCTTTGCACTTTCGAATCACGAAGCTAAAATGATTCTATAATTGTGCACCTTTGTTGGAATAAAAACATGTTGAAGAAATTTTCAGTTGGTGAAATCAGAATGAAAACGGAAAGCATATGCAAATTTATGGAGCTATGAGACGAATAGACATCAATTTTAGATCGATAATATGTTTTTTGGCAGTTTACAAAACATTGCAAAAACTTTGCCCCGAGCGGGCTTCGAACCCGGACCTCTTGCAAGGTACTTTTAAAGTTGAGTATATTTGCTTAAGTGCATATTCCAAAAATATGTCCTCCTAGAATTCTTTTAAAGATACATCGCATTGTAGCAAATTTCACGGGCTTTCTTTCTATGAACAGCTTATCCTCCCCGCGGGGGTTACTTGGTCTGAAAAACCAGAAAAACCATATTTTTAAATCTATTTATACGATTTTTGCTGCTTAAAAGTTGTTTTCACGAAACGTCACCGCGACCTTTTTTAAAGAGAATACAAAGATCTATAAAACACAAAAAAGAGATTTCAAAAATCTTAAGAAATAACTGAGATATGGGCATGTGAATTTTAAGCGTAAATCGCTATTATCTCGAAAGAAAATTTTTTTTTCGAAATCACGATTTCACCATTTTAAAGAGCATGTCGAATAGTACAAATGATCAAGTTTTCATCAATTTTAAAAATCAAAAATTTCCCATTGCAGAGGGCAGATCGACCCTTACAGATAGGCTGTCTTAAGAGAGCCTCTCATAAGGATCAAGCAGCCCTCCATGGGGGCCTGCCCCGGGGTAAAAATTTTTGATTTGGCTATTCAAAATTTAATCAGGGATACCTATGCGCACTATAAAGAAAATTAGAAGGTCAAATTTGTTATAAAAATTTTTTCCTTGCCTGGGCATGCAAAAGTAAGGGAAAAGTTTAAGCACACATAACTTTCTTAAACATCAATCTTTTTCAATTTACTTTTTTTATTGGCATCACCGTTGAATTCTAAACAAAACTGCAATGATGTGTTTCAGTCAACTATTTCATTTTCACATCGAAAAATTACTTTTAATATTTGAATTTGACGGTTAAGTACCTTATACTCATTTGTGTGTGGGTGTTATATCTCAAAATATAGAGCATTAAAAACTGTATAACATATATTCTTTTCGTTTCGTGTAGAGGTCCCGAAGGGGGTAAATATTAGGCTCAAATAGGCGTACCTCGGATATGTAGGATTCAAGGAATGCGTGAAAAAGAAGTTAAATTCTGGTTCTAACATGAAATGAACCATTTCATTAGATTCAGCACGTTTTGTTTCATAAAACCTCTCTGTCACAATTTCATAAAGATATTATATTCCATGAAAAAAACGCATTTTTCGATTTTTCAGCCATTGTCAGAAAATGACCTAAAACTATTCGAAGCGCTGTATTTTCAATGTTTTCAGCTAGAACAGAATGTGGATCGTACTATTCAGTACGCGACAAAATTCTCTACAACATACATCCATTACATCTGGATAGGGCGTCCCTACCAATGACAGTATCGATTTTCCTATGGCGGTCGCGTCAAATCTGACAGATCCGCATTTTCCAACTTTTCGTGCAATCTTAATGTTTTTTACTCATCCAATACATCATTTTGCTCCACGAAGCACACTAAGGTCAGAACCGATGTTTGTTTTGCAGATTTCCCGTGGTAAAAACACGCAAAAGGGTTTGCCGAACAGAAAATAGTGACTGATAAAGAATGTCCTCTCTATTAATATGAGTTCTGAAAAAAGTGCCCTGAAGTGCTTTGAAAAGTCAATTTTTTGGTGATACATTTCCGCGGCTGTTATTTCTCGTGGATTGAACTTATCACCAAATATTATATGCCATTCGATAGATTTCGCGAAGACGAGCAACTATCCCATACATCACGTTATGATATATAGATTGTTTGACCTACTTTTTTGTGTTCGAATATTTTGGCCATTGATTTGGCCTTGCCGTCAATTTACACTTTGTGGCGGTTATATTTATTTCGATAGCGCGCAAAAATAGCTATCGGTTGATAGGTCAACCTTTAAGATTGGTTTTGGCATTTTCCAGAAATGAATTTTTTAATGTTATTTTGGCCCATTGGTAGTGCACGTCTAATGTCATGGGTCGCATTTTCGAAGCCGCGCGGGTGCAAACCCTTTTGCGTGTTTTTACCACGGGAAATCTGCAAAACAAACATCGGTTCTGACCTTAGTGTGCTTCGTGGAGCAAAATGATGTATTGGATGAGTAAAAAACATTAAGATTGCACGAAAAGTTGGAAAATGCGGATCTGTCAGATTTGACGCGACCGCCATAGGAAAATCGATACTGTCATTGGTAGGGACGCCCTATCCAGATGTAATGGATGTATGTTGTAGAGACACATTCTGTTCTAGCTGAAAACATTGAAAATACAGCGCTTCGAATAGTTTTAGGTCATTTTCTGACAATGGCTGAAAAATCGAAAAATGCGTTTTTTTCATGGAATATAATATCTTTATGAAATTGTGACAGAGAGGTTTTATGAAACAAAACGTGCTGAATCTAATGAAATGGTTCATTTCATGTTAGAACCAGAATTTAGCTTCTTTTTCACGCATTCCTTGAATCCTACATATCCGAGGTACGCCTATTTGAGCCTAATATTTACCCCCTTCGGGACCTCTACACGAAACGAAAAGAATATATGTTATACAGTTTTTAATGCTCTATATTTTGAGATATAACACCCACACACAAATGAGTATAAGGTACTTAACCGTCAAATTCAAATATTAAAAGTAATTTTTCGATGTGAAAATGAAATAGTTGACTGAAACACTTCATTGTAGTTTTGTTTAGAATCCAACGGTGATGCCAATAAAAAAAAGTTAATTAAAAAATATTGAGTTTGAAGCGAGATACATCAATTAAAAAAATACCCATACTTTCAACTGTTCACACAATAATTTTTTTTGAAAAAAATTATTAACCATTTAATCTTGCTACTGGGGCCCTGTGCCATGCTTGACTATGTTTTCATACTCGAATTCCAACATCTGGACCTGGGACAGGCCCTACTGGAGGCATACAGAGAGGCTCTCTTAATGCCGAAAGGAATTATACGGGGAACCAATGCTTGGAACTGACCGGGCGTCCATCTGCACGCAGTGCGATTCCTTGATGCAGTTCTTCAGAGCTTGTCTCAGCCGATCGCACGAAACTCCCGTTGATTTGAGATTCGACTCTTCCCCTTCGATCTCGTAATTCGTCTTGGTCAGTGCCATCTTCCTCTGAAGGGAGAGATGACTTCTGACTCAGTGAAAGAAGGTATCCAATGCAAGGAAGCAAGATGGAGTCATCTTTCCGGACGTATAGTCTATGTTTTATTAAAACAACAGCGAAATATGTACATGATAATAAATTTTCATTAAAAAGCCGAGCAGGAAGCACGTGAATACCAATGTAAGAATCGACTACAAAATGATATCTGTATACAAATGTTGGCCCAAGCATACACCCGTTGGCTAAAAGAGTCGTTACTTCAGTACAAAATTCACGCGGTCCATTTAAGACATCTGAAAAAATCATGTAATAATTTAAAGATGAGAAAAAACAAGTAGCAGATAATTGAGAGAGAACGAAAAGTGGGAACCTGGTCTCGTGGTGGACTTCTTTACAGCGAATACAACAAAATCTGCAGCCACAACGAATGCAAGTGTACTTGGATGAGAAGCCACAGACTGAACAGAGACGACGAGAGGGATAGGAAGAGGGAGGGGCGGCTGCTCTCGAGTAAGCACCGTGGGCTCGTTCCCACTCAGCATTCCGAGTCTTTAACAGTTTCATACTTTCTTTCAATATAACAACAACTGCCATACTTTCTGAATGAAGGAATCCATCTGTTTTCAACCTCACTTTCTTTCCGTTACCGTCTTTGTATTCACCTAAATAAACTCCCTTGAAAAGTGCATGCACTCCACTCCTTCGGTATCCCAATGCCTACAGTATACAAGGAATCTAACATTTTCTTCTTCGAGCAGAGCTGAGAAATTCTTTCGAAAACGCTGCTTGAAGTGCTCATTTCGAAGTTTCTTCTTGATCTTAGCTCGACCTGAGAAAGAAGCTCGCATAATAATTAGTTGGATACAGACAATAAAGAGTATGGAACCTTCATTAGCAGTATCGGCGGACAGCCGTTTCCTGCCATCGCGGTCCGTATTCGGAGTGCTCGCCACTTCGTGGTCTTCAAACTTTGGCCGGTTCTTGTGCCACTGCAGCTGTGCGTGAGGATCATCATGAGCATTGTCCTGAAACCAAGACAACTCATCATGAATTACTAAATTAAAATTCGACAGACATAAAGAACAAGTTACTGGCGCTATTCTAGTGCGGGGGGGGGGACAAAAAAATTTTTTGCCATTCGAACCAAGTGACTTCGTGCCGACTTCTAACATCCCAGACAGAAAGAACGTAAACTGAAAACAGATCTAGCAGTAACACTTCAAAAGACCAGTTCAAGGGAAGCGAGTTGACGTCGCAAACGTCTCGATCTCATTCCATCGTCCAAGACTTTCAAGGCTTCCGTTGCCCCGATACGAGAAGACTGACGGGCGGTGGAAGAAGAGGCCGTGGCAGCCATCGCCGTCCCGACCATCCTTTTCGCTTACTTCTGCAAAAAAAAAAATCAGATTTCAGATATAAATTTCCATTTAAATATGGGCACGGAAGACACCGCTTTTCATACTCCACAATATAGTGAGATCCATTGTGTATGTGCGCCTTTTCATATTTTTATTAAATGACTTTTTTGAAAATACGGTCCGAAAACTCCTTAGTTAAGTCTTGATGCCGGCTCTGCGATTCTTGGAAAACTTGGCCGGGAATGATTTGTCACTGCAAAAGTATTTTATTCCTTCATTATTTTGATCGTACCTCTCTTATTGGAAGTTTTGTCTTTGCATATTGTCCAACTTGCGGCCAATACGCTCTCAAATTTATATATTTTAACTAATTTAGACTTTTTGATCTCTTATAATATTCAAGTAGGGGTGTTCTAACCAGGGAACTACCAGAAACCCTAAATTCCAAAAATTCTGATATTTTGCATATGGATAGAGCATCACATTGGATGGTTCGGAATGAAAAAAATTGGGACCCGAATCCCTCTTGAAAACTTTTTAAATCCATTTAAAGATGCCTGAAATTCTCGTTTTATCTGTAATATGCCACGTTACAAAACGTTCCAACGCTTGAAACATGAAAGGTCAGCGCAGTTGGTAGCGCTTCCGCCTTCAATTTTTCTGTTGCAAGTTCAATCCCCATGTCTGAGCCAAAGTCTTTTGCAAATTTTATGCAACTTTTTTGAGGTCGTGGAGTTCTTTTCTATACTTTCTATGGTTTTCTATTTGAATACGGACTTTGTGAAGTGCAATTATCAACAAAAAAAATTGCTTTGATTGTGTGTCCACATTGTAGGCTGACGGTGACATAGGCCAACGCCTTTTCGTTTTACTTTCCGATCCGACGGGACCAAGACCATCGTTTTTGCGCTTTAAAAAAGAAATTATTACTTTCGGTCAATGATCCATGATCGGAAAAAGATAATATACAGCCCAAAATTATTTTTTTTTACATATTATTACTTGCACTTCAATTAGATAACTATAGAAAGTACGGAAAAGAACTCCATGACCTCAAAAACTTCTATAAAATTAGCAAAAGATGCGAACAAAAAATCTGTATGTTCAATGGCTATACAGACTCTGTGAAGTGCGAGGATCCAAATAAAAAATATTTAGCTTGGACCGTATGTACATACATATGTATGTGTATGTATCAGCGTACCCAGTGATGTGTGTGTAGCGACAACTCTCCTTATTTTCTTTTCGCCACGGAATGCACGAGTGCGTGTGAGAGTCTGTTCATTCGCAGAACCGTTTCGATCCGCATTCCAGACGGCAAAGCGCGGGAATGCACGCTTGCAGAAGTCATATTTTATTTTGATCCTCGCACTTCACAATGTCTGTATGCAAATAGCTAACCATAGAAAGTACATAAAATAACTCAAGGACCTCAAAAGCCTTTTATAAAAGTGGCAAAACAATTTCGCCCTCTGGGGCATTGAACTTGCGAACGAAAAATTGTAGCCGGAAGCGCTACCCATTGCGCCAATGTTTCATATTTTATTTGTTCGAACGTTTTTTAACGTGGTACCTCGCAGATAAAACGAGATTTTCAAGCATCTTTAAATGGGTTTAAAAAGTTTTCTAGAGGGATTCGGGTCCCAATTTTTTCATTCCGAACCATCCAATGTGATGCTCTATCCATATGCAAAATATCAGAATTTATGGAATTTAGGGTTTCTGGTAGTTCCCTGGTAAGTGGTACTTCGTAATTCAAAGCCCAATCGATTAGTTCTGTCGGGGGACACGCCCATAATCGTGGAATGCAAATGAAGGTGGCGCCCGCGTCTCTAAGCTAATTTGCATTGAATTCAGGACCAACTGCCACTGAAGACTCCCCTCTCGCGCTGAAACAGCTTTCATCCTTTCTTTCCATATGGTTATTTGCTTTTCTAGTAATCTAGTAGGTGTTTTTATTTTTATTATTTATGTCTTATGAGAAAACTCAGTACATTAATATAACTGCAGATGATTAACTGAATGTAGTAGCTGTTTGTTAAATTTTTTTAAAGGCAAATGGTGATGTCTACAAGGGAAGGACAAGGTGATTCAAGTCGTGGACATTTTATTCGTTCCCGAAAGGAGGTCGTCCCCACCTTGCCCACTCCCTCCTCAACCGGTCGGTTTCACGTCTTTAGTTGAAAACTTAATTTCTCTTCCTTGTTGGCCTTGTGAATCTTTTAGAAGTTTCATTTTACAGTTAGTGAGGGGCCGCAGTATGCGTGTCTTCGATGTAAAATTCAGATGGCTTCTATTGAAGAATTGATTGTTCATCATAATTCTGTTGGTCACTTGGTTCATATATTATTTTATACATTAAAAAAAACATATCTTTGTATTTTGTCTGCTTTTATGTGATTACTTTACTGTAAGTGGTCCCTCGAAATAATTAGTTTTTTTTTAATATTATTACTTCTAACTGTTTGAACTTCAGCGCCATGGATGTGGCGGATTGCAGCAGCCCACTCATGTCCCCGCTTTCAAGGGTTTGTTCTGCGATTCCATGTATCTCGACTGCCTTGACAGGTTCTTATTCTATGTATCAGTTCTTTCTTCGTCTTCATTACATTTGTTTCTAGTTTAGAGTGAAGATGCCCTGTTTAGTCTTCTGAACCACTTGGATGCGAGTCACGGAGGGAGGGCGAGATTGTTGAATAATCTGGAACCGAGTGTAATCGAGCGAAGCTTCAGTGTTGTCCACCACAGTTTCACTACTTCAGTGCTGCCTTCTTCCAGTTCTTCTCCCCCTCAACTCGCTTCTCTTATTAAGAGGAAACCTCCTTTTCCTAGGGTCCTAAACTCTTAATATTCGAAAGGCCTCTTATTTGTGCTAATGCTCAAAGTAGGACGGTAAAAAAATGAAACTGGGAATTGTCGCCCTTTCTAACATCCGATTGCCTCGGGCTCTTAATCCGGCGGCTGAAACATCTGTGAAAAAGAGCATGGGAAAACTAGATGTTAGAAGGGGGTGAAATTTTGAAAGTATTTTTAAAAATTTGGTGACCTGCTTACTTGAAGCGTGATATCAGAATATCCTTTTTTCAGGATGAAAATGTCTGGAAAGAATGGTTCGTGTCCTGTTTCGCACCGTTTCTCCGCGTTCCAATTGTCTTGGCGAGAAGTGAGCCTTCTACTTCCACATCGAGGTTTTGCAGTGTTAGATACACGTTTAATTTCATGGATCATTCAGAAATTGTAATATATTCCAGCATGGAACGCGGATTGTCCACCTCCTCGGAAGCTTCAACTGCACCGCCTTCTCAGACAGTTGCAGTGGTCTCCTCTTCGCAGTCTTCTTCTCCTACTTTGGAATCGCTCGAGCGAGAGCAGATTGGTCAGGATTTTAAAACAACAATGACTGTACGTGTTTTTGAAAGTACTTTTACCCATATTTATATAACTGCTTTTCATATAGGGATTCGTTCTGCTCCTGTTTTGCCCATGTAAAATGAATTCCGTTCGATGCTGGAGTACGTTTCTGTGATTCGAAAAGGTGAAGAGATTGAGAAGAGAAGGCAAAGGCGTACAATTCTCGAGAACAGGTCGAATTCACGAGCGAAGACGCAATCTGCAAGCCAGGTCAGCCATGTTCGGTTGTCTGTCCTGGCAGGAGTGAACTGCCAGGTCAGCCATGTTCGGTTGTCTCTCCTGGCAGAAGTGAACTGCCAGGTCAGCCATGTTCGGTTGTCTGTCCTGGCAGGACTGAACTGCCAACCCAACCCTTTCCATTGCAGCTCCTGGCTCGAACCTGCGTGGAGTGTCGCATTGTGTTTGACAATCGATGCATGTTCACTCGTCACTTGCTTGAGCACAAGCAGGGTTCTCATCCATTCAAGTATCTCCACTCCGCCTGTCTCATGACTTACGATTCTCTCGCCAAGTTTCTTCTCTCTCTCTCTCTCTCTCTCTCTCTCTCTCTCTCTCTTTACTGCTTTGTAATCTTCATTTGCGCTGTTCGAATAATGGATGTCTTTTATAATTCCAATTTATTCCATCCTCTTTCCGAATTCAGACGTGAGAAATGCTAGAGTACGAATTTTAGACTAAATTGTCATTTGGCACGTAAACACGGTATCGAAGGAGAAGCTCTGAAGGGAATGCTCGCGCTTTACCAGGTTTTTCTTATTATTTTTTTTTAAAGATTTTTACTTACATGTCCCATATAGGGATTCGTTCTGCTCCTGTTTTGCCCATGTAAAATGAATTCCGTTCGATGCTGGAGTACGTTTTAAGCGAGCGGAGGAGGCAATTCCGTCCACTCCTCGCTCCTCGCATCCCTCTCTTCACTCCGCTTCACTCTTCGTTGATTCTCCGGCTGCCTCGTTAGACTTCCTTCTCTTATTTTTTGAATTAAGAGCAGGGAATAAATGGCGAAGTCGACTAGTTAGGAAAACAGAGTAGGTTGTAGGGCTTGAGAGCTAAGGTAAGTAAGGGGGGAGCGTAAAAATAAAATTTGTACGTTAAATTCTGGGTGGATATGGCTCCGGGAAGGCTCAAAATCAGTATGTGTCTGTAAACTGTGCGGCGCCTATTAAACCCTGGTAAAGATACTCAGAATGGACAAAGATATTTATACTAATCATAAGTTTAAAATAATGGTCACAGTACATTAAATATTAATGCAAAAGTTAACAGTAACCCGTTAATACTTTTGCAATTGTAATTTGCCCCATGGCCAGTTTTCTTCTTCTTCTCTGTTCTCTCATCCACTCAGTGTGTCCGATCGATTTGTTTTATTGCAGTGTTAAAGTGGAGGAGGGAGCGGCGATAACCCTGAAAGGAGGTTGCTTTGTCCTTCTCAACGATGACTCTTCATTACAACATCCCATTAAACAAGAATTGCCGGAGGATTCTGCGAAGGGTTAATGGTTTTTACCTATTTTGCTAATTATTGCTGATGGTTTCACTTGCTTATATGTTTTTTTTAGCTGTTGTTAGTTTTACTACGACGAAATAATTCTTATCTCTATTATTGTAGTTGTATCTTCACTTTCCGGCATTTGTTTGAATTGTCCATAAATTCCGAATATGAGTCTCATCTTGCTTCTGTTCTATCATTCCAATTCTTTATGCAGAAAATTTAATCTCTATTTCTCGTGTCATCATTAGTTTGCCAACTTGTAACATTTATATTTTCTGTCATGCAGATTCGATTTATGTTTGTAAACACGCCATAAAAATTATTTGAGATAAATATGTGGAAGTGGTTGTACTATTTGCCAACTAAACTGGCGTTGCATCGTTTTCATACCTTGGAGTTGAACGCTGAGATGATTCTGAAAGGAAGTTAGGGTTGAGCATTCGGCAGATAGAATTAAACTCGCGAGCGAGAGTGAACAGGAAGAGAACGAAAATGGTAGAGAAGAGAGAGAGAGAAGAGAGGGGGAGTGATAGAGAAGAGAGGGAGAGTGGTAGAGAAGAGAGGGAGAGTGGTAGAGAAGAGAGGGAGAGGTAGAGAAGAAAGGGGATGAGAGTGGTTGAGAAGAGAGAGGAGAGGGAGAATGATAGGGAAGATAGGATGAGAGTGGTAGAGAAGAGAGAGGAGATCGAGAATGCTAAAGAAGAAAGAGGATGAGAGGAATAGAGAAGCGAAAACGAGGGAGAGTGACAGAGAAGAGAGGGAGAGTGTAGAGCAGAGAGGATGAGAGTGGTAGAGAAGAGAGGGAGGGGTTGTCTAGGATGGATGTGTATTTCACTGCAATGACATCCGAATTGAGCGTGGAGCGAGAAGAAGAAGAGGAGGATGCCCTTCCTCGGAGTGGATCAATGGCTCACCGAACCGTCTCCTGGAAGGAGGTTCGCCTGTTCTCTGGGCATGAAGGGTAGTACAACCTTCTTTGTACTCATTGCGGCTGAAAACCCCTTATTTTTAATATATTTTTTAAAACTGGATATTTTGGTTTTTAGAAATTACCAATTTGTTTACTTTTATGGTGTCATTCACTTTTGATATATAATAAAGGATTTTGCAGAAGACAATTCTGATCGTTACATGCTTCACTCTTCTGCTCTGCCTCGGCATTGCTGAATATCTCTTCATTGAGAAGTCCGTTTATACCCCTTCACTCCTTTTTCTCCATCGCAGTTGTTTTGGAGTCCTTGCTTTTAAGGTGCAAGAATTGTAGCATTCCCTGTGAGTTTTTCAGTCAATCATCAAGGTTAAGAAATCGGCCCGCCCTTCCCAGGCCGGGCCGATTACTTAACCGTACGATCAAGAAGTTCTATTAAGGTTCTCACTTCTGTTGCCCCGCCTAGTTCACGCAGTTCTGTTCCTGCTGGAGCTCCTCACTTTCCTTCTCTTTCTCTACGCTCTCTTCCCAGAGAAAGCAGTGTTCATTCTTCCATTCTTCTTTGCTACGGTTAGCTTTTCCTCTCTCCCATTAGAAGAGTAGCCATTCCTGAGGTGGCTGCTGCAGGTTCTTCGTTGTATTCTTCTGGCCGGACTCATCTGCTGCTACATCATCCTTCTCTTTGCACGCGTCAACGTGGAAAGTGGAGGTGATCTAATTCACTTTGTTCAAAATATACATATATACCTTATTTATTAATCCATTTTTCTATAATACAGTGTTTGTTTGGCAGAGTAACTAAAAGCCTGATTATGTTGAAGATAACCTTGTTTCTTTCGGAAAGTGATCTAATCGTGTGTCTCATTCCCTTCTCATTCTGCCTAATTGCATTGCAGAATCTCTTCACGCAGGCAGAACAGCTTCCCATCTCTTCTTCGCCCTCGCTGGCCACTTGATTCTCGCCGCGATTTCCTTGTCGGTCTACCGTATTCTGAGAGGACGTGGCAACTTCTCCCGTTCCGATTACTGTTCTGCTCCCGTTTCCATCTCCCCTGGCCATCACGTCATTGTTCTGGAACAGCCGATTGAGCAGGCCATGTATGGCAAGAAGTTTTAATTTGATAATCTACCGTTGCTGTGCTGTCAATGTTTTGCTTTAACATTCCTTTATTATGCGTAATCTCTGGCATAATTATCATTAGTTGTGGCATGATTTATCCTGCATCTATTCTTCCCGCTCAGAAAGTCTATCAGTAGTGTACATAGCAGATAGAATCTTCCCAACGGTGCTGTCCCGAGTCAACGAGTAGAATTCCCTGTCTTCGTGTACGGAAACTCAGATCTGTCAAACTATTAATTTTCTTTAATAATTCATTTTCTTAAGTTTTAATTGTGATTTTCCCTGTTTTCGTTATGATAAACGGCTGCTTGCTTTCACTTCGTTCAGATTGGCTCAGTCGAAGAATTGGCATGGCATTACAAGGAGGAAGTCGATAAATTGAACAATTTGAGAGATGAGAGAGAGAGAGAGAGAGAGAGAGAGAGAGAGACGGAGCGAGAGGGGACTGGATAAGTCACTCGGGAAATTGTCTAGTTCATCCGTGCCTTGGGGGAAGGACTTTTATCACCAGAGCCGCGCAATAACCATTGCTTACGTAATGGCATGGGAGATGAAGTCCCAAACTGATAAAGGTGAAATTTGAAAAGGTGAATAGAGCTGTCGTTATTCCAGGGTCGCCATGAACAAAGAGAAGGAGGAGCCACGAGAAGATACAAAAGGGAGGGGGAGGCCAGGAAGAGACAAGAGAATGATGAGTGAAGGAAGAATGAGTGGAGGGGGACGCTCTCTCTTCTTCCTCTCTCTGCTTCTCTCTTCTCTCGTCTTTTCCCTCTGTCTCTATCTCCTCCCTCATTTCTTTTCCTCCACAAATCTCATCCGAAGAAATCTCGAGATGGAAATGCGTTCCTTCGAACGCCTCGAAGTCAGTTTGTTATTCTCAGGCTGAGGATGAAAGGGAATGTTTTCTAGGGGAAAAATGAAGATGAAATATGATTGTGAGTGAAAGTTAACGTTTAGGCGGAGACTCTGGCCGCCCTGCGCTCTCTGCGGGGCTCTGCCAGAAGCAGGAAACCAAGACAAACTGCGTCGCCAGAATGCCGTCAGTTTAAACGCTCAGCCCTTCCTTTCTCTTTCTCTCTCTTTCTCTCTCTCTCTCTCTCTCTCTCTCTCTCTCTCTCCCATTATCGCTCTCATTCATTTCACTCATTCTCTCTCTCATTCTCACTCTCATTCATTTCACTAATTCTCTCTCCGTCTCTCTTTCCTCTCTCTCTCTCGCTCTCTCTCTTTCTCTCAAATCTCTGCCGCATCACGATCAACTAACAGACGTATTTAACACAATCTATTTTAGAAGAGATGAAAGTGATGCGATTGAAGTGATAATCGGGATGATTGGTTTGAGATTGCGAAGGCGGGACGCCCTGCCCGCGGGGGATGCCAGGCAGGCCAGGGATGCCAGGAACAGACGGAATGCCCGGAACTCCCGGGACAGCCGGCGAGCCGGGCGAGGCGATCTCTCTCTCCAGCAGCAAGCCGGAATACGCCACGGGCTGCCGTCGTTGCCCGCCCGGCCCCCGTGGACACCCCGGGTATCCCGGGCCCACTGGGCCTCAGGGTAAAGAGGTCAGCACTAATAGCATTCGCCATTACACATGGAGACACTTTCACGGTTTCAGGGCCCAGACGGACCGCCGGGAATGCTCGGAAGACCAGGAATGCAAGGACCGATTGGACCAGCAGGGGATGCAGGAGAGGCCGGGAAGATTGGCAAGGACGGGCCGAAGGGAGAGAAGGGTCGCGATGGGGTGATGGGAGAGAAGGGAGACACCGGAGAACCGGGAGGGCCTGGCGCCCCCGGCCCGAAGGGATACCCAGGCATGCCCGGCACTCCGGGTGCTCCAGGAACTGCCGGCCCTCAGGGCCATCCGGGCAGTCCTGGTGGACTCGGCCCGAAGGGATTCGTTGGGCCTCTCGGGCCAGCCGGAACTCCAGGCTCTCCCGGCGATGACGCGGGATACTGTAGCTGTCCAAGCAGAGATGCCGAGTATCCCACGACGCCAGCTTCCGAAGGCGTGGATCAGACGACTCGAGCGGAGTACCCGTCTCCTCCCCCAACCACTTACCCGACCCCCTCTGCTCCCCCCTCCACCTACGAGACCACCCCGGCCGCAGTTCCATCCTACCCCGAGGCGTACTCAACTACCGTGCCCCCTCCGGAGAAGAGAACCCCGGAATACTCGACTTCCGAGGAGCCATCGACTACCCCCGCCTCTTATTCAACTACTGAAGAAGTCGAACTCCCCGCCTATCGTGTCTGATTCTCTTTATCTCTCAATCAATTACATTTTTGTTTTCTCGGCTATTTCAATAAACGCATTCTTCTTGATGCTCGTGCAGTCACTCAGTTGAAGACGTCAGAGAGCGGAGTTAAGTGGCAGAAGGCAACAGCCGAGTGACTTCCATTCTTGTCGACCACTCATGCACAATTTGTTCTTCATTACTTCGGCTTTCTGGGTCTAGCTGTCTAAGATGTAAAGATAGAGGAGGAGAGTGGAGAGGGAAATAGTCAGGATGTGATGTGACTGAATGAATTTTTATAAAGGGAAATGCACGTAGAGTGGAGTGAGCGAGTGAACGAAAGAGAGAGAAGAGAGAAGGGAGAGTGCCGTGAGGGAATGAATGAAAGAGAGAGAGAGAGAGAGAGAGAGAGGGAGAGAAAGAGAGAGAGAGAGAGAGAGAGAGAGAAAGAGAGAGAGAGAGAAGGATTAGAGAGTGAATGAAAGAGAGAGAAGAGAGAAGGAAGAGTGTAGAGAGGGAGTGAATGAAAGAGAGAGAAGAGAGAAGGAAGAGTGTAGAGGGGGAGTGAATGAAAGAGAGAGAAGAGAGAAGGCATAGATTATATCGCGTGGAAAATCTTTAATGCGCCAGAAGTAGTGTGGAGATGACATCCTATTTTCAACTTTTGCTTCTTCTTTTTCATTTACGAGCTAACGATGCTTGACTAGATTTTACTTGCAAAGTTGGGGGTTTTCAAGTGCTTCAAATCAGTAGATGATGCGCGGTCTCTAAGGAATTCACTTCGATTTAGACGACTTTTCTTTTTCTTTCACAACTTCTCTCTTTCTAATCAAACTGTCACTGTCCATCTTGGAAGTCTGTCTTCAGTCTAATTCACCTTCCACCGTAATTCCACTGGTGTGCTCGCGAATGCCCATTTTGAAGGCAGAGAGAGCGAGAGAGAGAGAAAGAGAGCGTGGGCGAAAACGAGAGCAAGAAAGAGAAATAGAGGGAGAGAGAGAACGAGAGAGAGAGAGAGATAGAGAGAGAGAACGAGAGAGAGAGAGAGAGAGAGAAAGATAGAACGAGGGAGGGAGTGAGAGAGGGAACGAGAGGAGGAGAGAGAGAGCGCGAGGTGTAGAATTTTCGTAAAATAATTATATATTTCTTACATATGCACATAAACTATGCAATTGTCATTAGTTTTGTATGCGTCACGGCATTTCCTCCGATTTTTTCTTTCGTTGTATATGTAACTATTTTGCTCGCTTTCTTTCTCCTAAACTCCTTCCATATATGACTCGAGTTCCTTGATATCTTTCATCACCTTCTTCGAGTACTTCTTTATTTCTGTTCCCCTTTCTCTATTCATAGGAAGTACAGGTAATCTGATTATCAGTGATATGACGAATCCTCGGAACGGTTCGAAGTGGATGAGATGTCCTGGAGGAACTCTCCGCTTCCTCCCCCTTCTCCCTCTTTCTCTTTAGCTCCGCCCCCGCCAAAGCATCCATTCTAGATCGTCGTCCTTTCCATTTCTGCTTCTCCCTCTCGACTCCCTCTGCCTCTCCTCACCTCACTCTCTTTCTCTCCCCTTTAATCTCAATCTCAACTTGCATCATACACTTAAACTGAATTTTGGTGCTTTCAAAGAGTGGCTCTCTACTAAATTTATTTCATATTGAAAAAATTCTCGTGAATTAGTGAATGTGCTGAAATGAGAGAAGTGTTCAGGGTTTCCCGAAGAGGAGTAGATGCGATCCTCGACCTCTTCTTCCTTTTCCTTGTCTTCCTCTTCTTCTCTGCTCTGCTCTCCTCTCTTCTCCTTCCTCTGCTTCTCTGCCTTGGTATCCCTCGCCCTCTCCGACTTCTCGTCTGATTCTGGTCAGTCAGTTTTACAATTAGACTGTTTTCGCCCAAAACAGAGCTTGATCGTTAGAAATATTCTCACATCAAATAAGCTGTTTAAAGTTTAAAATTAACATTTGCATGAATATATGCTACTCTCTCGTGGCATCGCTAGAATTGTTGAAGAAGCCGAACAACTGAACATGAACTAACTTGTCTTCCTCTCATGGACAAACTTGTCCTCCTCTCACATTGTATTCCTTCTCGTCTTTTGTCCTCTTCCTCCTCTAATTGGGAATACCCTTTTTTACGATCGCTCTCCCAAACGCATCCAAGAGTTTTTTATGGCTTCACTGAATTTGAAAAGTTGTAAATTTAAAATACGGCAGAAAAGAATTGGACTATTCGTTGCTCTTTTTTTAGAAGAGAAAGTATTGAATGCAATCAAGCGAGGGCAGGTAAGTGTGTTAAAGCGAGTTTGAGCTCCAGTTTCAACGTCATTCCTGAGGGACAAGGGAGAGGAAGCGCCCCCCCCCCAAGGGGTGGAAAATGTGTCTCTGCCTTCCTTGGCCAAGTAGATTCCAAAGAAGAGAGAAAATTGAGGCGAAGGGTGTAGAAAGAAAGACAATTTCAATCTTGTAAGACGTCTCCCAACCTAGTGAGAAGAAACGAAAGGCATCCCTCCAGTTTCTTTCAACCTCTTAATCCATTTCTTTTTCTCTCTCTCCTCCACTTTTTGTTCCACTCTTGTCATTTCTCCATCCACTTTGGTTTCTTTTCTTCTAATTTCCTTAGTTGTTATCTTTAACTTACTCCGTTGTCTCTCTTCCACTCCATACCCGATCAGTTTCTTCTTCCAACTAAATTCTATTCTACGGAGAGTGTTGAAGGTACAGAGATCAAAGATTGAAGAGAAGAAGAAGAGGGAAATAGATGAACTCTTCTCTCTTGTAGAATACCTTCCGTCCGATGACAGCGCGCTCCTTCAGGAGCTCATCGCAGACGACGACCAACACTATGCTGATAAAAGAGGTCCATATTCATTACAATTATAATTAATCTCTTCACTCTCTCACTCTTTCTCTCTCGTTCTCTTTCTGTCTGGTTTCTCTATTTGTTTCTCTCTCTCTCTCTCTCTCTCCGTCTTCAATTTCTATCTCTCCTTTCTCTCTCTGTCTGTCTATCACTCTAGCACTCCCTGTCTCTCTCGGTCTCTCTCTCTGCCTCTCTCTCTCTTCCGCTCTCTCTCTCTCTCTATTCCTCTCTCCATTTTCTCTCTCGCTTCCCCCCTCTCTCTCTCTCTCTGTCACTCTTTCTCTGCAGGAGATATGCCAGGTGTCCTTCGATTCGGCAAGCGTGCGCAAGCCTTCATCCGTTTCGGGAAGCGTCTTTCTCCGGTAGAGAAGAAGGAGATGCCAGGAGTGCTTCGTTTCGGGAAGAGAAGTGAGAAGAAGTCTGTGCCAGGTAAGCGCCTCTCTTTCTTTCTCAACTTATCTTTTCTTCACAATCGCAACTTTTCCTTTCTACGTTTTCCAGTCGATCTCCCTTGAACTCTCTGAATTTACCAAATATTTAAAGGATAGTTTTATTTTACAACAAAATGGAATGTTCCATTTATCATAGCTTATAGAATACAAAGAAAGGGTGCAAAGGAAGGGTAAAAGGGGGTCAATTAAATTGTACAACGAAAACATCTGTCAGGAAGGTTGACAGCCTACAAGGGAAGAAGGGACGACAAGTATGTCACTGATCACGTAGATTCACCATGTCTGTCATCTCTGTGCCTTTCTCCTTCGCTCTCTCTCTCTCTCTTCTCTCTCTCTCTCTCTCTTTCTCTCTCTCTCACTCTCTCTCTCACTCTATCTCTTTCTCTCCCTCTCTCTCTCTCTCTTCTCTCTCTCTCCAATTAGCATTCCTCCGAGATGGACAGTTCCATCTCATCACTTGGCTTCTGCCACTGCGAACTCCGACATCTCGTCCTCTGCCATAGATATTTCTGTGCTTTTCAGCCCGGGAAGTGAACATTTTGAGTGGGAAGAAGGAATGAAATTGAATGTCTCCCCTTGGGAGAGCGGCCGCGTTGTGTCCCTTGTGCCTTTCTACGACACTTCCTATTCCTCTTCTCTTCGATTGTCATCTCTCAGAGCGGAAGCCCTCAAAGATATTTCTGACATCACATCACATCAAAAAAAGCTCCCATCCTTCATCTAACAACAAAAAGTACTGAGCAAAATGACGACAGAAAATAAACAAATATTTCCGAAGGCGCCCGTAGAACTGAGAACATTTGAGGTGTCCTCCGATTCGGAAAGCGGTCGGAGATGCCAGGCGTCCTCCGCTTCGGAAAGAAGAGCGTGCCAGGTGTGCTTCGCTTTGGACGCAAGTGAACAACACGGTTCGAGCCTTCCCACTATCACTTTATCTCTCTCTCTCCTTCCTATCTCTCGTTCTCTTCTCTCACCTCTCTCTCTCTTTCTCCCTCGTTCTTTCTTGAATTCTTACCCACTATCTTCTCATCAAAAGAACACACAACCCGAGAGCATCAGAATTACTCGTTCACGCTGTATGTCCCTCATCCACACTCTCTCTTGCTTTCCTTCGCCATTCTTATCGTGTCCTGGTCATTTCGATGTTCCAAAACTGATTACAGGAAGAGCAGAGTAGTCCTTCTCAGTCGGAAGTCTCCGTTTTCTGTCGTGCAGATGGGTAGGCGAGAGAGCACATTCAAGCATTCCCTCCACATCCCCCCCTCTTTCTCTCCAGGTAGATCAATTTCCTTCTCTTCTCTCCTCTGATCTCAGTTGTTCTTGCGATCTCAAATCATCCCCTCAACGTTTGTATGTTTTTTTTGGTGCAGAGATAAAGAGCTGTCTTTGTTGTGATGGACATGCGGAGCCTCTTCCACAATGAACTTCTCACCTGAAGAGACTTCTTCCTATCATTGTCAATCAGTGAAGATGCAAATGTGTAGGAGACATCATGAGAGTGAGGGAGGAACACAAGAATCACGAACTAAGGGCTGACTACTGCAGTCATGGTCTCCTGTCAACATAACAAGGTAAGGGCGAAGATGACGAGAATGTATGAGAGAGAAAGACGGAGAGAGAGAGAGGGAGGGGAGAGAGGGGGAAACAGGGAGAGACAGAGAGAGGGAGACAGAGAGACAGGGAGAGACAGGGAGGGACAGAGAGACAGAGCATGAGATTGAATCTACGATCAGAGGGTGAGAGAAAGGAGTGACTGTCGCTGCCACTAAACATCTCTCATGTATCCGACCGGTTCCTATAGCAGTAACCCAAAATTGAAGTGAGGAGCGATGTGAAAATAAACTGTGCAGAGATGGTAGGAGAGGGAATTGATCGCCCGACTCAAAAGGGAGAGACACGACTTCCCATTCAACAGATACTCATTCTCATGCTTCCCACAAATGTTCACTCACCTTTTTAACTCTTTCATTCAACTTTTTCTGAGTTCTGTTCTTCGGACTTGACATAAGTCAATTCAATTTCATATGAAAATTTGCTGATGGTAGCTGATAATGCAGGCTAAAAAAAAGCCTAGTTCCTTGTTTGTAGTAGAAGGGTGGCAAATGGTGTTATTGAATCGTTAATGCATGCGTGCTTAGTGAAGTACCCAAAGTGTTTGTGTGAGTTCCACCTTTCAGGGTTGTAATCGATAGTCCGAAACTAATGTTTTTTAGCTGTTTGGTTTCATTCTTTTCATATTAGTAACAGAAGAAAGTGTCGAGAGTATGAATGTCCATGTTGTTCCTCTTCCTCCTCCTTAGAATGCCGAAACAGGAGCTGGAGGTGATTGACTTCTGCGGCCCGGTGGTCGTGGCCGCCATCTTCTCCGTCTTCCTCTTCTGCATTTCTTTCTTCTGCATTAACTTCTTCTGCATTACCAAATACGACGACTTCACGGTCTTTGAAAAGGTGTGTGTCATTCCCTATTTGATCGTTTGTCAGATCTAGTAGAATGCGGACTAGACGTTTAAAAAAGGATTTTTTTGGTTCGTCGATGCCAATGGTGCTGCAGGCGTTAGTGCAGAGGAGCCTTCCTTAATGAGCCATGTGGTTGTCAAATTTTAATAGTGGCTGATTGATTGCCAGATTCAACATTTTTTAAATAATTAATTTACGTTATATGAATGTTAAAAAAAGGGTGAGAATGATAAGGTCTTGTGAAGTATGATTGATAAGAAGCGCGTGTTTCAGAGGGCGGCTCGGCACAACATGAAATGTGGCCCGCACTCCCTGCGCTCCGTCCGCTCCGCGATTTACGACGAAGATGAGGATGAGGAGAGTCTCTACTCTTCTAGCCGATCTGAGAAGATCTGAGCCCAGGCTAAGTACTCATGTAGTTGCATTTTCATCTAATCAAATGCCTTAACTTTAAAAAGTGCCTTTAAAAATGTAATTAACAAGTAGCTTATATGTGAGTTCCACTTAACCAACGTTGACGTTACATTTTACTGCTTATGTAAGGTTTTGTTAGGATTTTGCTAATTGTAAGCAGTGTTATTTGAACATAAAGAAATGGTCTAATTCTGTGCCAGTATATCAGTAACCGTTGCAGATATAAATGAGTTTGTAAGTCTGCTTTCTCTATCTCACTCCTCTCATCACATTATAATTAACGGACTGGCGCCGGAGTTGTACCCCGTTTTAATATATGAGAGTTATCAAAGGAATTCTAATTTTTAAATTTCCCTCATTTGATGATGAACGACAGCAGCATATGTGAGCATTATTTGCAAAGATTTTATTGCGCAATGTCGGTTTTCGTAATGCCTACCTACAGGGCATGCATCAGGAATGCAAGGGTTAGAATGAAACCTGTGGCGTTCAACTTCTTATTACCGGGAAAGAGTATAAAAGCTCAAATAAACATTTCGAATATTCGGAGCGGATAAAGTAGGTGAATCTTCTCCGAGGCAGGCCGTGGTTTGGGGTAAAGTCGGCCGGCTTTTACGCATTCTGAATTTTCCGTCTGCAGAACTGGAGACGGGGCGATACCCAGTCTGATCTCGCTGTCGTCATGGATATGCCTGTTTTGTTCTCCGCTGTTTAATGTTAAGAAGAACGCCTCCATTCACTGAAAGCCGTCGGGTGTTTTGCAAAGAGGAATTGTTGCGCGATGCGGTTGCGGCGCGTTCTTTCTCTTCCAAACTGGAAACCTCGCGCGCGATGTCTCGATACACATGCTTTCTCTATCTCACTCCTCTTTGGCGTTCTCCTTCGCTGCAAATTGATTGAAATTCGCTGAATACATTACTTTTCCACTACCTGCGGCTGCGAGTGGCGTTCCTTTACTATTCTAGCTTTCAGTGATAACGAGAGCATGATTCCAGCATCTTTAAATATATCTGTGTATTCAGAGATGAGCACTGTGTTGCTGCCGGGGAAGAGCGGGGGAGTGGGGAGGAAGGAGGACTCGGAGGCTCTTCTGGGCGGCGAGTCTTCGGATGAGGAAGTCGCGGCCTCCTCCACGCGCTCTTCTAACCGCCGCCATCTTTGGCCGAAAGATGCGATAGCGCGTGCCGTTGGAGCCAAGCTGGGCTCGGTCGGCTCGGCCGAACTCTCCATTCGAATGGGTTCGAACACCACTGTGTTCATTTTGTTCAACTGTTCTTCTTTTTGCAGAGCTTTGCATTTCTCTACTTTTTTTTCTATTACTTTGGTTTTTTTTATTTCAATATATTTTTTTTTCTGCAGCATTTCTACGAAAAGTCTTCGGAATCCTGACCGCACAAGTACTTGTGACAGTCGGAATCTGCACTGCTGTATACAACGCTCCGAATTCTCATCTCTTCATTCAGCACAAGTGAGTCCTTGCTTATTGTGCCGTGGAGAGGTTATTGGGGGAGAAGGGCGCGTGGTGCTCTTCTTCCTGCGGCGCTTCTTCATCTTCCGCTGTCACGATCACTTCGGGTCGAATTGGATCCGAGAGCAGATAGTCCTCAATACATTTTGTATGGAAAGAGATCAGCTAGCATAGAAAGATGCCTCGACAATGGTTGCGAATTGGTCTGCTGAGAGGTGGCCATTGGAAGACACGTCCAGCTCGCGGAATACTTTCTCTGCTAGTTCGTCGTCGAATCCGCCGATTTCTTTGGCGATGTACTGAAAGAAGAGAAGTGATGGTTACTGTAGGCAGAGTTGAGTTGCATCGATTAGTGTTCGTGTTTATCTGCGAACCTTGAACTCATCCTCCGTAATAATGCCATTCTTGTCTTGATCGAAAACATCGAAACATTCTCGGATCAGCTCTTCGTTCGTCGATTTTACTATTTTCTGGCTCTTCTTCATACATGCGCAAAATTCTTCGAAGTCTATTTCTCCGTTTCCGTCTGCATCCACCTGGAAGATTGAGGACATAGTAAGAGGGGGAAGAGAGAGAGAGAGAGAGAGAGAGAGTGTCGGAAGAGTGAGAGGGCGAGAGAGAGAGAGAGAGAGTCGGAAGGGTGAGAGGGCGAGAGAGAGAGAGAGAGAGAGTGTGTCGGAAGGGTGAGAGGGCGAGAAAGAGAGTGTCGGAATAGTGAGAGGGGAGTGCTCTCTGACCTCCTTGATGATCTTATCGATCTCTGCATCGTTGCTTTCCATGCCGATGCTAATTATGGCCTCCTTCAGTTCCTCGTTTCCAATTGCCCCCGACCCGTCCGTGTCGAACATGTTGAAGAGTTGCCGGTATTCCTTCAGTTCTTTCCTGGAGAATCCGAAGGAGAAGGAGAGAAAGAGAAGATGGAAAATGCGAGTTACTTGGTGTAGATGCCATCCTTGTAGGTGTCCAAATGACCTGAAGAGATGGATCCATTGAGAGTGGAGGAGACCGAGTGGCGACGGTGGGAAGCTCCTTTGTCCTTCCTCTGGTCAACTGCTCGTGCCACTCCCACCTTCCAATACTTCTTGTCTTATTCTCTCTCTCTCTCTCTCTCTCTCTCTCTCTCTCTCTCTTTCTCTCTCTCTTCTCTCTCTCCTCTCTCTTGATCACCATGACTTCACTAGAACAAAAATACAAACCTTGTTAGAGCGCATGCCAAGAATGGCTAGTCAGGGAAAGGGAGAAGCGAGTTGTTGGGAGAGAAAGTCGAATCTGTAATGACCAGAGGTGTGGAATGAGAAAAGCATAAGATGCAGGAAAAGGAATCCAGGTCACGCGAGGAAATGGAAGGAGGTAGAGGAGGGAGAGCTTCCTGAAGCATCATTTAGTCCGTGTTCACTGGCACAAGTCTCCCAGTCACTCATGGCTTGCTCTTCCACTGTCTGCTACTCTCTCTCTCTCTCTCTCTCTCTCTCTCTCTCTCTCGTGTCTCTCGTTTTCCCACCTTAATGGATTATGCAGTCTCTTCAGAGGTAGCAGCTGGGATATCTCCCTGTGGTGAGAATGGTCTCTTGTTGAAATGTATATATATTTCCTGTTGTGCCGCGAAGAGTGTTTTCTTTTTTCATAAGTTATCCTGAGCAGTTTTTGCTCTCTAAAATGTTGTGAGAAGGCGGTCCTGTTCCTTTCAGTTCGTGGGTTCTGCTTCCTTCTCTTCTGTTCTCGATTGGCCTTATCATCGCCCTCCACCTCCGTGCCCGAGATGTTCCTCTCAACTACGTGCTTCTTGCTGCCTTCACCATCACACAGGCTCTCACTCTTGGATGTCTCGGTCAGTTGTCTTCTATTTAAGAATTACTCTTGCCTCAGTAGTTGTTAATGAATGTGTGAAGAGGTTGAAAGGGAAGAGAGTGTGCTGCAGTGTCGATGTACCAAGTGCGGGCGGTGTTGGAGGCAGCCCTCCTAACCCTCGTGATCGTCGCCGGTCTCTTCGTCTACACTCTCCAGACCAAGCGTGACTTCAAGAAGGGCCATGCCCTTGGCTTCTCTCTTCTCTCTCTTCTTCTTCTCGCTTCGCTCTTCCAGGTTTATTCTATTCTACTTCTTAGCACACACGATGGTTCAATTAAATATTTTCCTTTTTGAGTAGTTTACTTGATGTAAAGAAGTACTCGTTGACGTTTGACTTGATAAGAGTGTCCTACTTGAGATCGTGCTGGCTTCTCCTGCCTACCACTTCCTGGTCAATGTGGGCGGAGCTTCTCTTTTCTGCTTCTTCATCGTCTTGGATCTTGACATGCTCATGACAGAACTGGAGGCAGAGGATTACATCCTGGCCTGCGTGACTCTCTACCTCGACATAATCAACCTCTTCGTCCATCTCCTCCAGCTTCTCGGAGAAGGCTCTCGCCAGTAGCCTCCTCTTTTCTTCTTCTTTCCCTCTCACTCCACTCGATTCCCTTCATTGAATACGGTCAACTCAACTCGGTGTTGCGCTTCCACGTTTATTCTTACCTTTAGGCATGTCTAAGGGCGCTTCATGCCTTCAGCTCCTTGGTGGGAGAGCCTTGGTTACTGAGTTTGCAGTGTCATGTGGCAGTCCGTGTCAAACTGCGATATTCCCCTTCCATTAACATTGAGATAGACTTGTACAGAATATCTGATAGATATCTCAACTAATCTGTCTAATCTTCCCTCATTTATAACATAAGTGAAACTTCATTCGCTATCTCTAGATAGAGCTGTAAACATTCGCTGTTCTGAACAAACACACAAAAGATATGTCACTGGGGGGTGATAATCGCAAGATATAAATTATCAGAGGCATTTCAAGGTTAAAAATAAATTATCAGAGGAATTTCAGTGGTAAAATAACGTTTGGCTCGACACACGTACAGTCCATCCGCGCTAGAGAAAGAAACAGGGAGCTCGCGGTTCACAGGAAGGCGCTGATCCTTGCGTACAGACTAATATTTATGATTACAAAGGAACTACGACAGAAAAATATTGAAAGTATGAAAATTATGCAATAAAGAAGGACATATATGGTAATCGAATTCTCGTAAACTGGCGAGAGTGGGCGAGTAGTCGTGAGGAGGAGGTGGGAAGAGATTTGGGGGTAAGAGAGCCGAAGCGAAAGACCGTTGAGGAGGGGGTGAAAAGGAAAAAGAGGAGTGAGAATGCGAGGGAGGGAGAGAGATGAGTGAGAGAGGGAGGGAAACGGAGAGAGATGAGTGAGAGAGGGAAAAGGAGAAAGAGGTGAGAGAGGGAAGGAAAAAGAAAGAGAGGGTTAGAAAGAAGTGAGAGAGGGAGGGAAAAGGACAGAGGATATGGAGAGCGAGAAGGGGGGGGGGGAGAATTGGTCGCCGCTCAGGCTGCACGCTTCCGACTGCCGTTATCAACGACGTGCCACGGTCTGCAATGTCCGTGATGAATGGTTGTTTCGGGATAACAGTTGATTTGATTAAGTCATTAAGACTCTTGGCCTTCCATTGCATTCCTTCCTTTCACCATTTCATTCCTTTCAATGTATTCCTCGTCTCCCCAACTTTCTCTAAACAGACATGAATAAGAGGAATGAAAAGGGGCAATGCGAATGTCCCTAAACGCGCTTGCGTGCCCTTTGCCCATGATGGAAAAAAAGTGTGGCTGATTCCCTGATGTTTTGCACACATTATTAGTGTTATTATGAGCTCTGCGGATCGAATGACAAATAATATAGCTTTACTTTTAATATAATTTGCCTTATAATTAACTAAGAGCACCTTTAATCTCAAGATCCAACAAAAAATGCAGAGCAAGCTGAAAAAAGACGAGGAGAGATGCAACAAGAAGTCTTCTGTCTAGGAAAAGACGCATGATATGCGGGAAAGTACACCATTCCACACAAAAAAGACAGTCAAAACCACTTCTCTCAACGTTTAACATTAAATGGGAACGGTGCTACTCCCAAACCACTGTGACATCACAACTAGGATACATAACCGTACTAAATAAATATTCTATAACGTATTACTCTGTCACAACCAACACATCTCTTTCTTTAATTCTAGAAGTGAGTAGTATGGATTTTGAATATGTTAAGCTAAATAAAGTACTTAGCCACGAAGCGAGAATGGACTAGCATAAGAAGGATGTCCCCAGATGGATCCGAGCGGGGAGATGCACGGTAGCAGGCAGAAACAGAAAGAGCGGGAGATTATCGAATCAATAAGTTATTTTTTTATCAAGAAGTTCAGAGACCGCAGCGAATTGATAATTTATCAAGGAGTACCAAAGGTAGAGAGAGAGAGAGAGAGAGAGATACAGGAGAGCCAGAAACCCATACAGCGCAAGGGATTGGACGCTTTGCTTGAAATGCACTAGCCGCTGTATCCCACGCCTGCTCATGACACTTAGCAAATAGGCAAAGAGTGAAAAGCAGGCCAGAGCAGTGGACGACGCGCGAAAGAAAAAGGGGAGACGGGGCTAAGGGAAAGAAAGAGAGAAAGCATTCACAGTTTGAAGTCGTTGTTATAGTAGAAGGTCTTCCAGAACTTGGACCGATTCCGTCGATACTTGCAATAGACGAGAAGGAGAACGACGGCCAGAGCAGAGAGGATCCACAGCATCCAGGCAGGGGCTCCCGAGGATTTCCGGGCAGCGCTGCCATCCAAGACGTCCCCTGCACAGAAAGAGCCATGCTCAGGGAATGGACATCCAGCCTTTTCACACCAATCCAACTATGAAGACAAAGAACGCACGTCTAAATCCAGCGATATCCTTGGAGTGTCGCTGAGGACTCGCATCCAGTTCCTGCTTCAACCGACCTTCAGCTTCTTCTAATTTATCGACCTGGAGGCGATAACGTGCATTACGATTGCTTCTTCTATATACAACACGTTACTTAATAGAAATCTACATTCGCTAATGACAGAAATCAGCTGATGTTTATTGTCCCTGCTTTTTTTTAATACGGAATAATAAGGCAAGCAATAAGTTCGAAATATAGTGTGAATTCATTTTTGTGAAAAGGCAACCGACCTTTTCGGCACCGACATTTCCAAATTTAGGATTTAGATGACGATTGGAAGCGGCCTTCAGTTTCCCGCCACGGAACTCCTTCGTCTTGTACGACGGCGCAGGCTCAATTCACAGGAGTCAACAAAGACATCGCATACAATCCAAGAAGAAGGGAAACAACAAGCAGGAATGAACCAACCTTGACCGGGTCTGTCTTGTAGTTCCCATAGAAAGTGAGGAGAAAGTGGAGGACGTTGTCTTGGTTGAAGCTGCCATCTCCCATGAAACACGAACTGCAGATTCCCTTGGGAGGGAAGACTCTCTTCGGATGTTGAGGATCTTCTGCAGGGGCACCCGTCAGGCGACGATTCACACTGTTGTGCACATTCCACAGCCACAACACCATATCACCTGTAATTAACGCGAAAAATCTCTTTTTTTTCCAAAATTCTTGCACGCGCTCTCTCTCGTCCTCTCTCTCCCTCTCTCGTCCTCTCTCTCTCTCCTCCTCCCTCTTCTGCCTTTCTCTTTCCCTATCTCTCAGATAAGAAATATAACTAACTAGTACTCTTGGCACCGCCAATGTTGTACTTCTCCGACTCGGTCTTAAAATTAGCAGCGCATTCACCGCAGGAAAGGAACCGAGTGATGAAGTCTCGGAATGGAATCAACACTGACATCGCTCCATCGAAGGAAAGCTCTGGAGGAGAGGGGAAATTAGAAACCAGGAACAAGGGAAAAGATGACCAGATGGGAGAAGAGAAGATAAATAGAGTAAGAATAGTTAGAGATACGCTGACTGTTCTTCTCTGCTTTGTAGGCCTCGACAGTGATGGCATGAGCAAGTGTCCAGAGCCCGCAAGTGTAGCCGCGCAGGTTGGAGCGACTGCCACGGCAGGCAAGCCAGTTCATGTCCACAGGGAGGGGGTGGCCTGCAAGGGAGGAGGTTACTGTGGGATACGCTATTGTTAAGACTTCTAGGAATCTTCCTCTCAAAGATGAAAGCCGCGAACCCAGCTCCGTCTGGATGGCATCGTACTGTGCCAGCCACTCTTTCCCGGTCACCGAAGAGCGCGTCTCCAACCACTCATTCAATCGATACAGTAACCGACGAGTGGGGGTCGTGCCAGGAGCATACTGTAAGCGAAGCAACTATTTCATTTGGCATCTCCAAGCGTTGGGCAGAACAATATTAAGTAAACTTGGAACACAACACGAAAGGAAGTGAAAGTTGCACTCCATTACTAGTTTACTTAAAATAAAATACAAATTGCGCTGAAAAAATGCGCATAGGAAAATAATACTTGCACCGGGAGAAAGTACCTGTTTCAGCACAAAAATCCAACGTTTGAGTGCATTGAAGTCATCACCGACGATGTTCTCGTGACGAGCAACTTCCCTAGTGAGCAGATAGGAGAGAGCAGACTCCAGGTCGACCAATTGCACCTTGAAGAGAAAAGAGAAAGATTGAGAGAGAGAGAGAGAAAGAGAGAGAGCAGAGAGAGTCAGATAGGAGAGAGCAGACTCCAGGTCAACCAATTCCACCTTGAAGAGAAGAGAGAGAGAGAGAGAGAGAGAGAAATTGAGATCGGGAAAGCCAACAAAGTGATGCACCTCGTACTGGCTGAAGTCAGCCAGGGCCGCCGCCCGCGCTGCATCGTCCAGAGCCGGGGCATTCTGGAGAGGAGGCGGAGCTTCCCCCGCTCCCGCCCCTTTTCCAGCCCCGCCCATGTCTGACAACAGTTCCTTCACTTTGTCTTGCACTTCAGTCAGTGTGACCTTCTCACTGAAAGAAGAAGAGATATGATTAAATGAGAGAAGAAATAAGGAGTGGATACTTGGAGATAAAGATGGGCCGCTTGCTGCTGCGGTCGAAGATCAGAAGTTTCCTGTCGTGGCCTGTGGATCCGATGTGTTGGAGAGCCTCTGGGTGGGAAGGAGAAACAATCGAAGAGATCACTTCGCTAGATCCAGCAAAGTTCAGACTCGTTGCCCAGGCAAGCGTTGCAGGAGATTCCTGAGAGTTACAGTCTTCAAACTACTTCAAGCACTTCATTATACAAAAAAAATCTTCACGAAACGACAAGAGGGTAAGTTAAAGGAGCTTTAGAATTTTCTTTCTATTAAAGGAAACTATTAAAAATAATATAGAAAAGAATAAGAACAACGGGGAAATCCCAAACCTGAACGAGAAGCAAAGCGAGCGAAGCTTTGTCCGTCGTGCTCCAGATGTCAGCGACGGTGGTGCTTGTGGAGATTGATTCCAGAGATGGCCACTGCAATTGATTAGTACCTTACAATTAGAACAGAGGGGAGGAGGGGAGAAGAGATGATAACTCACTGATTGTGGCCTTTGTAGTTCCCAATCAGAATGGACGAGAGCTGCGAGCTATAAACTATACGTTTGATCACAATATCAATTTAATCTCTTTAATGAGACGAAACTATCCGCGGACTTATTTCCCCTACAATTGCAGAAATAAAAGGCACAAACCTCTAAGGGCAAGGTGTCCAGATCATGCTTGTTCCCTTTAAATAACTCGGCGTCGGCTGCCGCCTTCGACTCGTATTTGAAGTACTACAATATTTCATTTCTTGTAATAATAAAAAAGAAGACAATTAAACGACCAACAAAAAGAATAGAAACCTTAATAGTAGGGAAGGCGGAAATAGCATGTTCTCTGCAGAGAGGCATGTTCTTGTCCTCGGCACAATTCACAACAGAAACCTGCACTACAGGTGACCATGATTCCACTTGCCTGAAATTATTTCCATCCATACAAGGAGATATCTTTTCAGGCATGGTAACATTCAAATCCAAGCAACAAAAATAAAATGCAGACTTGACTGAACAATCATTCTAGAGAATGCACTACCTCAATAAGTTAGATATAACTGACTTGGCAAACTTCTTGAAGGATGGGGCGTAGGCAATGCATGCACCGCACCACGAAGAGTAGAACTCCACGAAGAAAGCACGCTTCTGAAATGGGAGAAAAATTTATACGTTCAATTGAGACGCGATTAGAAAACAAGAATGAATACATAAAAATGACAATAAAAGAAAGAATTTAAACCTGTCCATAAACAGACGAAGCAAAATTGTCGACGTCTAGTTCAAGAATAGGATCAGATTTGTCGTAGAGGGAGTCGGCCCGTATTAGAGAAAGGAAAGAGAGGAAATATAGAAAAGAAGAAAAAGAAAAGAGAGAGGGCTCAGAGAAAGCAGATAGTCGCGGCCTCATCCGCCCTCCTCAGTACCAAGCAGGCCTCGTTCTACGCCCGCGGCAGTCGCCCAGTCTGACTCCCTCAAGGAAAGCGGATTGCCACGTGAAGCAAGCATCGCTTGTGGATTAACACAACGCCATTCCCAGGATCAAAGATTACATCGGAGGGGAACTGCAGACTGGGATAACCAGAACAACAAACACCACGAGACAACTCATGGCATGAAAGGGCGTTAAACGAATCAGGCAAAAGAATTAGGTAAAATTCATAAAGTGTCACCAATAAAAGCTTCCAACGTGTAAAAAATATTCGGACAACAACTTGCAATGGACTAAAAACAGAAAATAGAGAGGGTTGGGGGCAGCGAACAAGTGAAAAGGGAGCGAGAGATATAGAGTAAAAGAATGAAGAAAGCAAGGCATAGCTGTTTTTTTATTCCACTGGCGCATCAGCTTTTATTTTCTCACGCCCTACATCGATTTTAACGGTACACTGAACTAATAAAAAGGGGGAAATAGCTTAGTAACAAACAGATTCTCGAGCTAAGGCATTCAGGAAGAGAAATACAACATAGAGAAGTTAAGAAACAGATAAACGGAGGGAAGGACTGGGAGAGGTTCGTGAGCACCATAGAAAGACCGATCAATTCACTGTACGCGGGTAACAGTCGCGCACACCAAGACAGAAATTTAGAGTTCTACCCAATGCAAGACAAGAATGTGTGCGAGTGTGAGAGAGATAGGCAAAGAGAGAAAGAGAGAGAAGAGAGAGAGAGAGAGAGAGAGCGAGAGAGAGAGATTGAGCGAGAGAGAGAGAGAGAGAGAGAGAGAGAGCAGCAAAAGAGGTGGAGGAACGCCTAGCAAAGTGAAGAACGAACCAAATTCTGTATTTGCCGGAAAGAAAACCAGCCGACGCAAACGCGGCTCATAATTACAGACGCCGATAAAGGATATCAGGGAGACGTTCAAGCGAGAGAAAGAATCACCATCGATCAAGACAACGCGGAGGGAATTAGACGCAGAAGAGAGAAGATAAAGGGATAAAGAAGCGAGAGGCCGGCCGCGCAGATGGAACCGGTTCTTTGTAGCTTCAAGTCTCGCGCTGCGCCTTTCCCTCCCCTCCCTTCCTTCCTCGCTGCCTCGCAGTTCTTAATCTCTTCAATGCGATAGTGCTGACCGCAGGAGAATTCAACCAGCTTATAATATTCGTGCCATTTTATAAATCATTTATTAAGTAGGCGCAAAAATGTGATAAAAACACAACGTGACGCATAAAGTAGTTACTTAGTCATATATATGGGCTACTCAAGGTTGAACATTTAGAAAGCAATCTTCCTACAGCTGCAATCTATTATAACTGCCGTAATACCAATAATTTAATGAAAGAATAATCAAGCCTTATTCATCATCAGAAGACGAAGAAGAAGACAATCGAAGGCCATTCGACTTCAAATTGTTCTGCTTCTTTTTCCTGGCGGCCTCTCTCTTTCCCCTCCCCTTTTTCACTGAGAGTTTACTCCGACAGGATTTCGACGCCTTCTCTCCTGCCGCTTCTTGCTGAGAAGATGAAGTCATGACAGTCTCGCCAACACCGCCGATTTGGCCTGAATTCATTTTCGTCCAGAAAGATGAGAAAGAGTGCCAGGAAAATTGTTCCTCGTTCCGTTGATCAAGATTATAAAAAAAAAGAAATGACCAGTCTTCCTCCGGAGCTTCTCGATGGCTTCTCTGAGGCGCTTCGTCATTCTCAGCTCGAGTTGTTCAGGAGAGATTGGGTGAGAAGGACGGAGAAAGGTTGTCATGTGCATCTGGTAAGAAGATCTGCCAGCCATCATCGCATTCCAGCGTCCAAATGCATCCATCACTGTCTGTAATGGCCTGCCTATTCTCTCTCCTCTCTCTCTCTCTTCTCTCTCTCTCTCCTCTCTCTCTCTCTGTCTCCTCTCTCTCTCTCTGTCTCTCTCTCTTCCATTCTCTGCCCCCACCCCTTTCTTGGCCAATTCTTTTGTGACATACCTTATCAACCTTCTCAGCGTCCCATCCGAGAAACTTCCAGAGGGTATTCTTAAGCCTGTCCACATTGACGGACCTCCACCGCAGCTGCTCGAGAGAAGAGTCAACATGGGGATTGGCATACGCTTTCATCACTTCCGCGTTCGCTAACTCAAATTAATTCCAATAAACATCAACCATCTATTCCTCTGGAGAAAAAAACCGGGAAAAATAAAATAAGATTCTTACTCCGTGAATGAAATTTCTGCCATTGAGCTTAAGGATGCTTTGCCTCAGTCTCCTTTGAGTGGCTCCCTCGTCCCCTACAGCTCCTTTCACCAGCCAATTCTCTATCGCCATCAGCCGATTACTCATCTTCAAATGGTTTATATGATGATGGAATTATAAACAGACTGTATGGGATACCTCCTGATGGTCATCTGGAGAGAAGGAGGCGAACTCCGCAAGCATTTCAATCGCACTCACAACACCAACTCCTCGCAGACCGACAGTGTAATCCCCGCCGGACAGAAACGCAATCCCAACTATTTCCCATCGACTCAAACCTATAATGGACATAGAAATTAACTGATAAGCAATGCAAATGAGCGGAGTAACAAACCGAGAAGTTGATGGATAAGAGAGGACTCGTAGAGTTGGACGGGTTTCTTCTGGCTGAACATATGCCGGACTAGTCGTCCGACTCCGAATGCAAAGCAGTCCGAATCATCAGACACCACTGCATCCACTAGCCCCGCCCTCTCCAAGAATACACACTGCGCCTCTGCTTCCCCTGGGGCTTCTACCCATGGGAAACCAGCAGCAGATAACAACTCCTGAATAATAATTTAAAAAAGAAAATAAATCATTGATGACAATATTAGAGATAAATTATGCCAAACAGCTCATAGACGTCGAGAGAAAAGAAGTGAGGATACCTGGAGGTCTTTGTAAGCAGGGAGCGTGTCATCCCCATCTGTATTCTGTGCACTGGAAGAGGGAAGAGACGAGTGAATGCCAGAACTACCCGGAATCTCCTCTAAAGTTCATTCAGACTTCAACTTACTGCTCCTTCTCAATACTCACACCGAAATGGGAACAAATAAGTTTAACCGTGAGCAGGATCCCACGAAGAGTGAGTGGCTGCATCTCCGGCTTCATCTTCAATGTCCGAAACATCGACAAAATCGTCGTCGCTCGAAGACTCAGTGCCCTTCTCCGAGCGAGTCTCTTAACACCTTTCATTCTACAACAGTAAACCAACGATCTGAAACCATTGTCTTGTTGGAAGCGCTGGGATGAGGAGGGCAGGCCGAGAGTGCGAGAAGCCAGTTTCTCCAGCATGGTGGCCTTCCCCATCCACGGCCTTTCATGGGTAGCTTTCTCTGCACACTCCGCCAGAGACTCTTCCACTGCTCTCTAAAGTACGATGAGTTAATGAATGACTTGTGAGTGGAAGCTGACTTGGAAGTCTTCATCCTCATCTTGCCGTAGCTGATCGTTCTGGTTAGAATGAAGACGGGAGTGTGTCTCCAAGTATTCGAGTCCCAGGAGAATCCTTCCATCACCGCCTTTCCCGTCTGACCAAGTGGAAGTTCTCTCTTCTTCGCCGTTAATAATCTGCGTATTCATTATAACAGCCCCGTATTTAACGACATCTAATTAAGAATGACACCTGGCATTCATCATCAACATCAGCTGTAATGAGATGTTGTCTCTTCCTCCCCTCCTTCACTGCCATCACAACTCGCTCTCCTCCTGCGGAAGACTTCTTCAGCTGCAGTGTTCAATGTATCATATCCGATTCTTACAAACACTAACATCTTTTGTCATATATTTAAGATACATGCAAACAAAGTGGAATGCCTGGTCAATTCGAAGGTTAAGTTGATTCCTTCCAATGAGTCGCTGCAACTGAAACTGGCTGAACTCCACCGATTCCGTAGGTATCTGTCGTTAAGTACAAAACATTATTGAGGAACTTATAATGGAAGTGGGAGGGGGTGGGGGTTGGTTCACCTGCTCTGGGAAAAGGCGACTTTTCCTAATGAGTTCACGATGTGCGCATAGCTCGATGACATCATCAAGATTGACGGAGCCTTCCACTCTCCCCTCCTCCTCCTCTCCATTCCCTTCATCCGCTTCGTCACCGCTTGATTCCGACAGTTTCTGACTACAAAAAAACCATAATGGGGGAAAAATACAACGTTAAAAATAAGATGGAATTGGTATTGCAGAGCTACGGCACACCTCGAGGTTGCAGGCAAGAGAAACATGGCTTCTTCCTCCCTTCTCGCTCTCTTCTTCTGAGGACTGCGAAGGCTGGTTAGAGTTCTGCCTAGACCTTCCGTCGTTTGACTGCCTTAATCTGCTTCGTTATTTCAAATTTCCGGAAGGCAACTTATATCCAATACAACAGGGGGAGGGGGGGAAGAGAAACTTGAGGCAAGATTTTCAAGATGTTTCTTCGTTTCATTCGTCAGCAAAATGTCGTCCGCGTGACGCTTCATCCGACGTTCCTCCTTCAAATTACAAGAAAATAGTGAGATCAAGAACGCTTTATAAAAAAATATATAATCTCTACGGCCACTGAGAGTAACTCTGCCCACAAAGAAATGGCATACCAAAACACGCCTCTTCATTCTGGGTACTTGCGGCCCATCAAAGACGAATACCGGCCGAATGCGGTAGAAGACCAGCTTGGCCAGTCGCCGAAGCAGCAACTCGACATGGGGAGCACGGGCATCTGCTGGGCAGCCGAGCTGGGCTTGGTGCAGCCAAATTGAAACATCTCAAGGACATCTCTTCTTGCTCAATATACGGTAACAGCAGCTAACCACGCTCTTCTACTGCCATAAAAAGATATGTTTAATCAACCATACCCATACCTATGACATTCCGAAATGCTAACAACCCAGCCGTCCAACCCCCAACAAAAGCCATAATAAAGCGAAGCCACTTGCCCACAGCAACTCGCTTTCCTTCTAGAGACTCGAGCTGTACTTCCTGCCCGACGCTTTCCAACACTGGCCACAACCCTTGGATTCCCATTCACGAGTATGAACTAAATTTCCTATTTATTTGCCGTCATTTAATAAAAAATATAGTGACAGAGCAAACAGGATATTCCGTACTGTGCAAAACGAATTCCGGTAACAATCTTTATAAAAAAGAAGATAACAACAAAAGAAGGATGTCGCCAATGATTACTGGGCCTCCATCTGGGCTTTGAGTCGCAGGAGATAGTTCTTCTTGTTGTTGACGCGGTTCTTGCGCTCGACGATGTTGAGCTTCTTGGCGGTCCAGCGCTTCTTCTCCACCTTCTTTTCCTTCGGCGTAAGCTTCTCCGGTTTCGCTCGGATTTCAGCATGGGCCTTCTTGTACATCTGCAATACAATCATGACTTGCTCGGTATCGACAGGACAGACTAGTCACGTAAAGCAAGCACTACAGTAAACATACAGTATATATGCAGATGCTTTGCTACGTTCCAAACATTACAAAGAATTTTTTTTTTCTTATTTTGAATACGTTACCTTCAACTATTACAGTATTCAAAACCAATAATAAAATAATATTAATTGAAAAGAGCAGACCTCCTCGAGACCCTCGGAAGTAATTCCGGCAGCGATGAACTTGGAAAACTGGCGCTTGTAGGCGTCCTCGTCCTCCTCCTTCAGACTCGCCATGTAGTCTGCCACGTGCTTGCCAAAGATGCGTTCGCGGTGAGCTTCTGCGTTGTAGTTCTTTGACTCTTCGTCGTAGCCGAAGAAACGGCTCTCGCTAGAAGAGACAAAACATTCTGACTTAACTTAAATCTAATCTTCAGCTTCTTAAAATATAATTACAGAAGCATAGATATTCATTTACCAATTTATCGTTGTATCAGGACGATTCATAAACAGAGAATAAAAGGAAAGTCTAAATGCCCCGAAGAAAGCTTGGAAGGTGACAACCTATCTAACTCACTCAGTGTTTTTTATGCGAGAATATTAGACAGACACACTTCTTTATCTATATTCCACCATCTTGATTTTAGATGGCCTGCCTCGATCCCCTTATCCTTGAATTACACAGAACATCTCATATTTGTGATGATTCCTATCCAATATAAAAACACACTCAATATTTAATTCTTGGCAATAAGTGAATAATTATAGCGAAAAAAATATAGACTTGCCTGTGGGGCACATCAATGCCTCCATCGGCAACTCCCTTCATCACGGCGAAGATTTTGGCTCCAGTGGTGGTGCGAGCGAGGCCAATGTCAAGGACAGCCTACAATCCGCAGTATTCACAATATACGGTAGCATACTACAACTATCACTAACAAATGGCAATATAGATCAAGAAATTAACAAATTACATTAATTTCCATTTAAAAAATAAATGTATATAAAAGCTTCAACAAGCAATTCAACTGTCAAAAAAAAACCTTGAAGGGAGCAGCGTCACCGGTAGCCTCAACATTGTAGAATTCGCCGGTAGCCTGCTCCAATCCGGTGTAAGTCGCATCAAGCTTCAGGTTCTTGAGATGACGGCGTGCGAGGAGAAGGCCTGTGGCGTATGCAGCGGCGTAGTTGGTAAGGCCAACCTTAAGAAAGAACTTTAGTTTTACTACCTTGAAATTCCATCTCACCTTTGCAAATACGGATGAAAAATTTAGAACCAAATTAAAATACCTTTTATACAATGATGCGAAATATAATGAATGAGAATAAAAATGGAAAAAAAAATAGTATGAAAAAGCTTAATGTTCAGAATCTGACCTTGATGCCATATCGCGGCAACTCGTGAGCGTAGGCAGCACAAACAACTACATCACCCTCGATCTTGGAGTAAGCAATCTGAAGCAGACTTATTCATTCAAATCATAATAGTGGTTCACCGAGAATACTATCTTATGATGAGATATTACAAGTCATTTTGTTAAAGACTCTGCCAGCAAAACGAATAACCTGGGCAGTGATGTCCTTGTTCGTGAAGCGGACAATGAGACGGTACTTGGGAGTGTTGTACTTGTTCTTGTCCTGAACAGTCAGTCTCTTCCGAGCATAATAGTCGGTTTTGCCCTCGCGCCTGCGACGGAGTTTCACTTGGAAACGCTTGAAGTAGGCCTTGTTCTTAACAACCTTGACGAACCCCATGTTTGGCCTGCAACAGAAACATGGCTTTTGCTCTATTGCAGGGAATAAAAGCCACTGTCGAGGACCCAGAAAATTAGGATGGGGAGGAGGTATTGGGCCCGGAAAACAGGGTGGGTTTGCGGTTTCTGTCTAAATGTTACTCAAAAACGTGGTAGGGTAGGGCCCAAAATTAGGGTGGGTCTGTCAAATCGACAGTACCTTTTTTCCACTGCTCAATTGAAAGTTAGCAAAATTCTTCATCAGACCTATGACCGGGAAATTAATGGAATGCATACAAAAAGAAACTAAAACATTTTGCTAGTGTTTCACCGAAAGAGTGATACGCAGGCAAGCTCCTATGCGGATCAATCCAATTACTGTAAGTATGTTTTGCAGAACACTGTGACAACTAATTTACGGACCAAGAAGTCCGCTGAGTCAGTAAATAAGTCAAATATTTTACCAAAATGCCCTGGTTGTTTCCGGCAATATGTATGATGTGCAAATCAAATAGCTGTTTATGTGTATGAGGGAATGGATCGTCTATTTGGACATGAGGTAATCGTAGTTGTATGCATTCTTGTAATATATTTGATTTGCTTGTGTAAAATTGGGTTCCTATAGAGCTGTCTATTAATACTCAACTCTAGATATTATCATTACTATTCTTATTTATTGTTTACCAAATACCTAAGATACTGTAAGAATTCATTCATTCGTTCGATCTTTTCATACAATTTCAATTCACCAATTTCATTTATCCTTTTGCCAGTAGTTTCTCCCACTTCCTTTTTTTCTGAATTCCATACCACCTCTCCTTTTCTGTCGTTTATTTACTGTGTCCCATCCTTATCGTTTTTAATCTCTTTCGATCCTTTCTTCACCATTTTCCTATATTTTTTCTTTCTTTTTCACCTTCTTTCATTCCATTTTTGTATCGCTTGCTCTCTCTCTCTCTCTCTTTCTCTTTCTCTCTCTCTCCCTCTGCCTCTGCCTCTCTCTCCATCTTTCTCTCTCTCTCTCTCTCTCTCTCTCCCTCCCTCTCCCTGCCTCAATCTCTCTCTCTCTCTCTCTCTCTCTCTCTCTCTCTCTTTCTCTCTCTCTGCCTCAAGCTCTCCTTCTGCCTCTCTCTATCTATCTCTCTCTTACCCTGCCTATTCCTCTGTTTATCCCCTTAATGTCCTCTCAATTCTTTCCATTCTATCCCTGGTCGTGAAAATACTGCATCTAGTGCTAGATTTCTTCTAAAATTGAAATATGTCCCAGATAAGATTGTGCAATTATCACATGACATCATTTATTGTCACCTAAACGTTCTTGGTTTAAAAGGGTATTCATGGAATACAGTATGATACAGTACACTTTAGCACGTTAACATGAACGGTGGACCTCGTTTAAAGACTTCTGGATTGTACTCATAATGAGATTGTGAGATCAAGAGATTGTATGCAAGAACGGGCGACAGAGTCATCCCGGAATACATGTTCCAGTTAAGCAAGAAGATGGTTGCCCTCTCGGAGGGGGGCCCTCACTAAATCAGCAGCATTATTAACTTAACAACAATTAAAAGAGAAGAAATTTTAGCATGAACTAAGGTAGTCTATGTCTGTCTCTTCACTCGTAAGGGATATCTGTAAATAACTGTAAATAAATGATAATCTGGAATAGATCTAATAGCTGATTTGTTGGAACATGGGGCACTTGGCATACCACCTCTCGCAGGTCTGGACCAACTCGGCAGTGGAGGGGGGATTGCACATGGAATGGACCTTGGGATGAGTGTTAGCACACTTGCAGGTGGTTGTGCAGAACGAGGCCGTGCAGTCGGGGGTACAACGAGCCACTATCTCGGGGGTCAGAACCCCAGCCGGTCCCTGCGCAGTCTCGGAGTGCTTGTGAGGAGACACTCCGAGAGGCAGATCGAACTTGATGTCTCCGCCGCGAGGCAGCGCGGGTGGCAGAATCAGATTCTCCACGATGTCCTCTTCCGGCTCGTCCCAGCGGACCAGACCCGCCTTCGAACCGCACATTGACTCGTAGAGAGGACAGAACTTCGCCAGCTTCGAATACGCTTCACGGGCAACTGGCATTGCATTCGGCCCGCAGAGACGAGTGTAGTGGAAGGAATGACGACTACAGTAATCTACTTGACGACGACTACGGGTCGGACTTCCTGCAAACAGTTAGGATTAGGGTAGTGGGGACACTCTGTACTCTGTCTTCATGAATTCTCTTTGTAAGAGAAGAGCAGAGAGAGAGAGAGAAGAGAGAGAAAGAAAGCCGACCTTGTGAGAGGGAGAAGAGGGCGACGCAGAAGGAAGCAAACAGGAGAGAGCGAGCAAACATTGTGAGAGAGCAGAGAGAGCAGAGTGTAGAAAGCAGAAGAGCTTACACTTCACAATGAAAGGAACAGCTTGCTTTTATAGAGCTTCTAGCTCCGCCCCTTTGCCCCCATTGGATAAAGCGTCTTCAAAAATCACTTGACAGCCTCCGCCTCTCCCTTTCCCTCAGCTCCGCTCTTCGAAGGGGCGGTTCAGCACCTAAAGCACAGCGCCCGATGCTAAATTTAGCCCAGTTTAGTGAAACCAGAAAAGGGAAGAGAAGGGGGGAAGTAAGAAACGTATGATAAGAAAGGCGAGGAAAGAGTAGAAGGGAAGAGAGAAGAAGAAGACGGTTAGAGAGCATGACAGGAAGTGACAGAAATAGCCAGGGATGATTGATATGCTGGAGGGAGGAGAGAAAGAAGGGAATCAGATGCCGTCACAATACATGCCTCGAACACGTAATCGTGTGTATTCTTGTCGTGGCTGGTTTCAGATGCCAAACATTCTTTCCCGTCACTTTTATGAGGCACGACAAACTCAGTGCCTCTCCAACGCTGACGGGCTACAAACTATCTCAGTGAAACCGTTTCTCTTTCATCGTTGGCAGAAGATATCTGATTGTGAGTAAACCTGAAGTAAGCCTAAACATCAGATGGACGAGAAGATGATATTGCTTAAACAAGGAGTAAAAAGGCCTACCCCATAAAATTTTTTTTATAATGAGAATATGAATTGCTTGTAATGTCACACGATTTGTCGAATTTCACAACGAAGTTCTCTTCAACAGTTTTGTCTGACAGAAGTTAATCGCATACAAAAGGAAAGGAATAAATACGTTTGAGCGCAGAAAGAACGTGGATGTTCATCGTGTTCAGATGCCATTACTGTTCAAGCTTGTGAACAGGAAAGAGCAAAAGCTTGAACAGTAATGGCATATGATAGAGATGGAAGATATCAGCGGGAAGGTGAGAGCATATCTTAAAGAATCCTTGACTTGAGATGGCAAAGACTGCAGAGTGAATTGCACTCCATCAGAACACCAATGACTAGGAAGAGAAGTTCTCAGTTCATCCTTGGACGACGTGGGAAACTTCCAGGGTTGAAATCCACTCTGGAAGAGAATTCATAGAAGGAGCCGATCAGACAGGAGTATGTACATGAAGAAGAAGAATAAGGAAGCAGTGGACAGACCGTGTGAATCAGTGGTAGAGAAGATGCTTGCATGTGATGGAGTGGTGGATATTCTCTGAGTACCACCTGGAAGACTTTGCATCTGCTGCTTCGTCATTCTCACAACCTTTATATGTATGCGTGAACAACACGTAGCCACACCTATAATACACTTGTATTTTAAAGACACTTAATCCAGTTCCGTGTTATTTGCCCTTGTTAAGCGACTTGTTATGTTTCTAAAAATAATCTGTTACTAAGAAAAGATTTGGTGGTCTGAGAGGGATGTATGATCAGTGCTCCGATTGCAGTGAGAAGAAAGGAAAAAGGAAAAGATAGATTGATGACAATAAAGAATCTAAATTCAAAGAGTGGAAATGAAAGATAGAATAGGGAGATAGAGAGGAAGAGAAAGAGAGAGAGAGAGAGAGAGAAAGAGAGAGAGAGAGAGAGATGAAAAGATAGCTTGTGAGTGGAGAGAGTGTCAGAGAATAGAAAGATGGAGACAGAGAGAGATGAAATGATGGCTTGTCAGTGAAGAGAGTGTCATGCTTCCAGCTCACGAGTGTTGAACCGGCTCAATATATCACAGCAAGGACCCATTTCGTTGACAAAGAACGGTGAACACTGAAGAGAGGAGTGAAAGAAATAGAGAAAGAGAGAAAAGAAGAGAGAGCGAAGAGAGAGAAGACATAGGGAATATCCCTTTCTCCTTTTTTGCCCTCTTGGGGCAGCCCAGTTTTCTCTGATATGGAAGAGAAAGATGCAACCGTTCTTCTAAAGATAGAAGCGGAAGCGGTTCTGCAATCTTCAATGTGCAAGCATCACTAATTGGCAGAGTATGTGTTTATTTCGCTTGGACTGATCTTCTTCTCGTGGAGGAGAACAAAGAACGATCCATTTGGCGTACTCTCCGTGCTCGTCATCTCTTCCTATTTCTCGTGTCTCACGTTCTTAGCTGAACAGAATGACGAGTGTTGAGGGAGCGAAGCCAACATAACTCACACTAACTCTCCCACAACTCCGCACATTCTTCTGACCAGCATTCGCCTTGGACAACCTCGGCCTTCAAAGTGACAGATCAGAAAAACAGAATAGTGTGGTGTGAAACTGTTTTGTCGAATTGCGCGGGCGGGTGTTTGCCGTGCTGCCATTCGAGTCGCAAAAAACACTAGATTGAATGAATAACTGCAACTGCAATGGAAAGAGAAGTCAGCTGGAGGGTTGCAAGGGAAGAGGCACTTCAACTCTCTTCTTCCTCCACTCATCTGCCATGCTTCCTCCCACTTTTCAAACAAGTTCTAATGTCGCCGACTGCATTCAAATGTAAGCAGTCACTGATTAAACTGCCCCACGCAACTGTCGAATATGAGATGTTTTTTTTGTGAAAGTAATTGAAGGTTCTTTTACCGGGAGGGATGGAGAAGAATGCAAGATGTAACGTCGGGTAAAGTACGTATCATTTTCGTTCTCAAATAAATGGAATGAAACTGCAATTGCAGACGAGAATCTTTGAAGACATTCAATTTCGTTCCTGTCTGCAAGGAAGCGATCAGAAAATGAGGAGTTGAAGGTCGACGAGAGTGGAAGGTGTAGTCTCTGTCTTCCGAAGGAGAGAAATATCAACTAGATAAGACAAAGCAGAAAACTCAAAGCAAGAGACCATACTAAACAAAGAGACAAAGGAGCATGATCAAGGTGGGCGAACTGTTGAGAGAATATTAGAGATGTTGAGAGAGAGAGAGAGAGAGAGAGAGAGAGAAACGAATGTACAGAGAAATGAAGAGAGCAAACAGGACACAGGAAACATAGGAAGTTGCATGTGACTGAGTCCCAGAGTAAGTGTGGAGAGACAAGAAAAAGGAGAAATTGAAAGAACTAAGATATGAAAAGACGGCGGAATTTAAAAAAAGTGAGATGGAAGAGGACGATGGATTCGTTGAGTGACACCGTAAAGTTGATGTTGATGAGTCCTGGCTTACTCTTCGATCACAGCACTTTCATCGAAGCAGATGCTCATAGTCAGAACAATCTACTCATCTCTCTAGAGATCTCTCTCTCTCTCTCGCTCTCGCTCTCTCTCTTGCTCTATCTCTTTGATCGATCTCTCCCTCTCTCTCTCCCTCTCTCTCGCTCTACCTCTCTGATCGCTCTCTCTCTTTCTCTTTCTCTCTCTCTCGCTCTCTCTCTCTCTCCTTCTTTCTCTCTCTCTCTCTTGCTCTATCACTTCGAATGCTCTCTCCCCTTCTCTCTCTATCTCTCTGGTCGCTCTCTCTCTCTCTCTCTCTCTCCCTCTCCATGATCGCTCTATATCTATCTCTGTTGCTCTCATTTTCCTCAATATTTCTCTTCTTTCTCCAGTACGTCTCACTCTTTCTGTCTTTGTTTCTCTCTCTTTCTTCCTCGAATCATCACTTTTAGTCATCTTACATGGCCTTTGAATCTCTCTCTATCCCTTCCTTTTCTCTCCCCATTTTGTTCCTATTATAAATACGATATTCGCTCGACTTTCCAGACTCCAACATTTTGCTTCTTCGCAAAATAGAATTTCAAGGTTTGTCAACAAACCAGAATATACGGGAACATTTTGCGTTTCGAAAACATCGATGTAAGGGTAAGACAGGAGATCAAAATACATGACGAGAAAGAGCGAAAGACTTAGACTTCTGGGCATTACACAGTGTCGAAGCGGAATGGACTGAAGGCCCTCAAAGGAGGATGAATGGCCCCATTCCAGATATATGTATGGAGAGAAGAGAGACGGGAAGAGAAGAAAGAGAAGGAGAGATTGAGACTGAAAGAGAGAGAGACACCGTGCAGGCGGAGAGGTGTCATGAAGGAGTAAACTTTGTCTAGTCACGTCACATACATGAGAAGCTGGGCAGGAGTGCTGAGTCTCCTATCTTCCCTATTCATCTTCTTCTCTTCAACTCTGCCACTCATTTCTTCTTCCAAAGGTCAATCGAACTTATCAATTAGTCTTCCATTTGTAAGAGACATGTTGTCATTACCACTCGTCATTCATCTTCCTCGTAGTTCCTTCTCTTCTTCGAATCATATAGCGCATTCAACAGATTTAGCACCTTTCAGATCCTTCAGCCCGTTTAACTTCTGTTCTAACTGCGAATCATCCAAGGTGCGACCTTACATGGTTTCTATTTTGATAACAAAAAGTGCTTGGTTTGTTTTCGGGTGCGCGCCCCCTCAAGGGAAGATCGTTGTCCAGCAACAGATTCAACTTCTCCAGATTGTTGCAGTGGATGAGAAACGACAGATCATTCGGCTCCTTCTTCATATTACTGAGGTTCTTTTCCGTCTCTTCTCTTCTAATCATCTCGAAAGTACTCTTCTTCCTCTTCGATCTCTCGCTTGTAGAAACAGTAATAGGCATAGAAGACATGGGACGACAAGACGCTGAGTTGGGAGAGCCACGACTTCGATGGCATCGACGAGACTTGGATTCCCGCTCACGTCCTTTGGATTCCCGACATCATCATCTTTAACATGTTACTCTTCATCTCTTTCGCCCTCTCTTTCTCTCTCTCTCTCTCTCTGTCTCTCGTACTATTGTCCTTCATCTCTTTCACCCTCTCACTCTCTCTCACTCTCTTTCTCTCTGTCTCTCTGTCTCTCGTACTATTGTCGCTCTGTCTCTCGTACTATTGTCCTTCATCTCTTTCACCCTCTCTCTCTCTCTCTCTCTCTCTCTCTCTCTCTTTCTCTCTGTCTCTCTGTCTCTCGTACTATTGTCCTTCATCTCTTTCACCCCCTCACTCTCTCTCAGTCTCTTCTCACTCTCTTTCTCTCTGTCTCTCTGTCTCCCGTACTGTCTAGGCTGGAGAGAGTGTCGATGCTGGATAGTCTGCGCAGCTACGTGCACATCTCGAGTGCTGGGCGAGTCTCCTACTCGTATCCTCAGCTGGTGACTGTGATCTGCAGAATGCGAATTGGCGACTTCCCATTTGATACTCAGCAATGCACTCTTCGGGTGAAGGACTCTTCCTCTTTGGATCTTCTACTGTTCATGATGTCACTCTACTGCACATTCAATTTAACTTCCTTCTGTTTTTATATCTAGCCAAATGCTATTAATAGAATTACTTCTGAATCATTAACAAAAGACTATCTTTGACGTCTGCTTACACAGTACTCTGTGAATTCTTTGCCCCAAAATAGTCATCAGTGTTGCTATGAATGGTAGACAAAGATAGATACCGGGAGAGAGTGATAGAGAGAGAGAGAGAGAGAGAGAGAGAGAGAGTTATGTGACAAGGTTGTCCTTTTATGATTGCCGCCTGACCACATGACGTTGAGAAGCCAAGTAGAACAGGCTAATAATATCTCTTCTCTCCTAATCCACATTCCTTGTAACAGATCGCTTCTTGGTCATATAGCGAAGATAAGCTGCATCTTCTCTCGGTCTCAGAGAATAGAATACTCGAGCATTACTCGCCTAACGAAGAATGGTCGCTTGAGGTTTCCACTTATTTTTTCGTCTCACTTTAAGTAATAAAGTGTCCTGCTGCTACCGAAAATCAGATCTTTATTCTTATTTTTATTGCCCTGTCATTTTCTCATCTTCCTTTCTTTCACTCTTACGAGTTATCTTGCTCTCTCCTTATTGAATCCTTTCTTCGCTCGACCAAATCTCACTGAGATTTACTCTGTTCTTGGCTACATTAGCCTTCGCTGTATTTTTTAACTTGTTCGTGATGGTCATACTGATGATCTCCTCTTTCTCTCTCTCTCTCCCTTTCTCCTCTCTCTCAGTCTCTCTCTCAGTCTCTCTCTCTCTCCGTTGTACTCTCTTTTCTCTCCTTACTTCTCCACTCTTCTTTCATCACCTTCTCCATCCATTTTTTTTTTACTCACAAGTCACATACAATCTTCTCATGTCCCTTTCGCTTCTCCTGCCTATTTTCAATAGTCTCAGTTGCTCGTTTCACTGGACATCTTCTCGGAATTCGGGTGTTTGATTTTGTTCGCCCTCTTCAAGGTTCCGCGTGAAGACAATCAAGTAGAAGGCAGAGCAAAGTGAACAGAATCAAAAACCATACTACATAGTTTCCAAAGAAACCAAATGTGGAGTGAGATAATATTTTCTTATGATAAGTCCTGCACTAAGACGTTTAAAGTTAGCAACAAAATACATACGATCTATGACATCAAAATGGTTGAAATCTTAGAGAAAGGGAGTTACTCATTGTGGATGATTCCAGTGGCTCCGCATAGAGAATGACCGGTACTCTCACGAGGAGTCAGTGGTGGCGGAGCTGCGGGTGGAGTTGCGGATGAAGAGAAGACCTCTCTTCTTCCTGATCTCCCTCGTCTTCCCCACTTACATCATCTCCGCTCTCTCTCTTGTCGGCCTTTTTGCGCGCTTCTCTACAAGGGATGAGAGACAGGCAAGTGACCTGGAGATCTGCCAAATATGCCATTCAATAACAGATCAGTTGAAGTAATAGGTTCTTCTCAGGAAAGATTCACTCTCGGAGTGACTGCAACTCTGACTTTGGCTGTCCTGTCCTTAGTTGTCGCTGAGAAGGTTCCTCATTCATCCGAGGAGATTCCTCTTCTCGGTTTGGCTTTTACACCCACACTACCTGAAGAAATTCTCTCTCTCTCTCTCTCTCTCCCTCTCTCTCTCTTTCTCTCTTTCTTTCTCTCTCTCTCTCTCTCTCTCTCTTTCCTTCTCTCTCTCTCTTTCTCTCTCTATCTAAAAATAGAAAGAATGATTATTGAAGTGCTCTACTTCCACTCCAACATCGTTCTTGTGACCATCGCAACAATGTCCACATCGCTCTCTATGTGGATTGCCACGGGCAGTCCACATTATATTCGGGCATTCCCTGGATTTAGCAGAAGGGTTCACTTTTTTATTTTCTTCATCCAACTTTATATATATGTACGTGAATATATATACATATGTATATATATACAAACATACATATGTATATAAATATTATATATATATATAATATATATATATATATATATATATATATATATATATATATATATATAATCTCTCTCTCTCTCTCGCGCGCGCGTTAGAAGCAGACTAATATTATCATTTTGAGAGATTCCATTTTCTACAGGAACACCGCAGCTTGATGAGAGAAGCGGAGAAGCTTGACAACGTCATCTGCATTGTATTCTTGACCATACTTACCGTTCCGTTTCTCTCATTAGTTTTCAAATCGTTTGAACATTCATCGCCAAATTAATGCTAGATGTTGTATTTTGGTGTATTATTTTTCTATTAATGGCTGTCATGATTTACTGGTCAGTTATATGGTATGTGAATTCCGACTATTGAAGAGATTGAGAGCAGAGATCCTGAATAAGCATATGGTTCAACTGAAAATATGATACAATATATTAATATATAAAGAAAAGAAAGAGGCACATTGCTTATCGGAGACAGGCACACCCATAATATCCCTTCTTTCATATCCGGACAATAACGCGATACTTCTTTCTATTAACAATCAAATATTATTAATATAAAAAAAGAAAGGAGTCAAGAAGGCTAACGGCAATGAATGTTTGAATTGCCGTAACATGAACATCACTCTCCCTTGGCTGGAATGGCTTGCGTTGCGTACGCGTAGCGGTTTGAGCGTTTTAGAGGGGAGATCCGTGCTGAGTGGGTCGCTGTCGCTGCTTCCGCCGTTGTTCATCTCCTGCCTGGTGTTGCAGCGTGTACACGCCGCACAACCTCGCATCCCTCGTGTCTCTTGGCTTGGCCCTCACATGGCCGTTGGCAAGGCATGTCTGCTGGTCTGATCCCTAACGACGCTATCAACGACGCCTTGCAACGCGCTAAGGAGGTTTGTCACTCTTCTCTTGTTTCGTAAACTTCCCATCTTTTGTGATTTTCTATGAAAAAGAATTGAAATGTTTAATGCGCTTTGGGGTTTTTCGATGCAATTTGTGCGAAGCAGTTCGATGTGCCATGTTATCACGATTGTTATGTGATGAATTCCGCTCATTCATTTCTTTTTCTTTTAATGGTTTAAGGGATGGATGCATTGACCTTTAACTGATTGCCATGACGTTGATAACAATTGGACATCTCGTTTCGCATTATACAATGGTCTTTAGATGAGCCAATTATAAATGGGCATTGCAATTGCTTGAAATTATATGCTGCATATTTATTTGTATTTCTTTATACAAGTGATGAGATAACAGTAACATATGAATGAGATAATGTTATATAAATAGTTTACGGACACCTTTACGACGGTTTAGCTCGCTGCGAATCCATCTGCTAACCTGAAGCGCCCGATCTCCGACGAGTCGAATTGTGCGTATCAACTCGAGAGTTGACCTTCTTGACATATTTCTGACATTGCTGGTGGTTGATATGACGTTTGCCATGCATTACGGTATTTCACAGTTATTCATTTTCACATTTCGCGAAGATGCAATTGACACATAATTACTCGTGGTATCGTTGGTGCAATATATGATGCAGTGAATTTTTAATATCTATGATGGCTGCCTTTTTGAGTGCTTTGTGTTGATAGGGGAATTAGGCAGAGGAAGTAGAGAACGGAGGGCGGAAAGTGAAAGGAGGCCATTTCAGTGTTCCCTGCGAAGAGGGCGAACATGGACGGCGGAATGCAGGCGTCGCTCATTTCCACTCTGGGCGCACCGATGTCCGGCGGCGTCGCCTTTGGCGGCCTCGGCGCCCCCAACCACAACGAGAACATCGTTGAGGTTATCACCGTCCCGGACAACACCGTCGGCCTTGGTTAGCAATTCTTTTTTCCTTGCTTTTGTATTTGAGTACTCGACTGACTCGTTCTATAGGTGATTGTATGTCCTTGACTGAATGATTGCAGTGATCGGAAAGGGCGGAGAACAAATCTCGTCGATCCAATCTCAGTCGGGAGCGAGAGTGCAGATGTCACCGGACAGTGACGGCTCGGGCTACCGCCAATGCACTCTGCAAGGCACGAAAATGGCCATTGAGAGGGCCAAGCAGCTTATTCATGAGGTATTATTCAGCCGGCAGTGACTTGTGTGACTGTCTTAACAAAAAGTGATAACATACATCGTTTTGCAGAAATTGACTGGGAAAAGAAAATAGATGAACAAAGATGGTTCGCTTCAGGAATATGAAACCCTGGCATAATTAATGAATTACGAAAAGAAGAAATTTTTAATTTACTTAACTACTGGTTAAAGATTCCATTGTGGATCCTTTCTTGCGTTCCTCGCGTTGATTGGTTCAGACTCTGCAGGTGATTTCTCGTGCTGGGAGCCGGCGAGCGGGCGGAGAGGGCGGAGGAATGCATCACGGGCAGACCACTTTCGAGATGCTCATCCCAGGCAGCAAGTGCGGACTCATCATTGGCAAGCAGGGAGACACCATCAAGAATCTCCAAGAGCAGACCGGAGTCAAGATGGTCATGATACAAGAGACACAGGAGGCCACTGGACAGCCCAAGCCTCTTCGAATGACTGGTGATCCTGATAAGGTTGGGGCGTCTTTTTGCATGGCGTGAGACGGAGCTTCAGTTAAAAGAAGTATCTCGAACATTTCATAAACAAATTGGTGGATTGTTTTACGAATATAAATTCTGTTAGATCGAGCATGCCAAGCGACTGGTGCAAGAGTTGCTGAACTCTCGAGATGATGCAGGGAATCGTAACAATGACTTCGGAGGGGGTGGAGGAGGAGGCGGCGGCGGAGGGGGAGGGGGAGGAACTGCGAAGGGGGAAGTGGTTGTGCCACGCGCCAGTGTGGGCATGATCATTGGCAAAGGGGGAGAGACCATCAAGAGACTCGCCATGGAGACTGGCACCAAGATCCAGTTCAAGCCTGATAGTTCGTCCTTTCATTTTTTTAATAGTTCTTTTATCAGTAGCTGCGTATTTGGTGTAAAAGTGCTGCTATATGATGAGAAACTTGATTTGCTATTTGGCTGTCACGAAGTCTCCTTTGTTTAGCTGATCCATCGACTTCTGATCGCTGCGCGGTAATTATGGGAACTCGCGAGCAGATCTACAAGGCGACTGAGCTTATCACAGAACTCGTGCAGAAGAGCTGCTCTGGACAGGGCCCTCAGGAGACATTCTACATGCACGTTCCTCAGAACAAGACAGGACTCGTCATTGGCAAGGGCGGGGAGACCATCAAACAGGTCTGATCTTCTCTCTCTCTCTTCAGCCATTGAATGGATGCAATGGCTGCTTGTGATTGCAGATCTGCAGCGAGAGTGGTGCTCATGTCGAGCTCTCACGCGAACCACCGCCGAATCAGTCAGAGAAGGTCTTCATAATAAAGGGAACTCCTCTTCAGATTCACCATGCACAACACATTATACGAATCAAGGTTCCTCTCCTCTCTTCTTTTCCTTTCTCAGAACTGGCGATTTTATACAACCAGACTGTCGATGTAATGCATTCCATTGAATGAATGGTTAATGATGGTGAAGAGGGTAGGAGGGGCTGTCGTGAGCAAATGTGGTGATTAGTGTGTTGAGGTGGGTGACGTTCCGCCTGGAACTCCGGTGCCTCCCTTCGCCGGAATGGGCGGAGGGGGAGCAGCCATGGGACGACCCGATGCCTTCCACAACCCCGCTCACTTCAATGGTTTCTTTTTTTCTTATATCGCGTTCCATCCTTGGAGTTATTTTCCTATTTTCTTTACAATGGAGTGTCATTTTTGCAGGATCGCAGTTTCCTCAGATGGGAGGCCAGTGGAACAACTCTTTCGGAGGCGATCCAAGCCAGGGCAATGGCTGGGGTCAGCCTCAGCAGTTCTATGGACAGCAGCAGGCACCGGCCATGCCTCAGGTAGAGTTTCGAAAATTTAAGAAGGGGTTGATTGGGAAGTGAATAAGAAAATAGGAAGAAGGGTTTATTTGTAAGTAAGAGAGTATGTTGCAGGCGGCCTACGGAGGGATGCAGCCAGCCTACGCTGCCCAGCAGTACGCAGCCGCCTCGGCTGCGCCCGCCGCCCCCGCCGCAGCAGCCGCGCCCGCCGTGTCCTCGGCTCCGGCCATCAACCCGCAGACTGGCCAGCCAGACTACTCCGCCCAGTGGGCTGAGTACTACCGCAGCATGGGAATGCATGAACAGGCAGCCAAGATAGACCAGCAGATGAAGGCAGCCCAGGGGGGTGGCCAGCCTGGCTCCGCCCCCTCCGCCCCTCAAGGACAGTTCTCTGCTGCCGGCCAGCCACAGCAGTTTGGATATGCTGCGGCGGCTGCGCAGCCTCAGCAACAACCACAGGGCAACTTCGCCTTCATGGGCTAGGAGTGCCCTCCTTCTCCTTTTCCTTCTTTGACCTGCTGCATGCTCTTGCAACGGGTGCCGGCCCTTACTCTGTAGGCGCCAACTTGTTAAGGCGATGAGCATTGCATGAACACTCGCGCACTCTTATAATTAGAGAGGAGAATGCACTTGGCTTAGAGGAATTCTCTTTTTCCTCCTTTTTTCATTCTTTTTCCTTTTCCTTGTATTCCTTCTACATTGATCATATTTTTAACCTATTACTCTTTAATGGAGGGATAATCCGCTCTTTCCTGGGCGTCTTTTGTGTTGTGTCGATGTTTTTTTTCTCATTATTATTTCCACTTCTTTTAATAATTGCTCTGTTTGTCCCGAAGATGTTGCAATGCCGTTTATGCATCGCCTTTTTTCTGTTCTTTTTCGTGGTGACGCTGATATTTTATTAATTTATATGTGATTCCATGCATATTTCACCCATTGGTAAATAAAGTATTTCGTGGTTCAGATTCCTGTGAAAAGCATTGGAAATGAAAGAGAACCCGTTGTGAACATTTCGAGATAGAAACGTGGCATTCACATGTCAAGAACGAACCGGTCTGAGAACGGATGGAAAGTTAAGGTGTGTTTTGGAAAAGAAGTGCAAGTTTGAGCCAAAAGAAACGCGGAGAAGTGAGATCTGGAATCCTCCATGAATTATCCCGAAACTCTTATAGGAAGCCGGGCGTATTTTCATCCTCTGTCTGAGGAATGACCACAGGTCTAGCTAAGGTATTACGAAGCTGCATGATAGGACGTAGGGATTATCCCCCAGTTTGCAGAGGAGCTATAGAATGTGGATATTGAGAGAGCAGAAGAGAGAAAGAAAGAAAGAGAGAGAGAGAGAGAGGACCACAGCGCAGTGACTATGCTTCTTCTGTCTTGATATTGGATGAAAAGCGAGGAAAAGCACTCCTTCCATGCATCGCAGTTGAATCTTGAAGAAGAAGAAGCTTGTCTCCTGCCAGTAGCTTCCCGATTGAGAGCACCTAAACAGCAAGGAAACACTTATGTTAATCTTTCTCTCTCTATTTCTATTTCTATTTCCATCTCTCTCTCTATTTCTCTCTCTCTCTTTCTCGTCATCTATCTGCAGAGATAAAGTTGCCTTGCCTGTTCAGCATGCTTGGCAACCATCTCCCGTTGTCTGATTCGAATTCGCTTTAGCCGCCGCGACTCGAAGGCAGATTTGAGCACAACGAAGACGAGAGCATTCGTGGCGGAGTTGAGGAGAAGGAGGAAGTGGGCGATGCGGATGGCCAGGCCATCTCTCTCCAGTGGCCATGCAGTGTCCCCTCCTCGCTCCGATCCCGGCCATTCCATGTCCCCACCCCGCTCCGATCCATTCCAACTCCACCACACGTCACTGTCCACGATGGCTGCTGCAGTCGGCCAACAACGAAGCACGAGGAACTTGCCGAGAAGAAGCATCGAAATGGTCTGGAAGGGATGATGAGTGAGGGATGAGAGGGAGAGAGAGAGAGAGAAAGAGAGAGATGAGTGAGACAGGTGAGAGAGGGAGAGATGAGAGAGATAGAGAGAGAGAGAGAGAGAGAGAGAAGGAATTCTAGCCTGAAGTGATCTGGTCTTGTCTCGGTCAGAGAAGAAGAGATTGTCTTGGCCTTGCTCCATGAGAATGGCCGCTCTGCCCTATCCAATGTTTTCTCTTGATATATTAATCTTCTCTCCGGAATCTTGAAACGATCACCAACCTGCATGGATTGACGCATTCGTTTTAAGGTGAAAACTGTGAGGAGAGTGATCATGATGAAAGGACCAAAGGTCTTCAAGAGGGAGAGAAGTAGAGTACGGTAGAGCATACGGTAAGCAGCAGACTGTAGCAGCCAGGTCGAGTGCTTCTGCCAGGGGGCACGAGTTTACAACAAAAGACGCCGCGCTAGACGCGCCATTTACATACCTCTTGAAGGATTTGGCCTTCCTGAGTGCATTCTTCGAGGGAATATTCAAAGGAACATGGCAAGGTTAGAATGCATGCAGCGGCAGTCATCAGAAGAGGCAGACGGAGCAAACCTGAGGAGAGAGAGTGAGATAGAGAGAGAGAGAGAAAGAGAGAGAGAGAGGGAAGAGAGAGATAAGGAGGGATTTTGAGCGATAGGGAATGGTAAAGAGAGGCAGGGAAAGAGAAAGAGAGATATGGAGAAAGAGAAAGAGATACGGGGAAAGACAGAAAGAGAGATACATACATACATACATACAGTACCGCCCAACATCCAGGGGTCATGGATATATCGGATATATCGGATATATCCTTAAGATCCATGCGAATTGTGGCTTCTACAGGCGTCTAACATATTCCATATTGCATTTTTCTGAACGGGAATTTTTTTCTCTATCGATTGAACCTATGCAATCCAGAAAATACTCTACTTTTTTCTATATTTTCTTTAGAGTTCACGCCACGAAATTTTCATGACTTTGTTAGTGTTGTTTTTTTTTAAGTGGTGTTCTCCTAGCCGGCATCAACGAGCACACAATATGAAAACGCCGGTCATCATAGGGTGCGCGCCTGGCATAACAAACTCCTCTTTCGATCGCATCAAACTCTGTTAAAAAATATTGGAAATTTCGCGAAAATATAATAATTTTGAACTTGGTTCGGTCATCTGCTGAAATATTTCTGAACAGCCTATTGAAACGAAATCTATCTGATGCTTTCGAATTATATTGCTGATGGTGAGTCTGGCAAACAAGACCTTGCTGTTGTTTATGAATCAATTGGGAGTAACGAATATTCGTGTCATGGTGGCTGATTGGTTGTGGTATATGCTCTTCGTGTGACTAACTGCAAGGGATCGGTTCCGTTGTGATGTTCAACGTTTTGCACAGTTTTTTTGATAAACTTCCTTCGATATCTTGTATCTTTTTCTTGAAATCCGTCATCATCAGACAAATTTCGTTTCAATCGGCTGTTCAGAAATATTTCAGCAGATGTCCGAAACAAATTCAAAATTATTATATTTTCGCGCCATTTTCAATATATTTTTAACAGAGTCCGCTCGCCTGACAGTGATGCGAACAAAAGGAGGAGTTCGTTATGCCAGGCGCGCACCCTATGATGACCGGCGTTTTCATATTGTGTGCTCGTGTAAGCCGGCTAACAATAAGAGAACACCAAGTTTTGTGTATAGAGCGGTCTTATGAAAGCAACAAAACGAAGGCATGGAATTCTCGTGGCGTGAACTCTGAAGAAAACACCTCCTAAAAACGGCGTCAAAATGCTCTTTAAAACTGTTTGGAGTTTTCATGTTACGTGGCTGAGCGGAGTATTGGTACGCGTCTCTAGACATGAGCAAAAGGTCTTGTGTTCGATTCCGCTTTGGGCCAATTTCTTCCAGTTTTTTTTGCTACTTTTTGTCTTCTTCTGTCTCTTCCTCTGGATTAATTGGATAATTAATCTTTTTCCACTTCTCTGATCAGCAATTTTTTGAAACTAACCAAAAGTTAAAGTAAAGTACACTTCACAGCTTTGCACCTTATTTCATGCGCACCATTTGGACATGTGATGCACACAAAATCTTCGAGAAAAAAGTAGAGTATTTTCTGGATTGCATAGGTTCAATCGATAGAGAAAAAATTCCCGTTCAGAAAAATGCAATATGGAAAATGTTAGACGCCTGTAGAAGCCACAATTCGCATGGATCTTAAGGATATATCCCATATATCCGATATATCCATGACCCCTGGATGTTGGGCGGTACTGTACATATGTATGTAAGTAGATAGAGAAAGAGTGAAAGAGAAAAGAAGGAAAGAGAGAGACGGAGACAGCGAAAGACACACAATGGGAGAGAGAGAGAGAGTGAGAGAGAGAGAGAATGAGGAAAGAGAAGAAGTGGAGATTGAAAAGAGGACTGACTACCAATGAGACGTGCATATGACTTCCTCCGGTGCTTTTCTCTTCGAGAGTGGAAGAGTTGAAAGGGCCTCGAGACTGCGACAAATCGTTCGGCAGATACTTCGATGAGCATCCACGTCTGAAGAACAATCGTTTCTATCCCTATTTATCAACTACTTCTCTCTCTCTCTCTCTCTACTCTCTTAATCTCTCTCTCTCTCTCTCTTTCTCTTTCTCTTTCTCTTTCTCTTTCTCTTTCTCTCTCTCTCTCTCTCTCTCTCTCTCTTCCTCTCTCTCTCTCTCTCTCTCTCTTCCTCTCTCTCTCTCTCTCTCCCTCTCTCTCTATCTCTCTCTATCTCCGTCTTTCTCTCTCCCTGCATATACAATACCGCCAGACATATGGAGGATACGAATCGAGGGCCTCCGAGTGGCTCGCGCGCCGCAATTATTTAAAAACAATAGTAGAAAAATTTATTCATAGGATGTTTTAAGTATTTTTGACTTCAGCGCACTCTCGCGCATCCAGAATTTTCAAAAAGCGTGGAAATTTATTCACATTTGTCAAATCAAAACAAATCTAAAAAAAAAATTCAGAGGCTCGTAACGGCTCGAGCAAAGTAAAATTCGATTTCGTCAGTTATTTAAACTCAGCAACAACGCAATTTTTCAGTACTTTTTTACTTGTACCATACGAAAGAGTCGACGAAGTCAAAAATAATTACAGCATCCAATGAGTCATTTTCTTATACTATTAATTTAACATGGCTCGTACGGATCAAGTCGATTGATCTGTATCCCCTGGCTCGTGAGCGTTACTGTATCTCTCTCTCTCTCTCTCTCTCTCTCTCTCTCTTCTCTCTCTCCCTCCCTCTCTCTCTCTATCTTCATCTCTCTATTCCTCACTTTGAATGGATGACGAATAGTGAACTGACAGAAGTGACATGCGCGCATTCATGTAATCCATTGAGAGCAACAGTCGTGGCGTGCCATGGCCGGGAGGAGAAGTGGAACCAGAGAAGAGTGGCAGAGAGTGAGTGGTGGAGGAGGGCGGAGAGCAGCAGCAGCATGTCCCAGACTGCGAGGCCGGACAGGGACACGAGGGTCGCCGTGTTGATGGAAGTACGCGAGAGGACTCGCACACAGTGCAGATTCCCCGCCAGACCAGCCACTATCACCTCAAGGGAGGACATTCCCGCCAGACCAGCCACTATCACCTCAAGGGAGGACATTCCCGCCAGATCAGCCACTATCACCTCAAGGGAGGACATTCCCGCCAGACCAGCCACTATCACCTCAAGGGAGGACATTCCCGCCAGACCAGCCACTATCACCTCAAGGGAGGACATTCCCGCCAGATCAGCCACTATCACCTCAAGGGAGGACATTCCCGCCAGAGCAGCCACTATCACCTCAAGGGAGGACATTCCCGCCAGATCAGCCACTATCACCTCAAAGGAGGACATTCCGGTCAGATCAGCCACTATCACCTCAAGGGAGGACATTCCTGTCAGATCAGCCACTATCACCTCAAGGGAGGACATTCCCGCCAGATCAGCCACTATCACCTCAAGGGAGGACATTCCCGCCAGACCAGCCACAATCACCTCAAGGGAGGTCATTATCTGCTTGTTCGGAAAGGATCGACGATTCAGAATATGAATATATGTATGCACATATGTATGTATGTACATACATACATACATATGTATGTATGTATGTACATACATACATACATATGTACGTAGTGTACAGAGAGCAGCAACAAATTTACCATGCCAGGGTGGGTAAATATGAAAATAGAGCTTGAAAAAAGTAAGAAGAGGAAGATGCATCACTAAATGGCTGACAACAAAGCTGGCGGGTCCAGCAAAGAGAAGAGATGACGAGGACTCGGAAGAGTGTGTACAGTTAGGGATCATCTCACGCTCTTTTCACTCTTCGCCACTTTGCTTTCCTGTTACGAAAAGTTATATGTATATATACATATACATACATATATATAATATTATAAATACATATTACATATATATTATATATATATGACGCGATTTGCGAGAGTATCAAAATGGCCGGGGACCCGGCTATATGTACATATATATATATATATATATATATATAGATAGATAGAGAGAGAAAGAGAGAGCGAGAGAGGGAGAGAGAGAAAGGAAGAGAGGAAGATCCTTCTGTGAGAAAAACGGAATTAGATTTTAAAAAGTATGTATGATTAAGAGATTGAAAGGAATGGGTATATTGAAATTAACAACTTCGTGATATGCATATCCATGGATAGCGCAGTTGAAGCAAAATGAGTGCATGACACATTCAATGTATCTTCTGTCACTGACAGGGCAGACGAGCCTACACAACTCAAAAGCTCTCATTTCCTCTCTCTCTCCCTCTTTCTCATCTCCTTCTTTTCTTCTTGCTCTCTCTCCCATGCTCTCTCTCCCTTGCTCTCTATCACTCTCTTTCTCCATCTCCCCATTTTCTCTCTCTCTCTCACCCTCTCTCTCTCTATCTCTTTCTCCTTTTTAAATCTCTTGTCAGATAGAAAGAAGGCGATGCGAGTCTAGTTTAACAGCAAAAAGAAGTCAGAGATGCAAATGCCGTAGAATGAGGGAATAAAACGTTGATTTTATTGCGCCAATGAAAGGATTCTAAGAGCGTGTGCTTCATGCAGAGAGATTGAAATAAAGTTAGAGTGTGAATGAAGGAGAAGATCCCAGGATATATTGACGGACGGATTATCTCTCTATCATATCTCAGAAATGAGATAGATAGAGAGCGAAAGAGAAAGACAACGAGAAATTGAGAGAAAGAAAGAAAAAGAGAGAAAGAGTGAGTGAAAGAGGCTACACATGTAGATAGAAAAAGAGAGATTACGAGAAAACGAGAGAGAGAGAGAGAGAAAGAGAGAGAGAGAGAAAGAGAGAGACACGGCTAGGAAGGAATGAAGAGTTACTGGAAACAGGATACATTAATGGAAGAAGAACAACTTGAAGGTGTACCTGCATTTTGTCTATCGAAATGATGGAAAAGAACTTTCTCAACGCCTTTCAACAATGTAAATGTCTCCAACAACTGAAATTTCTAAAGACATATTCATTGGAGAATACGAATAGACAAAGGACATGTACACTTTTCTCTCTAATTTTGAAAAAAAAAAATTGTTTTCTCCATGTAAATTCTTACGCAAGGAGAGCCATAATTTTATATATGTGAAATTCCTTGAGTTAAATAAACGAACAACATATACATATGACCGAAAGTGTTATCTTCATCGAATCGAATTCTGAACTCTCATTTCACCTATTGTCTAAGCTGGAATTTGGTCGGACGGGAGGATGGGACTCTTGCAGATAATAACAGTCCTTGTTGTACTTCTCCAACCATTCATCGGCTGGTATCTTTTGACCATCCTTATTCGCAAATCAATTATAAAACTATTTGTCCAAAATGATTCAGATACAATCTGTGAATTTTTTTTATTTGTAATGTAATTACTATGATTTAATTCGATTTGTGAGTTGTTTCTTTTTCGCTATTTCAGTGAAGAGATGATCCAGATACCGACGTCCAAATTTAACGAGTCAATCGCCAACTTTATCATTGTCGAGGGAGTTAGTAATTTAATGAGTTGCTTCATCTTTTCATGTCTGAGAAGGCTCTGAAGGTTTTTACTCATACAAATAGTTCATTCCTGATGCTTGAACTTCACTGTTAATTTCTTTTTCAGCGAAGCCTTGGGGTACCGAATGAGACCAAAATTCTCTTTTCTCATATGTGTGGAGACTCGAACACGGGAGTGCAGGATAACGAGTGAGTTTGATTGTTGTGTTCCATCTGTGCTGAGGGAGAGGTGGGAGCTAAGAACTGAAGATGACTGAAGAGGTTGCAGGTTGCTTGTGTACCTGCAGACAAGCATTTCTGATGACTGCTTTCTGCACTTCTCGTCCACGGCTGCCGCTGTACTGAAAGTGACCATTTATCAGGGTGACCTGCTTATCCCTCTCTCTCCTTCAACAATCGAGAAACAACTAAGCACTTCTTCAGGAGGAAGTGCGAAGAAAGCGAAGCTGCCGCTCTCCTCGTACCAATTCACTCTTCGCATCAATGGGACTATCATCAGCTTCGGCCAGCGCAGCACTGCGGTCTCTCTCTCCCTCTCCTCTCTCTCTTAACGCTCTCTCGTCTCTCTCTCTCTCTCTTCTCTCTCTCTATTTTCTTTCTTCTCCCTCTCTTCTCTCGCTCTTCTCTCTCTCTTCTATCTTTCTCTCTTCTCTTTCCTTTTTTCCTTCTCTCTCACAATTATTCTGTCTGTTTTTGTCATCTGTTCTGTCCCACTTTAAGGAACGTCACTTTTCGGTAAAGGGAGAAGTGAAGTCGATGATCGTTTTAAGCGGGAATAATTCCTGTAACAACTACGTTCTCATGGTTTGTCAATATTGTTAAGAAAATTATTCATTATTTAATTTATAACTGAGGCTATCAAAATCTTTCTTTAAGGCGACGAATTATGTGAACGCCACTGCAAAGTCAGTTATTCTTCAAGCAGGCCATTATTTATTTCATTCTGTAATTCCCACGATCTCTTTGCTTCAGCCCCGTGGAGGAGGAAGAAGGAAATGTAGTGATGGTGTGTTTCTGGAGTGTGCTGGCCGTGCTGGTGGGGTACTTTCTTCTGCTCGCGGCTATTCTCTCCCCCCGTACCAGAAAAGCTCTGCTCGCCCAGGACATTCCACTCGTACAGTGTTAGCACTCTCTCTCTCCCTCTCTCTCTCCCTTTCCCACCCTCCCCTCACTATCTCTCTCTATCTCTCGCGCTCTCTCTCGCTCGCCCTCTCTCTCTCTCTCATCCTCTCCTCACTCTCTCGCTCTCTCTCTCTCTCTCTCTCTCTCTCTCTCTCTGTCTCTCTCACTTTTCCTACCTTCCCCCTCTCTCGCTCTCCTCCCTCCCTTCTCTCTATGGTCATTTTAACGTTCTGAGAAGCTGGTGGCTATTTGAGGCGTGGCCCGTCGAATGAGAGGGAAAGAAGTAAACTCGACGGCGTCGCTGACAGCGCTGGACCCCGCCGACGCTGTCTAGCTCGTCTGGACTCTCTCCACTCACCACACTCTCTCACTCTCGCTCTCTCTTGCTTCGAATGTTTGGCAGACACTCCTTTATCTCGCACTCCTTTCTCGAAAGCATAAATTGATTGCTTTTCATCCGTTTACAGTTACATTGATGCCACGGAAAGGAACGAGTTGCAGATTGGAAAGAATTGTAAAGGGAACGTATGTACATATAGTTAGTAGTGTGATTCACTCTCTGTATGTATGTGTGTATCTCTCTCTCCTTATTATTCTCCCTTCGCCTGACCTCTCTACTCTCGGTATATCCGCCCCTCTCCTCCCAGTATATAAGTTCTAGTTATGACGCATAAGTTAGCTTGCTCCCGGGGAGCGACCGGCCTTCTGCCGGGTCGCTATCTCTCCTACCTCCCGACCCCTTTCCCCTCTTCAACGACCACCACGCCTCGGGCTCAGCCCCTTCCCAGTCGCCTGAGGATCGGTCTCCTCTGTGTCCCTTTCCTCTCGAGTAACCATAATCCTGCTTGATAAACTCGTCTCTCTCTCTACCTGGATCGCAGTCGCATGGGGAACAACAATGATAAAGGATGAACTAAGAAACATTCACTGGTAGCAGCGAGTGGTTAAACTCCACTCCAAGTCAAGCGGCACGACATCAGGTAAGTCAGTTGATAATCAGTCCGTAGATTCTTTTTCAAATCACAAAAAAAAATTCTATTATTATTCCATTTTATATTGGGCAGCCAAATTAAAGGCGAATCATAGTTTGCTGGGCAAATTTCTTTCCCTTTCTTTTGTTGTCTCAATTAGGTTATTTTTTCACCCGGGCGGGAGTAGGATAGACAGACTAGCTGCAGCGGGGAGGGCAATGGGCCCAGACAGGGGACGTACCCCTTATCCGCAGCGGGGAGGGCAGTGGGCCTAGACGGGGACGTACCCCTTATCCGCATTTAAGTCGCGCATTTTCTGGTTTTGATGTAGCTACGTTTCTCAAAAATCCGGGTAGATGGGACTGCAGCCCTGACATCCAACAAATCACAAAAAAAAAATCATTTTATAGAGGTGGATATTTGTCATGTTTTTTTTTGTCTGCCCGGGATACCAAAGCTCCCACCTCTTTGATGTGTGTTAGATGCAGCTGGAGGTAAGGACTCTTTCCCCCTCCCAAATGGCCATAAAAATTAAGGAGTGTCGAAAATCAAAAAAAGTATTACTTTGATATGTATTTTGGCTGACTTTAATACACACTCGTGTATTATCGCGGCGGCACTTTTTCCTATGCACAGCATAGAGAGACAGAAAAGAAAAGAGAGCAAGAGAGAAAACAGTTCAGAGACAGAGAAAAGAAAGAGTATTAGAAAATAGTTTTCTTCTTTGATCAGAAGCAAAATAGTAAGTGCCAGACGCACCCTCCTCTTCTTCAATAGCACAAACTGCAGCTCAATAGAATTTCTCTCTTTCTCGCACTCTCTATCTCACGGCCAGCGCCTCTCTCCCAATGTCTCTCTCTTTCACTCTTACTCTCTTACTCTCTCTCAATCTCTCTCCTCCGGCCGGGATGGTCATCTTCGCCACACTTGTCTGCCCACTGGGTAGATTCAAACAAGTGAAGGAGGGAAACAGCGTCTATTTTTTTTCTCTTCTCTCTGGCTTCTTCCATTTGGACGCGCCTAGCATTCCTCTCTTTTGGCAAGTGTCACTATTTCAATTCACGCGACGTTAGGTGCTCATTTGAACCCGGACATCTAGAAATCTCTTAATTATATATGTACAGATAAAGATACTCTCTATCTTATAGTCTAAGTTACTCTTTAAGCCGGATGTTTTCGCACTTTATTCATGGGAAAAAAAATTTCTTATTTCTGTTTACTTCATTCTTTCACTCAGGGATAGATGAAATGCAAGATAAATATCCTTTTAGTGAACAATGGTTTCTGTTATCTGTCTGTTCGCACAGTCATCCGCCAGATGGCTGTGGATGAAGATCCTTATGTCTGATTAACCCGGCCTGTTGACGCTCTTTATCTCGGCATTCTCTTCATTCCTTCTCTCTTCCTTCTTTCTCTTTCCCCTCGCATTTCTTCTCTCTCCTCTCTCGCTTATTCTCTCCTGGAAGAATATGAATTCTATGAATTTTGTTGTTTATTTTCTTTCAATCGCAGTTCAGGATTCCTTTTATCTCCTGTGTTAATTCTTTTTTTCCTTTTCTTCTTGTTTCTTTTAACTCAACGTCCTTTTTTTCTCTTACGATTAATTTGTTTTACTGGTAATGAGCATATTGGCGACACTCGCCGCCGCGGAGAAAGGCGCTCGTTTTCCTCCCCGGCCACAAACTCTGCCTTCACTGCAATATCGCACGACAAGGGCAGGCCGACATCATCATCAACAACATCGGCCTGTACACCGACTGGTCGGTCAAGCACTTCCAAGAGGCAGTCCTCCCGTTTGCCAGACATAAACGTCGTTTCTTTCCTAGTACAAGTTGCCAATTTTCCTCTTATTCGTTTCCCTTTCTCTGGGGTATTCTCGTCTTATTTATTTCTTTTCACCGTTAATTCTCACAGCTGAGCGATTTGATTCGTGATCAAGCATTAATTTGGAATGAGTTTAACTCATATTTTTTTTATGAGACAAGTTTCAGAAATTTTTCCCATTCGTAGAAAAGTATAAGTCGAGTTCCAATTAGTCTTTGTACTATGTCATGGACAACAAGGATATTTTCCATTCTTTCAGTTTATGAATTTTACTTTCATTTTTTTTTAAACACACGATTGAAAGAAATGGTTCTCTCTCAGTAGAGCGAAAGTCGAGTTAACTCGCCGGTCTTCTATAAACGCACTCGCGGCTATAGAAACCTACATTACTTAATCAAAAGAGTTGATATGTAGGTAGGTACAGTTGAAATAATACTTCGCGGACTGCTCCTTTCAGAAACACTACTGCAACATAGGAACCGGCTAAACTTCGCTGTGATATTGCGTGCGTTAGCAGCGCCACACGCTGCCACAGAGGACGACACTTCATATTTCAAATTCATTCTTTTCTATCATAGCTGATAAGGGTTATTTCGTTTTTTTTTTCTCCTCTTTCCTCGCACTCTCGCTTTTTCACCAGCCGCCGTAGTAAAGTGTCGCTTTTTGAGGGGTAATCCTGAGGTTGTTACCCATGAGGGTAAAACCATTACCACTCAGTTTCGCCGGGCACTATCCTGAGGGTAATGTCAGCTGAAAGATGCTATCTTTTCCTTTCGTATATTCTTTGCTGCTGTCATCCATCCCTCAGTCATCCCTGCTCCATTCCTGCTTCATCTTCATTCTTCTGTCGCTCCTATTTGGGACCATTCCGATGCGGACTACAACTACACCTTGCTGCAGCACACTTTATATCCATCATTTTCTTATTGGAAATTCACCTACAGCAAAAACAGCTATTTGTAACAATAATGTTATCAAACAGTGAATGAGAAGCTAATGGATGGGTCTAAACAAGAGTGTACATGGAAATCAGCCTTACAAAAGAGAAAAGAAGAAAAGAGGAAGAAAAACAAAAACACAAGAGGAAAAATCTGCGTATAATACAGACTAAAATGAGCTATTTGTTTTCATTAAGTTGAACATTATCCACGCCATCACTAACTACCAAGTTACAAGGAATATCCTATAATAAAGTCGCTTTCTAGCACAAGAACTAGTAACTGTGGCAAGGAACAACAGACTCTGAGCTGCTGGCTCTTTCACTTTCAATGTGTTCCTGAATCCGCAAGCTTAACTTATACCAAAAGAAAAAATGGAGGGAGAGCAAACACACAGATCACATCCATTCCACAACACAACAGGAATTTCCAGCATAAATACGGAATCATGGTAGAATCAAGATTCGAGTATGCATTCCAGATGGCCGAGACGGTACCGAAGGGGATACAGTGGGGAATGGCGAAACAGATGCCGAATCCCTTGGCGCTGCAGTGAGAGTCGCGGCAGGATCAAGCGTCAGACCAACTGAAGAAGAATTTTGAATTACATATGAAAATCCACCGTATTCAAAGTAGAAAGGAACATTCCCAACTTACAGTATTACAGTAACCCGTAAAATGGCCCCTAAAAACGTAAAATGCGTCGAAAAATGAATAATTCAAATAAAAAGAACATTGCCGAGTTGATGAGTCTATTGATGATAGCTAACTAACGTGTGGTCACGTTCAAATAACGAATGAATTAATGATTTTAAAAAAAGAAGAAGAAAGAACCACGAACCGTCCCGAGTGCACGAGCAATGTGGAGCTGGAGAGCTGGAGAGTGGAGCTGGAGAGCGGAACTGGAGAGGCGACGGGAGCATCTCGGCCGGTGGAGCAGCGCCGTCTTGCGCGGCTGCCGCTGAGTCCACTTCCATCTTAAGAGATAGAAAGAGGGAGAGAGAAAGAGAGATTCAACTATTAGGATTGATTACACATTCATCTAAAGATCTTCACCCGAGTTGGAAAACAAAACGACAAAAAAGAAAAAGGCCTAGATTGGTGTTAGATTGGCCTAAATTGGTGTCAGTTGTGGCGCTATTCTAAGAAAAAGACACATGACCAATCACAAACAAACTGCAAACAATCCCCCAATATGTTTAAGGTTTTCATTTACGAAATAAGCATAAGCAGAATAAGAACCTGGCCTTCTCCTCTTCGTTCAGCTCGGGCAGATTGGCTGGCGCAGTTTCTGCTGCAGCCGCGGCGGCCTCCTTCGTCTTGTCGTCACTCACGTGATGGCATATATAAAAACAATAAAGCATAGACTTAACTGTAAACGGCAATTAAAATAACATACTCATAATGAAATTACATTACTATTACAATCCAAATGCTAATTTAGAGTGAATCTTTCATGGTACATGACAGTACGCCGTTATTTTTACCACAAATACTATATTCGTAATTTGGAGCTGGACGATGAAAGGTAAAACGGTTATGCCAATGCGCATTAGCATAACCATTTTACACATGAGGTTGATCTCGTCTCCAAGAATTGCATGCTCTCTCGGCCTGTCCTCGTTACCCAAACATTACCCCACAGCCTTTTCCATGCCATTACCCATGAGGGTAAACAATTGTGGCATGCTAGACAGTACGAGAGAGCACGCTCATGGTAGAGATTCAGACAGATTATCCTCATGGGTAACATCCTGAGGATTACCCCTCAAAAAGGTGACACTTTACTACGGCGGCAGCAAGTGCGCAAGTATTCAAATATGGCTGAACATACATATTATGTCTTATTTACAGAAATTCATATCTAGCCTGGCCAGCGACCCCTGTCGCACCCAACGTCTCTCTTAATCGGATCAAAGATACAAATATGTCAGTTAATTATTTTGAGGCTCGACATTTTATGAAATTCCTTTTATTTTAGTTCTTTATAATTCAGGATTCTTAATATTTCTCTTTTTCATCCATTTTACTTATTTTCTTTCCTTACCTTCTTTCTCTCAACGTTCCTTTTGTCAATTTTATGAGGCCTCTTCTGAACAAAAAAAAAGGTATAAGCGATAGAATAATTCCCTCGAAAAGAATCCCTCTTTATAATCTTTCTTTTCCTTTTTTTCTCCTAACTATTATTGTGCATAACGGAGACATTTCGCCGTCACGGAAAGAGACACCCGTCGACCTCCCTGGCAAGGATACAAAACTCGAGCAGTCGTCAATGATGCTCACACATGCATACATATGTACACACATATGTATATAACCCTGCCGACGTTCTCTTTCACGAGCAATCACGAGCAGCAGATATCTTCACCGGATGAAGGATGCGTAGTTGTCAGTCAATTTCATTTAAGCTCGCCACACTTTATCCTATTTTTATTTTATTACTTTTTCCTTTTACTCTCGTTGGCAATTTGGGATTCTTTTATCTACTTTCTTTTTTTTAATGCTTTATTTTCATTGCTGATTATTACTTCCTCTCGCACCTAAACAGAAAGGTTTTAAGCAAGAGACCGTTTGCGAAGACGGAGTATCTGGAGGATCGTTCACATCTTTCGAAAAATAACTCTCTTTACTATTTTTCCCCTTTCTTTTTGCCTTGTCTTTATTGTGAATAATGGCGTCACACGCCGCCGCGGAGTGAAACATTCGTTGCTCTCCCCGGCTACAAAATTTTATTTTATTTTCTTTTGCAAGCACAAGATAAGGGCATGCCGACGGACATCATCATCAACAGCATCGACCCAATCATCAACGCATCGGTGACAGCTTCATGAGTCAATTCTTCCGTTTGTCAGTGATTTTCTTCCTTTTCTTTTATTTTAGGTTGCTATTTTTCTCTTCTACTTACTGCATATTTCGTTAAGAAGTTTCACGGCTTGACCGTTCCTTTATTTCTTTCGTCAAGTCTTTCGCAGGTATTTAGCACACCCTCCCGCATATTTCTGTGTGACAGAAACGGGCGGGCCACACTGTGGGCGCTTCCCACAAGAGTACAACTCACGAACTTAGAGAAGCCGTCGATGGTGAAGCCGCTGTCAGAGACGATAGAACTCCGGCGTCCCAACACCATTCGGTATAGTTCACCCGGTCAGGTATGTAAAATAGTTTCACAAATTAGCACCTTTTCTGTTCAGTTTCTTGGCAAAGTTTCTCAACACATATCTTCTACATCATTTCATAAAGTGACAGTAGAAAAAAAAATGCAAGCATATGATTAAATTTAAGAAATGTATGCACTGGGATCTTATGTCAGTAGCCTTCATCTACAAATCTTTAAACACGCCTCAATTTGAAGCCCCTCGGGGACCGGCAGGCTGTTGGAAGGATTACCAAATAGAAACAGTTAATTGCATACTATTTGAGGCAACAGTCTACGCACTCCACGGCTCACCACACCCCGAGAGCGTAATCGGAGATCTCTATGCATGACACTACAACGACGGCGAGTGTCTACTGGAGAACGGCACCATCATGATGCGGACTCCAGCGGAATCAGAGAGAGGTCAGTTTATTTTCTCTAGTCACTTAAAAGGAGCCCGTAGAGGTAACATTTGGCTGACCTTGAATGAAGAATTTGCACTCTCGTGGGACAAGCATAGTGCGGAAATTAACGATTGTGGAAACCAGCTCATTTTAACAGACCAAGAGTATGCCATTTCGCAGCAGACTAGCCGCATTAAACGAAGCATACAAACAAACGTAGGATTACCACCACCAATCAATTTGCGGCACAGCTCCTCGCACTTGAAGCCTCACTTGATCATGCCACGTTTCTAACTTTTGAACACGCTCTCACTTGATTACGTAAATGTTTAAATTCGCTTGCTTCCTCTCTAGCGCCCACCGTGGCATCCTCACCCATTCAAGTAACTGAATAGAACTGCCGCGCCCGCAATCTTGTTCAAAGTAGCGTTGACTTGTCGACGATGTTCAATCCAAGCGTTCAGCGCTGGATGATCTATCGCCGAGCTTGTTTGATGTTTGAATGAAAGTTGCAATTGCCGCAAAATCATTGCACCTTTCGGGATGCGAACCCGGTCGACATGCCCCAGAAGTCACAAGGCAACCAATCAGCTATCCAGCTATGTTGCCTTGTGTTCACCAAGGACAACTACATACATATGTATATAGACTTTTGAAGATTCTTCGTCGACTTATAAATGATCGACGATCTATCGTCTAACATTAAGCAGAAAATCGAGAACTCATATATATTTATACTTTTTTAATGTTTTTGAAACATATTATATGATATGCTCATTTTATGGTTAGATTTCAGTGAGATGGCTTTTATGCTTTTTCCTCCACCAGCAGCTGGTCGCCATCCTTATCTTCCTTATGAGAGGCAGCACCACGTTGCTCTTTGTCTTCTGAATGAGAGTCTGTTTGTGAGGCGGTACCAGGGATGGTCAAAACCAGGCCCGGGCCGGCCCGGCCCGGCCCGCCTTCCTTGCGGGCCGGGCCGGGCCGGGCCCACTATCCTTACGGGCCGGGCCGGGCCGGGCCCTTCAAATTGCGGGCCCGGCCCGGGCCGGGCCGAGGGTAAAAATATGAAGGCGGGCCGGGCCCGGGCCCATAAAGTTCTTTGCGGGCCGGGCCGGGCCGGGCCCTGCATACTTGCGGCCCGGGCCTGCTTTCTTGAGCTGGAGAAAAAGCAGAAAATTCTCGTTCGCTTGGAATCTTATTTTAACACGTTATTTTTATCGGCTTAAAGACAGATAAAGACTGTAATTCTGAAATGCAAGTAGCAATTGAGATACGAGTAGTCAATGAAATCAACAACTGGAAAAATATGTTAGCCAACAAGCAACTCGTGAATATAATGAGCTGCAGAAAAGGGAAGAGAGACAGACAGGATTCTAATGCTGAAATACGACTAGCGATTTATTACGAGTTGTCAGTATCATCGTCTTCCTCATCTACTCCAACAACTACAGTGCGATTCATGGAAGCGGTGATGAGGGCTTGAATACTGGAGTCTGAGAGGCGGTGTCTATAGTCACTGACAAGGTGGTGCAACCTCGAAAAGGAGCGCTCCGTCTGCGCACTAGTGGCCGGCACAGAAAGAATGGAAAGAGCCAAGGGACTAAGGGAAGGCATGCTGGCCTGCTTATTTGTCCAATACTCAAGTGGATTTGGGAAGGATGGTCGGGTGAGGTAAAATTCGTCAATCTCATCTCGCAGAGATCGAATCTCTGCGTCATCATCACCCATGAGAAGAGAATCCGTTGCATCCGCATCCACAGCCACAGCCTGCGACGAACTTCTAGATGACGTAGTGTGGACGAAGGAAGAGTCAATCTCTTCAATGTCATCTTTGCACTGAAAAATAATTGTTTTAATTAAAATGCCAGGATTTAGATTTGAAATAAACCTTAGTAAGAAAACGATTGTTCTTGCTGAAGTGTGAACGCATGCGTGATGCGCGCGTGTCTAGAAGAGAGGCTGCACAATGAAGTGGGGAGAAGAAATCCTTCTCGATTTCATTGAATGCAGAGAGCAGTGACTCAGAAAAGGCCTTTTCAATGGCGGTCCCAGATTCCGCTGCTTTCTCCAGTCCTTCTTTTATTCCGAGCACGTACGGGACCACCAGGCCAATTGTACAGTCGTTAGACTACAAGAAGTGATGACCAATAATTAATTATAAGCACGCATAAAAGCTTAAGCAACCTGCAACTTCTTGATTGGTGTCTCAAAAAGAGACATCAGCTTGATGAACGACATCAGCTCCTCTCTCTTGCCGTCAAGGAAGCGGACAGCTTCCTCAAGTAGCAAAATAGATGGCTGGTTCCGATGAATAAAACTAGAAAATAGGATTATAACGAACAGCAAAACTTGTTGTGTCGGTGGAGTCGAGTGCGTCAACGAGGTTGTCCAGACAATCGCTAACATCGTGCATTGTGTGTGCTGCTGAGAGCCATCTGGTGGACACGTATGCACGCGGCATGCGATATCCAGAAAACTCCTTAACAAAGGTGTTAGCAATATCAAAGAAGGTAATACAGCTAAAATAACTAACAGCTTTGCGAGAGCGCATATAGTTTGCTACAGTGGATGCAGCCTTCTGAATCTTCACCGCAGTTTTAGCTACTTCTGAGTGTTCCTTGGCTGCGCCAGCATATGGAAAGAAGCCTCTCTTTGCCCATGTGTTAAGGCGGTGGGCAGCGCAGGCAACATCTGCACAACGAACGATTGTTAAAATAAATGCAAATACATACTAAACATACTCATGGGGAAGAAGTCCCTTCCCGTCTTCAGAACATTTGCTCCAGCATCCGAAACAAATACGAATCTTTTTCCCAGCTGAGAATGCAAACCATGTGGCCTACACGCATCTTGCAACTGTGAGAAGATCTGCAGTGAATTAATAGTCTGCGAATAGTCTGCGAAATTTATATTCGCGATAACAAAAACTAACGTATTCAGCTGTCTTCGACTCATCTCCTGCCGCTAAGAAGCCCAGAGTCCGCGCGACACAGGCTCCATTCTTCAGGAAATGGACAACTACCGACGCGTATGATCGACCGCCTCTCTCGCCGTAGTCGCAACTGATAGCGATGAATCGTGATGACGAATAGGCCTCTTGTACCTGAATAATGGAGTTCATATACATTCATATCAACACATTTCTCACCTCAACCGTGAGACCCTTCATCACATCTGCTGAGATCGATTGTGCTGACCTAGCAATGGTATGCCGAGATGGCAACTCATCTGATACTCCGGTAGCCATCCTGGAAGAATTAAAACAAAACTGACTGAAATTATTGAAAAATGATAAACGCACGGGAGCTGAACAATCGACTTGTAAAGCTCAGCAAAATCTGCCGATGCCAAAGAGTTGAATGAGGAACCGCTATTGATAGCATAACGGCCTAGTGAGTGAGTCAGACTTCTTTTTCCTTCGGGTCCCAAGCAAGGCACAAAATGCTTCTTGATAGAAGGCTGGCTGGAAGACGACCCTTCTCCCTCGTGTACTCGCTTGTTGTGGCGGCTAAATAGAGAGCATACTGAAAAGCTAAACAGGTCATGCAAAAACTCACGAGATGTGTCCTCCCGCCGTGGACTTGAAAAAAACGGGAGGAGTGCAACGAATGCACGCGCGAAACGTCGTCTTCATATGCGGAGCATCGTCCGCGTCGCGGTAGTAAACATCCACTAAGCCGCGAGTTTTCTCTTTGTACACTAACAAAGATGCCTCGAACGCGGCAATTTGGTCCAAGTCTTCTTTTGTAAGCTCGCTGGCCGGTTTCTGCGGTGGTTGCCAAGTCGATGGCCTGTCGCTGAGCTGGACTAATTCTACGTCGGGCTCATCCATGACTAAATATAATGTTTTAAAACAAAACAATAGGAAAAACAACAACGAAAAGGGTGTGTGGCGTATTTTTTGGGGCTCTAATTGCTTCTTGCATCATCATGTTCAGGGCCCGGGCTGAGCCCGGGCCGGGCCCGGGCCCGGCCCGGGCCTAAGTTTTTAAACGGGGGCCGGGCCGGGCCGGGCCTATGGGGTAAGCGGGCCGGGCCGGGCCGGGCCTGTAGGGTAAACGGGCCGGGCCGGGCCGGGCCCGTATTTCCAGATATGGGCCCGGGCCCGGCCCGGGCTCGGCCCGCTTTGATCATCCCTGGGCCGTACAGACTTGTACCGGCTGATATTGACGCTCTTTTCGGCCTGCTTGGCCGACACATCAATAGGAACATGCAGGGAGACTGGACCATCACTCCCGACAACCAAGTAAGAAAGAATGGATATGATAGAATAATAGGGAAGGGAATGTATTAGACAAATTCTAGATTCTGCTTGGTCTCCGCTACCTCCTCTCCAATGCACCCTTCATTGTTCTCTGCGATGCTTTCGGCCTGTGCGAAACAACCGCGCGAAACTGCTTATGGCGCTTTCTGAAAGGAACTCTCGCCCTTCGAGATCGATATATTAACTTTCCGGTGACTTCTCTCGCCTACTGCCAGGGGGCTGCCGACGGATTCAGCCATCGAGGCCCGTTCAGCAGTAAGATCTAACAAGATGGCTAAGAGAGTGAAAGGATTCTGCTTCTTTTAGATGTTGTGGGCATCATCGACGGGTCCCTGATCCGCATTCGCTCCCCGAGGACCGCGGCCGGACAGTTCCGCTGCCGGAAGGGATTCCCGGCGATCAATCTCCTTCTCGTCGTGGATGCTTATGGAAGAATCGTCTTCGCGAATGCGAACTGGCCTGGAAGTGCTCACGACTCTTTCATTCTACGACACTCTGCTCTGGGGCATGCCATTGCTGCTGGTCAGATCCCGCCGGGGTATGTCATCCTTGGTGATAAGGGCTTTGCCAACGGAGCCCACATCGTGACACCCCTACGGAATCCCCAGTCACAACAGGAAACGGATTTTAACATTGCTCACAGGAAGACAAGGGTTCATGTTGAGCAAGTTATTGGGATCCTAAAGAAGCGGTTCTCCATACTGCAGTCGGAGATTCGCATGATGGCGGAGGATGCAGCTAAGATTATCATGGCTTGCTGTGTTCTCCACAATTATGTCATCGAACATCGCACTGGTGGATGCCCACTCGCAGCCAATCGAATCGCCGTCATGCCACATCCCCCCCAATGGTGCTGATCCCCGTTCTCACATGGTAGCAAACATCTAAAGTGCATTAGTCCTTAAGTTATATCATTATTCTTTTCTTTCTGCTTCGAGATTCATCTCTTAGAGACATTTCAATAGAACTCTTTAACTGCAAGTTCTTTATTCGTAAATTGTTAAATGACACGATGTAATAAAGAAACACAAACATATACCGTATTACTGACAACAAGTAAACATTTAAATTATAATTTCGATAAAATGAAAAGGTACTATGGCGTAATCTGTTTCGAATTTATAGTCTCCTTAATCTATTTAAGGGAAATTTGTATATTTTAACAGAAAAGATTAGACTGCAATGTTATAATCAGAGCTGCGTCGGCCTAGTTAAAGATACTGTAAGATACCGTATTACAGACAACAACTAATACAGTTAAAAAGTAACTTCGGTAAAGTAAAATTGTATTAATCCGTTAAAAGTTTATAGTCTATTATCTATTTAAAGTATCTTTTTAATAGATAATTTGACTATCAATGCAAGTATCTAAACAACTAATACTCATCTGAACGAGAAGAAATGGTCGGCGCACTTGGGCCAGGGATCTCGGTATCATTGTTGTCGTGGCCGTCATCGTACGCGTAGTAGGTGGGGGCGGCGAAACCACTTCCATTCGCCTGCGCGATCAGCGCCTGCGTGCTGCGCACTATAGCGTAGACAGCGGAGCACATCTCTTCTTGCTTCTTGGCTGCTGCGATAGATGCCTCAAAATGTATCGGTTGTGGACAAGGTTTGATTCGAAAAGACAAATAAAAAAATAAGCGAAAAAAAACTCGTTGGTTATTTAAAATGTGGTTCTTAAACGCGTTTAATATCGCATTAGTCTAAAACATTTTTTTTCCAATTTGAAAGACTTCTTTTACTTATTTACTACCGGTACTACGGTAGACTCAAAAAATTGACTACGGTAGAAGCAGATGGTACTTGCTAAAATTCATATGCATATGATATAAGGAATAAAATGCGCAAGATTCAATAACAGTTCTTCTTTTTTTTTTTAAGAACAAAACGCGACTCTTTAAAGTAAATAAGAGCCATCTTCACAACCCGCAGTACACAAATAATGCGGGAACCGGGAAAACAGAATGCTAGCAGTTTTTCTAATATTCCTTCAACAACCTATATCCGTAAAAAGGTAACTATCACCGTCAAGATAATACCCCACAAGACACTGCCTAAGCTGAACTGGAACAGACCGATATAGTTTTCAAAACCTTGATCAACATCGCCCCATTCTTCCCATGAAACAAAACCCTGGTCAATAGGGTGTTGTATTTCCGACATTCTTCGCCAAGATGAGAAGGCATATTACATCATTTCTTCCGTACCTCGATGAAGTTGAGGCATCCGTCGTTCGTCACGAAGGCGGTGATCTTCTTGCCGTTCTTGATCAGCTGCACACGCACGCACTTGCGGATGGCAGAGTTGGGCTGCTTAGCCTCGACTCCGCTGTAGAAAAAAAAATAAACGATATTTTCCTTTATTGGTTTACAATGCAATAAATTCTTTATAAAAACACCCCAAAACAGACTGAGTTATGCAAGTATTCCAAGCTAATTGGAATACCATAGGTAAGGTGCAAAAAGGGCGCATTAAAAGGTAATTTTCAAAAGCAGAAACGGAAAAAAAGAGAAATAAAGAAGGCCTAAAAGCACGTACACCTTGTCGAGGACGATTCCCTTGGCGTGCGAGGCGCCTCCGAAGTGGTTGGCCTTCCAGCGCGTGCCGAGATGCGCCTTCTTTTAGCCCTTGCCGTTCCATCGCTGCTCCTGACCATGGAGCTTCAGCCTGCGCGCAGGGCGGATTGCCATCGGCTTTCCCACGGTTCAAGCCTGCGAAACACCGAGATTAGTCATCGATGATCGACTAACAACAACAAAATTAACAACAAAACCAAAAAAAAACCTCTAGCATAAAACATTCAGCATAAAACACAGGAAAAACACCTTCAAATTCTGGTGCCATTTGGCGTCAAATTGCACCGCTTGGAATTATTCGAGAAAACCACTGGCTAGCTTTATGCAAAAGTATGCACGCTACATTTTTGAATGCATTTATTTTCATTTATTTTAATTATAAGCGGGAATTGATTTGTAAAACCGTCTCAATAAAAAGTTCTCCATGCAACTTTGTGCACAACTGTTAAAATTTTTGCCAAAATTTGCATCGTTGACCTAGCGGTGAGCATATTTGTCGAGTAAGATCGACGACGGGCGAAAGAGAGCCTTTAACGTGAGACAGTGAAGAGAACCAGACAAACATGCCCTCGACGCTACTGTCTAACTCTCTTACTGTTCTACACTATTTCGCTAGCGACGAACTTTCAACGCCGCGTTCATCTTTTTTTCGCTTGCACTGGAGTTGAACGCTTGTTTTTGGATGGACGATCTTCCGTGCTTAAGCATAGCGAAGTTCGTCGATCTTTCTCTTCGGCGTTCAACTTTTGGTGATGCAGCTGTCGTTCATCTTTGCTAAGATTGCGGGCGCGGCTGATATCAAAGCCGAATATATAGGAGGCAATATTGTCAAACCGTCTCAATGTCTGCCTCTTCACTCTCTCCTTTTCTTTTTCATTAAATTTAATGCCACCTGCTATTCGCGCCCTCTAGTGTCTATCAGAGATGCACGCGGCCCGGGCCGGCCCGGCCCGGCCCGGGCCCAGGGCCGGCCGGGCCCAAATTTCCAAGGCCCTCTAGGGCCGGGCCGGGCCGGGCCCAACCAAGGGCCCGATAGGGCCCATTTTTAGCAAATTTGTTGCTCATGACCGACTGAACTCTTATTGATCATGAGTAATTTTGCAGTTCAGAGAGTCGAATTCCGCTTCAGAATGAAATAAATGAGAAGCCTTTTGAACGGGAAGTTAAAAGAAAAAAAAGGTTCGCTAGGAAAAAGACGAATTAAAAATAGGAATCGGAAAATTTTAAAAAATCGGGCCGTCCGGGCCCAAAATTCGAGGGTCCGGGCCGGTCGGGCCCAAAATTCAAGGGCCCTAAAACTGCGGGCCGGGCCGGGCCGAGATTTTGGGCCCGAAGGGCCGGGCCGGCCCAAAAAATTTGGGCCAGCGTGCATCTCTGGTGTCTATACAATTACTAAATGAGAAAGCGTGGCTCGCCTATGTTGACCCCGCAAGCTGTATTATCACGAGTCACGCAGTTGAGACACCTTGGCACGTATTACAACCATTTCTTATACATACAGACAATGGTATCTGGCGATTTAACGGCTTAACCGGCAATGCCTCACTAGTGCCTAGCAGCTCGGTAATTGATGTGGGTTTGCCTAACAACAACTTCTTGCTTAATAACCAGCCGTTTCATTTCACTTTATTCCATAACCTTGTTCTTACTAATCTATATGAAATATGTACTGATTATCATTTTGTTGAAATGCGGACAGCAGGTAGCACAACGGCTGAAGCACTAGTCAGTCATGCAGACCACTCAAGTGGAGGCACATCCCACTTTAGTAATACAGATATCCTCGTCTCATGCAGAATTTGAGCCAAATCGCCAGGCGTGCTACAGAGGAAGGACAAACCAATCCTCAAGCAGCGGTTACGGTTAACATGCCTTTATAAGAAAACAAAAGATCTGCCGGAGAGTGTCATAGCCCCGGGTGAGCTGTCATAGCCCCGGGTGAGCCAAAGTGCAACCGGTCTGCGCTGGTCGCCCCGCCCCTGACGGGACGGAGCGGCTAGCGCTGACTGACACGAGTGTGCGGAGAGAACCACCTCACCAGGCGGCTGTCCCGGGCTCTGCCCTCCTTCCCCCGTATTTATATAGTATCATCATGCTTTATGATATGTAAGATAAAGATATATATTAATCCCCGTCTCCCTGCCTACTATACACAAGTAACTACACCACGGTTCTACATGGAGGTCCCGGGGAGATCCTTCAACTGCTCAACTGCAGGAGATCCTCGAAAGGAGATGAGAGCCCGTCGACGACGCCAGCGACGCGTCAGGTGTCAGTCGCCCCAAATGCTTGGTTGCGCCTAGGGCCAGTAATACTGTATACGATATTTTAATCCGCTTGGAATAGTTTATTTTTCGCAAATTAAGCGGCAAATTTTGCTTTAGTTGCGAGGAACCTGCGTGCTGCCCCCAAACAGAAAGAAAAAGAATCATTTGTGTAATCGCGGCATTTAGACAGCGCGCATGGGCAACCGAAGTAGGGGGAAGAAGAAAGAATAATATAAGACAGGGCAGCAATCAGTAGGATTGGCATGCTCCGCGAGCTCGCAAATGGCTGACCTCTCCACCTCCTCTAGAGCGACGCGAGAAATAATGTAAAGTAAAATTAACTCCATGGACTTTCCTTTTGTTGTACTCCGTTTGTCAAGGCAAAGAGTGGAGAGGCTAGAACGCCGCATTTATAATAGATAAGAGTTCCTCGAATAGGCGCAGCATGCATTAGACATCACTCTCTCCTCAAATTCTATGATCAAATAAGTTTCTAAATATTTTAATATACATGTTTGCAATAATTTTGTAATGTCCCAATATACATATCTACCCTCCCTTACCCACGTCCTCGGGGCAGCCAGCCATCTCCAACACTCCCGGAGTACACGGAAACTTAATTCCCGTCATATACATATTTTTTTTTTCGATTCTCTACTTATATTTGTTATCATTTCGCGTACATTTATATAACATTCCTTCGCCCGAGAGCACACGGTATTCATAATTCCGAAGCTATGTACATATATGCACTATTCTCTCTCAATATCTCTCTCGTTCGCTCTCTCTAGACCTAAGCGGGCGATACGGTAAAAAACCGGCCTGCAGCTAGGCGCGCAGCCAAGCTCTCATTCTATGCATCTCACCATATCGTCCAATATCTTACATTCCTCACCCTGTCTGGGCTACATTCAAGCGCGCTTCCCACGCACTGCATATAGAAAAGTGCAAGCTTACGCAGTTTTACGCGCCCGCACATGAAACGAGCCAAATAGCCGCGCGTTAAAGAAATAGATCTTTATCGCATTCAAGCCCCATCTCTCTCAGTGACATTCCGCACCTTGAGCGATTGCAGAACATGAGTTCATTGAGACAAAGAAGGACAGCGCGTGAAAGGACATGCATAGAACGCAAGCTCGCAAATTAAGAAAAGCGAAAGTACGAGCGCAGTAAAGAGAAAGAGACAAGCCGTACTTTACATACATATGTAGGTGCTACGCTGGCATAGACTCATTTATACATACATTCATAGATATGTAATTGCACTGAGATGTGAACACGCATGTGTATGAAGATATATATATATATATATATATATATGTATATATATAGATATAGATATCCTACACATCAGATATGTCCATAAAAACAATGACTGATAGATTAACATCTAGACACTACTCATTTATATAGGCCACCCACATTTTAAGTCCCCATAATTAACCGTGTGCTCCGGGGAGTAACGCACTCATGGCGTTCACTCACATATAGCGTCGTACACACGCTCAAGCCACGCAAGTGGCCAAAAAACAGCCATCATTCGTCGACGCGCTCACCCGCGCCGAGGGCCATACTCTTGCTTTACGCGATATCTCAGAATTTATAACGTGAAATCCAGATTCGAGTCAACGGAACACGATATCGCCAACTTGAAACGCATGGCTGCTCGTCGAGCGGGCCCCGCCTTACAGAACCAACAAGCCATACTACGATCACTCCGATCACCACCGCCAAAATTCGACCCGGCGAACGAGTCATTGACGCACTTCTTCGCACGATTTAACGACTATGCAAGCGTCAACGAGACCACAGAACAAGAATCCATTCGGATCTTCCCAACACTTCTACCAGGCAACGTCCGACGAGTCTACAACGGTCTAGATGACCAAACTCTCAGAGGCGGAAACTTCGTCGCCATAGTCGATTCACTCATCGAAGAGCTCCAAGGGCCAGAATTTACAACAGTCCCCCGATCAAAGCTCTCGAGCATCCGGCAGGGAAGTATCTCCGTAAACGACTTCGCCAATGCAGTCAGCCGTCTAGTCGAAGACGCCTACCCATCTCAAAGGGCCGGCGCCCACGACGACCTAAAGAAGACCCACTTCGTAAATGGTCTCCGCAACAATCTAAAGAAGGGTGTCCTAAGAAAGAACCCAGAGACCTTCACCAACGCCGTCATGGCTGCTTGTTTCGAAGAAGCGATGTGCGAACTCGATGACGACGTCATCTCAAGAATCAACGCGCTGCAAGTGCAAACAAGCGAGGCACACCAAGATGAGCACGAAGTCAACTTCATGAGACACGAACAGCGACGCTACCCGTACCATGAACCGAACAACTACGCGCCGAATGCAGGACAGCAGGGCTACGCAAGAGGAACCTCCTTTGCCTATCGTGGAAGACCCGATTATCTGTTGCATCAACGAGGAAGACAGCCCAGATACGGTAGCAGACCAAGCTCAAGAAACGATCAATACCGTCAATACCCTCAAGAACGATCACAATCTCGCCCACGTTACAACAACGATACCCGACGCGGAAGAAGCCGCGGAAGCGGACCACGGAATGTCCATTTTCTAACAGTGATGGCAACCCTCTTTGCAATTATCACAACAGCATTCGCAAAGAAGGAATTTTACGATTGCGCATCCGCCACAGGAGGCTTACTCGTGAAGATGGCATCGGAACAACCATGTGAGATGACTACAAGCGACCGGGTAATAGACACGACCATCCAACTGTACACTCTGAATCGAACCTTGGAAGATGCCAAAGCGACGCTCTGTACAATCCGAGAGTACGAAGTATGCACGGACTCGACATTCTTCCTGTACTCCATCCTATCAAACAAGACGAACGAAAGGACGGCAACGTATGCAGAATGCATAAATGCACGAAGGACCTTCGAATGGAAAAATAAACCTATCAGAAGACTCACAAAGACACTTGCAGGAACGGACCGGCCACTGGCCCCTTCAAATAAGTTCTGGGGAAGAAACTGCAAACGCGAGGAAGTATTTTTCATGGAAGAAGGACCAATAACAATGATTCAAGAAGAGCAGATTCTGACTCCACTCATGATCCATACAAAGGATTGCGAGGGGAAGGACGGCTTCTGCAAAGGAAACGACTTCATCGTGATATGGCTTCCAGAAGAACTAAAATCGGAGCCCTGCAAATATATCCCACTCTTGACAACAAAAGCCCTCATCGGCCGAAATCGTATCTTGATTGACTCTGCACACATTTCGCTTTCGCTCGATAATTATAAAACAATCGAACGTGACTGCTTCGAGCACTTGCCACACGCGACGACTACGGGCGTGATCGCAACTTTTCCTGATCTGCATCCTGATGCTAACATCACTGAGATCATGAATGGTCGAGAAGTACACGCTCGGCAAAGACACCGCCGCGTCCGTCGCGACGACAGCGCCAAAGCCCTCCTAAGGAAGAAATTGGATAGGACAGTCCTTCGACAATTCGTCACGCAAGAGGCAACTGCACAAACCACCACGCAGACGAGCACGACAACGCAGCGACAAATGACAGCAAGGGAAACAATCAAGCCATGGAAAATCCTCCCCCCAGGAGAGACACACCCTCCAGCGATGCAGCCCACCACTACAGTTGCCACAACCTCCACGGAAAAAGTGACAGCGAAAACGAAGATCACAACATCAACAACGCCGAGACAGACCATGACAAGCCCTACGACTACAACAAAAACAAGAGGAAGTACAAAATCAACAACCACTACGACGCCGATCGCATCGACGACACATATCTCAAGCACCACTCAAATACCACATATCGTCGCCATGCCTCCAGAAGAAGCGGATACTGCAATAGAATATAGGAAAGTGTGGAAAAGATTGCCACCAATGCCGCGTGTTGCTCTCGCACAACAACAAAATACCCATGACTTCAATACACCAAGAACGACGCGGTCAGAACAAGCACGAGTGCTCCCAAGGGAAGAGTTGCATCCTGCGCCAACCCCACCATTCCATTCACTCGGCACTCCACACCCGCTCGTCACTCCACCCCGAGCTGCTGAAGAAGCAGAGGCCGCCCAAATCAACTTCTTACACCAGAAATATGATCACCAGGAGAACCTCCGCCGGAACTATACGCACGTAGGCGTAAATCAGAAGATCAACTACGCCGCGAGAAGGATTCAACAAGACATGGTCAGGACTTTCCAACAGCTCGCAGCTTCCATCTGCACGAGCGAGAACCTAGCCATACGGACATTTCGCGCAATCGCATGGATCGACCCCACAGTTGCAATCCGATCACTGATGGATCGCCGGGATATAATTGCACGATTCGTCGGAGAAGACGTGCTCATAATTTCCAAATGCCGCACTATAAAAGCCGAGATGATCGTATACAACAAGAAGATCAACGACTCATGCACGGCACTTACACCGATCTGGTCGGAAGACAAAGAGCTCTACTACGCCATTCCTGGAACACGAGACGTCATTCAAAGCTCACCATCTATTTCATGTGACAAGATCACTGAAGATGTCTGGAATCTGAACGACACTTACGTCAGAGGCCTCTCAAACGATCCTATCAACGTCACATCTCTCCAAGGCTTCCACTCGAATAGCAAGATGACATTCTCCGATATCGATGTCACAAACGGTGATATATTCGAGAAGGCGAAAGGTTCATCGTTTCCCCTGCAACTCGCCATCACTTACGGATCATTCTTGCTGTCCATGAGGACACAGAGCGCTCGGCTCATAGGAGGCATCAGCGGATCCGAGTTCACCGAGCTCACAGGATCGCAGCTTCCCAGATTCAACATCGACGTACCGGGACTGTTCGACAGAATCCACGGATTCTGGGAAAAAATAACAGACCATATCGTATGGTTGCTGATGAAACTAAGCCTGCCAGCAGCTGTGATACTCCTGATAGTCATCATCGCCTTTATCATCAAGCTGACAGTACTCTCACGCATCATGCGATTCATAAACGGCGCACCAAAACTGAAGATCAACTTCGTGCGAACACCACTCGTCAGCGAAGAAGACAGCACCGAGCTGGAAGAGATTATAAGGCCATCGCGACCACCACCATCACCCCCGCGGCGCGAGCGTTATCACAGAACTGCGAGACGTACAGTTACCCTCCCAGAAGATACAGTATTCACATTTCTTCGGGTTAACAATGTGTACGGAAAGACCACAAGAACATTGCCACACATTCCTATTACGATATCGGATCGAGCCACGGTTGCTCTTTTAGACACGGGAGCAAACGTCTCGTACATAAAAGAGTCATTCGCCCGTAAAGCAGGACTGCAACCACACACTACCAGCTCATCAGCTCAGACAGCAAACAATTCCACAATCAAGTTCATCGGCGAATGCAGAGCCAGAATAAGAATCGGAAATAACGTTATCGACCACAAAATTCTCGTCTCTCCAGACAACGACTGTCCGGCAACAGCCCTTATCGGATTCGACGTTATGGAAGAACTGGCAAGACAACAAGTGTTTACGATGTTTAAAGAGAAAGAAGCAGTTATCGGAGACTCTATCATCCCACTTCTCTCTTCACCCACCGACGTCTACAGGGAAAAATCAAGCCATGTCTGCACACTCACAACGCTGCGGACATGCCGAATTGACCCCAATGAGGAGAAGGCTATTTACATAGCCCTCCCGGAACACAAAGACAGAAGTGACGGAGCAGCCATTTACAACATCAGATGCAACGATGAACAACAATTCCTTCGCTTCGAACCATTCCTTTGCCAATCTGCCAGAGAACTGACCCAGGTCATCGTCCATAACACAAGCGACAAACCAGTCATGCTGATGCAAGGAGCCCGAGTCGCAACTGCAACCGAAATCGAATCTTCAACCATCGAATACATACCACCAGAAGCAGACTGGGAAAGCCGCCTGCCACAAGTCCTTCCGACGGACAAAGAGAATTTTGCCAGCCTCATACAGATCGACACTTCACATCTTAACGAACGAGAAAGTGACAAACTTCTGGAGCTGTTAGAGGAACATCGTGAAGCTTTTCAGCTAGACGACAACCTCGGACATTACAAGGGTCCCATACAGCACCACATACGGCTGCAGAAGGACGCAAAGCTCCCAACTCCAAGAATTCGCCATATCCCCTTGGGTAAACAAGAAGAGATCGACAAGCAAGTGGAGACGCTGCTTCAACAAGGCGTAATCCGGGAGAGTATCTCTAATGTTCTCTCCGCACCAGTCCTAACGCGGAAGAAGGATTCAACATTTCGATTCACAGTCGACTATCGGCCAGTAAACGCCATCACTGAGCCTGAACCAATCGCACTGCCAACTGCCGACGAACTGTTGATGGAAGTCGCAGGAGCAAGATACTTTACAACATTGGACCTTGTTTCCGGATTCTTCCAAATTGAACTCAGGCCACAAGACCGGTACTTAACCGCCTTCAGAACCCCAAGTGGAATATACGAATTCAACAGGTTGCCTATGGGACTGTGTGGTGCACCCGCAACATTTCAACGCGCAATGCAGCTGGTCAGGAAAGACACCGGAAATAATATCTCCGTATACCTCGACGATATTCTTATCACTTCGACCACTTTCGAGGAACACATCGAGAAACTGCGGAAGGCCCTCCTATCAATCGAGAAATTCGGACTGAAGTTAAGCCCGCGGAAGTGTAAATTTGCTTCACCATCGGTACAATATCTTGGATTCGTGGTAAACCACCAAGGGATCCAACCGAACAACGTGAAAGTAGAAGCCGTCGAGAAGTATCCGAGGCCTACTAACAAGAAAGGGGTACAAATTTTCCTCGGCATGGTCAACTACTTCAGACGTTTCATCCCGCAATACGCAGAGATCGTCGCCCCGCTAACTACCCTCACGGGGAACGTACCATTCCAGTGGAGCCAGGAACAGCAAAGCGCTTTTGAGAAAGCCAAAACCTTACTGACTACCGCCCCGATTCTGGCTAACCCGCGCCGTGGAACACCATTCATCGCGGAAACGGACGCAAGCGGAATTGCGATAGCAGCAGTACTCCTACAAGAACAGTAGGGACAACTTCATCCTATCGCGTATGCTAGCCGGAAACTTAAGGATGCCGAAAGAAGATACGTTGCACTGGAAACAGAGGCACTCGGAATCGTCTGGGCAATCGACACCTTCAAGCAGTACATCTATGGAACACCTACAACGATAATAACGGACCATAAGCCGTTAGTATCACTGCTAAAAAGGAAGAATCTCGACGGACGCCTTTTGAAATATCAGATGATAATCCAGGGAGAGGATATCAAAATCGAGTATCGCCCAGGAAGATTGAATTCAGTCCCGGACGCCCTCTCTCGATACTTAGAAGACGAAATCGCGGAACCGAAAGAACGTGCACCAAAGGAAAAAGAGACTCCGATGTCAGACGACCTGGAAGCGTCAGACACAGCTATGATAGTGAACTTCGTCGAAATCTCGGAGATAGCAGACGCACAGCAAAAATCTGACTGGATCAAGCAACTCATCGAGAAGACGAAGGCCTCTCCTAACGAGAAGTACACCATTGAGAACGAAATCCTGTACGAAAACGACCCGGATTCCGCCTCACCCATCATCCTACTTCCCAGAGAAAGCAAAATCATCAACGACATAATTGCTCACTTCCACGACTCGAGATGTGCTCACGCCGGTACCAAGAGAACAACGGCTACTATAAGAAAGCGCTTCAAGTGGAGAGGAATGGCAGCCGACATCGCAAGTCACATCCGCACATGCGACATCTGCCAAAGGTTCAAAGCGCAGCCATGCGATTATACAGTCGAACCTCTCGGCGCCTTCGAAGTGCCAAACGAGCCTATGGAGAGGATTCATCTCGACATCGCCGGCCCTCTCCCAGAGAGCGACAGAGGATATCAATACATCGCAGTATTCGTAGACGCTTTCTCGAAGTGGACGATCGCCGAACCTATCCCGGACCAGACGTCCAGATCCATTCTGGATGTCTTCATCAAGAGACTCTGCCACGTACATGGGACGCCACGCCAGCTGATCACAGACCGAGGCTCAAACCTCGTTTCAAGGGAATTTCAAGATACCCTGAAGACACTTGGAGTCGAGCATGGCTCCTCCACACCGTACCGCCACCGGGCAAATGGACAAGCAGAGCGAACAATTCGTACCATTCAAGAAGCGATGATACCGTACGTCAACGACAGGCAGACCGACTGGGACCTCATCATCTCAAATACAGTGTACATCATCAACACTATGAGACACTCAACAACAAAGGAATCGCCATTCGCCGTACTATACGGTCGGGAGCCGCGTCTTCCTTAAGATAACTTACTGCAGATGCCAACGGCAGGGAACCCAGCAAATGTGGAAAGCTACTCCGCTCAGATGCGGAGGAGACAGTCCAGCTGCTGGAAAGCAGTGAGGAGTAACATCGAGGACGCGCATGAGCAACAGGCGGAGTACTACGACAATCGGAACAACACCCAACCTCGCCACGTGGAAGCTGGCGAAGAAGTGCTACTGCGAGGAGCTCCACGACATAACAAATTAGCGCCGCGCTCGGCAAGACCCGTCCGCGTCGTTTCTACAGATGGGAGCAAACTAACAGTCGAAGTTCGCCCCGGACATCAAGCAGTTTGGCACAAAGACAATGTCCGCCGATACAATCGTAGAGAAGGCCGGCAAAACTACACTCCAAAAAACGCCGTTGTCAATACTCCCCACGCAAGAAGAAAGACACCGCAGACCGCCGCGCCGACAGAGGAGCGCCCGGCGTACTCGAAAAGATCCCACCGAGAGCTGAAAAAGAAGCGAGCAGACGACTACGTCTACTACTAAATCTGCATCTTTTTCCTTCTCTCTCTTCTTTTCTTTTTCTTCATTTTTTTTTCTTTTTCTATTCTTTCTTTCTCTCTCTCCTTCTTTTTTTTTTCTTTCTCGTCACTTGTTTTATATTTCTCGATATTTGCTTAGATTATGAAAACATTATGTATACATGAGTATCTGTCCCATAACACCACTTTGGGAAATGATTAACAGTGTTTAACAACACATGATGCACATACACTTTTACTCTACCTAAAAGTACACGGTGCACTGACAGTTACCCCCTCTAACCTTGTCAAATTCTTCCACACGCAAAAGTCACACTTCATAGGAAACGTAAACTGATCGCAATCGCATTGTCTAGACGTTACTCTCTCCAACTTCTCTCTCTCACCCCTCTCCTCGCCCGTCGTTCGCGCAATCTCGTCATCACATCTCGCAACCATCGCCACATCCTTTGCTCTACCTTGTGAGAGCACTCTCGTGTCGTTCCACTCCGCATCCTACAGGAGTATGATCTATCGCTGCCCAACCACTCCAACTTCCAGCACACGCTCGCCACCTTCCTCTCTCAGTCCGCCGGCGTCACTCGGAGCGACCTGTCTCTCTTCCCCCTGTTACGCTCTTCCCTCGACACGCTCTATCGCCATCAAGGACGACAGACAGTCTCAAGAGGCGGAGAACAGAAGCGAGAACTATATGCATATAAGGAAGTCAGAGTAGCGGAAGACTCCATTGTGCTCAGACAACTTCGCCCTGACCACCGGCTTGCAGCATGTCTGACTTCCCTGTGCCAGAACACCTCGCCTATCTACAGAACTACGCAATCGATCTCGCTGGCGAAAGGCTGCTGGAAGAAGTCGCCGCTCTCAGGAAAGAACTCGCCGACACAAAGATGGACCAGGAAGGCTGGTGCACTGCCTACCAGGAGTCTGCCAGACGTTGCAGCGACCTCCGCAGAGAGCTGGAGTACAGCGACACAAAGCGGCGGGAACATCAACATCATGAGTGCGCACTCGAAGTCACATTGTGGGACCACGAGCGCCGCGCCGACAGAATGCGAGACGACATGCACGAGATGCGCAACGGTCACATCGAACGGGAGGCAGCCTTATACGAGAGGATTTACGAGGGGGGAAAACGCCAGGAACTGGATAAAGCCAGGCGAGAGGAGGCATCCCAGTTTTTTAAACGAGAGAAGTAACGACCATCTGTGATAATGTTAGCCATTTGACGATATTGTTATGTTGATGTCATTAATGTAAAAAATAAATTTGCTATAATCGTTCAACACCATACTATGCACACTGCACACTAACAACGGTGGACTGATTTAAAGGTGAATTGTGTTTACAGAGCGAGGGACCGCTCTTTTCGGTGGTGGGGATGTCATAGCCCCGGGTGAGCTGTCATAGCCCCGGGTGAGCCAAAGTGCAACCGGTCTGCGCTGGTCGCCCCGCCCCTGACGGGACGGAGCGGCTAGCGCTGACTGACACGAGTGTGCGGAGAGAACCACCTCACCAGGCGGCTGTCCCGGGCTCTGCCCTCCTTCCCCCGTATTTATATAGTATCATCATGCTTTATGATATGTAAGATAAAGATATATATTAATCCCCGTCTCCCTGCCTACTATACACAAGTAACTACACCACGGTTCTACAAGAGAAAGACACTCGTGTTTCTTGTCGGTCACAAACATTGCTTGATTTTCATGATTCTACTCCTTCCCCAATTAGACACAGAAAACCCTGACGAAAAGGTAGCAACCTTACTGCTGCCGGTAACTCCATCCTGCCAGAACTTGTACTAACAGCTCTGAACCCGCCGGAAACGAGTTCCGCCCTCGGCATGGCAGCCATCCTAGTCCTTCTCCAAAGATGCACACGCGCCAGCATTGAACTCGCCGGTCATGTCAGACAAGAATTAATTCATTTTATTACTTACCAAATAGGAGCAACAGAGAGCCAAACCGATTTCCTTTCTCAACTGCCGCCTCTAACATTTGACTAGTACAATGAGAGTACTAGTAAAATACCAGAAGGTTCCGCCACAAAAGAAAGCTACAGAATAAACATAAATATTTCACCCGCTCTCACGGGGCATCGTTCTCGTGAGGGGGGTTACTCTTCAAAACTTTCACGCATGCTTCTCCTCTCTCCCTTACTTACAACATACTAACTTCGTTCCATTCTTCTGGCTCATTAATTTTTCATAAGTGTTAAACGTGCTGGCCCCATAACCCAGACGTCGATGGATCGGAATCACTCACTACATTTTTTCCTTTCTTTTCTCTCTTTCTTCGATCCGTGAATTTCAACGCCTCCTCCGCCGCCGAATATATGCATTTCCGCGAACACTTCAGTTTCTGCAATGAAACGGCGCATATTACCACCCCGCCCTCTCGCCGCAAAGGGAACAATTCTCATGACATCCATACCTTCTTGCCATTATAGCACACCGTCCGACACTCCGCCGCGGCCGAGAGCCGGCCTCAACCGGAGACAGCCGACACGACTGTCAACTCAGGGTCGCCTCCCATGCACTCGCACGAGGAGGCACCAACTCACTCCCCGGAAGACGGAACCGCTCCGCTTCCCTAACAACCACAACCAGACGATCAGTCAGCCAAAAAAAGGGTCGTCCTGTGCGCACTCGCGTATCAGGACACCAACCACTTCCGAATACCAAGAAGAGATTCAAGAAACACTCGCAAGCGTGATCACTCTCTCTCTCTCAATGAAGAATGCGGAAGCGTCATTGAAGAAGACACAGCGCCGCGTCCGCCTCCAGCATCGGAGGAGAGCAAGGACACTCCCACTCCTTCACCAGAAGCCTCCCCAGAGGAATGCGTAGACGAAATCATGGCTCCCACCATCCCGACAGATGAGCAGTTTTCTCAACTTCGCGAAGAAGTAAATGATCTCAAAGATCAGCCGCCGTAGTAAACTGTCATTTTCTCGGGTGAAAAATCGGGGGAATGCACCTCAACGTAGGGAGTTTCAGCCGAGGTTTCGTTTGAACTCTCGGCTGAGATGCTCCTCCGAGGACATAATTTTGTTGAACGTAAATGACGCATGTGAAAATGTGCTGTGTACTCGTTTGAGAGGAATAGAACGCAGTGCGAATTCTACGAACACCACAAACAAGAAGAACTCTTTTATGTCAACTTTTTCCTTAAGATTGCTATGAAAGATTAATTAATTAAATAGAGAGATCAATGGCCTATCTGCAACGGTGACAACGCGCCCCGAACATGCCTTACCAACGGCGTCATCCGTACTTCTTGACAACGAACCCACGTATCTTCCGACGGAATTATCGTTTCCACAAACACGACCTCGACGAGCTCGTCCGAATGTGTGACAGACATCTCGTTCAGCCCGAAGAACCCAACTGGACGATCAGCAAGCGCGATCAAGTATGGATTTTAGACTATGCAAGTAAAACAGTATTCTCACGATGTAGGTTGCGGCCGGACTGTCTTACCTCTGCACGAACAGCCACCAAGCTGTACTCGCCGACCGCTTCGGAGTAAGCCAAAAGGCTATATCGGATGTGGTGCAGCGAGTACTCGCTGGCCTGTCCGACCCGGCAGTCGTCGCTCGCTTCATCTCCTTCCCTGTTCATAATCGTGCATGGAGAGAACATACGGCCCGCGGTTTCTCTCGTTTTGCTGCTCTTCCCAATGTCATTGGAGCTGTTGATGGCATGCTCATGCCTACTGAAACCCCAAGAAACCACGGTGGTCAATTCCGATGCCGAAAGGGAACGTGCGCTTTAAATGTTTTAGCTATAGTAAACCACCGTGGCCGCATTCTCTACATAAACCCCCGTTACCCAGGTTCTGCCCACGACTCCTACATCTTTTCTCAATCGACCGCAAAGCAAGAACTCGACCAACTGCAGGGTGTTCCGGGATATGCACTAATAGGTGACAGCGGCTTCAAGAACGGCAGTCGTCTGATGACTCCGATTCGACGCACTGCAGCACCCACGCGCAGCGCCTCTACAACAAGAAGCACGCACAAACGCGCGTCATTGTTGAGCAGACCTTCGGTTGGCTGAAAAGAAGATTCGCCATTCTCTCCTCCAAGTGCCGGCTCTCTCCGGAACGCGCTGCCAAGGCCGCCCTTGCTTGTGCTGTACTCCACAACTATGGCCTTACGAAGGGATAATGAGTCTCATCGCTGATAGTCGCCTCCGGACTCGCAGTCATTCCTCGCTAAATCTTACCATTTTCTTTAGTATTCTCACTTAATTTTGCCATGTTCTTAAAGAGATAGTAAATAGTATTTAATATAATGACAACTACAAATTGCACCCAATTATTATGGTGACAAATAACAAGTTATGAACACGAGAAAAAAGCAACCTCTCGTGAAAATCCAATCTCCTTCCTTGAGTTGCTGTTCTTCCTGTGGACCACAGAAAAGCTCTTGTGAGAATGAAGATTCTCGTCGCTGACTACCGCCTCGGGACTCGCCGTCAGTTCTCGCTTAATCTGAGGAAATACAATAGCTCAAAGAGCTAAAATTAAAGCAAAAAAACTGGAAACGAACAGAAATTAAATGTTTAATCAGATTGATAAACATACTCTTCCGGTTTCAAGCGAGGGACTTCCCACTCCTTGAAAAGTGGGCGATCGAGCTAGCATGTGGGCGAACAGGACCGACCGAGTTCTGTACTCAGCTCCTTCTCAATTTGACGATCAACGCCGCCGCCCGTAGCATTCACATATCTCAAGCAACAATTTTCTTCGAGCAAAAAGCATTCAAGGAAATCAAACAAGAAATAAAAGTTACTTGGTCCACTTGGCCTTGTTCTTCTTCAACGACAACTTCCGGTATTTGTAGTGCTCCTTAATGGCCTCTACATCCTTGACGATCTTGAAACGGAGCATCAAGGCGTCCTGAATCGTCTTCCATTCGCGATTTCTTGCCCTGTTGGCGCCGGCGTTACTAAGCTCGTTACCGCTTTCCAGGACTTCGCGTGCATCGTAGACCTTCTCTACGATGAAGTCCGACTCCTCACAAGTGAAGCGAACTTTCTCCATGCCTAAACGATTAACAACCAATTACAACCACATCCCTAAATCATAAATACACATAAAAAAATTTGGAGTGAAACGCAGATTTGAGCATTTCTTGAAAGCTGTATTTATGCGTTCCGGTAGAGTTGCAAATATTTTGTTATTCAGAACAAGTCGGAACTGGAATTTCCGGACAACTCGGCTCACACGTCGGCCATAGTGTGAAAGATTTTCAGCTCAACTGAGAGTTGCTCTCTCATTATTGCACGATCTCTCTCTCCCTTCAGTCGAGTTATTCAGTTCAGCTGAAAAACTACTTTCAGCCGAAACCTCGGAATCTGGATGGAGACGCGAAAAGCGCGCATAGAGAGAGTGTGTTTTGATGAGGATTAGACATTTTCAGCTCAGGTGCATTCGCCCGAGTTTTCACCCGAAAAAATGACAGTTTACTACGGCGGCAGGTGTCCTTTCTTTTATCATTACTGCCGCCGACTTATAATACATCCAAGGCAAACGAACCGAATGATTGGTACTACTCAAAAGAATCACAAGATGAAATTGAGGGTAAACAAGAACGCCGCCGGTCCCTTGTTCTTTCAGGAGTGCCTCTCCATCCCGTCCCGGCAGCGAAGCAAGCATTCCTCGACCGAGAGACAGCGACTCAGCTCCTGCACGGCATCGGAATCGCTACGTTCCCGGTGGCAGTATATCGGCTCCATGATGACCGCCGACGGCATCGTCTTAAGATCGTCCTTCCGTATTCGGAAGCACAAGAAGAAGCAATACGTCAGTCCAGTAGAGTCAGTTCTTTGCCCGGTTTTTGCAGGATGTTCTCTTCGGCCGTCTCTGACATTTGCACAGAGAGGACTCGAGGCACGGACTCGAAAAAAAGGCTGACTACAGCACCTACTTTAAGCGCCCTTCACGACCAAGCCAGACATCCGACTATAGCGCGCCAGTGACTGCAGGACAGCCCGCAGCCGAAACGCCATCCTCCTCCACATCTCGCACTCAACCATACACGCGGATTTGGTCACCAAAGAAGCGTCGCCAGTTTAAATAATCATTATCTTGTTATATACTTCTAAATTATATTTCCTTATTATTTTATTTTTCCTAAAAACCATTTTTGTTATCATTTTTTTTTCTCTCACCTGTTTCCTCTTCGCAGAGAACACGATTGCAACCACGCCGTCTGCAACAGCAGCGACAATTCCCGTTCCGCGATCGCATCAAGGACTATCCTGCCACGCTCACCCGGACACTCGAGTGAGCCGACGGACAGCTCCTTCGCAAGGTTGTAATTTTGAAGAGTACATTTTCTTTCTTATTTTGGTACAAGGCCGAACTTCCAATCTTCAAATCTTGCTCTTTCGCGTATCTCCTTTTTTTTCAGAACGAATTCCTCATCCGTGTACGACGAGAGCGCACAGCGCTTTGCTTCTTAAGGATCTGTCCCGTGCAGTTTTAACAATTGGTGTGAAAAATTGCATGATTTTTGGTGGGTTTTACAAATTTGCAAAGCTACAGTTTTTATAAAGCATATAACAAGACCACGCATTTTTCAAATAAATGAAATACAGGAGAAGCTGGGGAGAAGCTTTTGCTGATTACATCAGCCGTCTAAGTTGTGATTGCGCATTTTATTGTTGTTTATTTCGTTTTAACTTTGTTTTAAGATGCATATTTTGTAGGAAAGACCATGCCGATGTTTGTTTACACCATGGGAAGTGCTAGAATTTGATGCGCGACAGTTTTTGTATTGCTTATTTTGCGAAGTGATTTAATTGTAACAGTTTTCATTAAGTGTTCTCAAGGCCTCTCTGAGGCTGCTGGTCAGCTTCCTCTCGTCCGTGGAGGCTGGCGCGTTCGTCAGAAACGGTTAGCGAAAAGTTCATATTGTTTGGGAATTGTTTTGTATTGCTTGTTATTGACGAAGACGTTTTTCTAATGAACTTGCATTGAGAATACTCAAGTTGTGTCTGGCTGCTGGGATTGGTGGGCAGAGTCTCCTCAGAAAGGTTTAGCGAGTTCTAATATTGCTCGTTAAAAATTTTGAATCTTAATTTAGTCGAAGATGTTTTTTTTAATGAATTTGCATTGAGAATTCTCAAGATCTGTCCGCTGAGCTTGCTGGGCAGAGCGTTATTGTCTGTGGCTGTCGTCGCAATCCTCAGAAAGGTTTGACGAGTACTTAACATTAGTCGTTGCATATTTTGAATCTTAACCTCAGAAACGTTATTTTTGTGCCTGCTTGTGCTCGAGTTGTCAGCGTCTGCTGAAGCAGGGAGGTCTATCTCTCGCTAAGCTCTCTCTTTGCATACAGGAGCTTGCTGGGAAGGAGGCGCTGCACCATCGAACTGGGGGCGCTGCACCATCGAATTGTGAGGACAGAGGAGACGCGGACGGTGCTGATCGATCCTCGCTGAGGAGGCAAGGTTAGAAAAAGGAGGTGTTTAATGGGGGGGGGGAGAGGCTTTATGAATACCGCCTTCTCCGAATGAACTTCGCTCCGCCGCCACGCGCCATGCGAGATCACTTCCACTCTGCCTGCTACACCGAAGTCACCCCTCCTACTCTTGTACAGATACAGGTAATCTTTCTTCTCTCTTCTCTTCTAGTCTCTCTCTCTCTCTCTCTCTCTCTCTCTCTGTTTCTTTCTATCTTGTCCAGACACAGTTAGACTTTTCTTCTCTGTCCCCTCACCATTTCCTTCTCACAACGCTGAATCTGTCCCCTTTAGCCTCGACTACTTTGGCGAGCCGGCGTTCCTGACGAAGTCCTCTCAGTTGTACCTCGAGACTCTTCTCGCCTCTCTGGGAGATGTCTACTGTATTGGGCTGAGTTACAGGTAAGAGAAGAAGTAGAAAGAAGAGAGAGCAGAGATGGTTGTGTTGAGAGCGGAGAAGGCTCGGACTCGTCGGCATCTCGCAGAGTACTCTCATGTCAAGGCGGAATGCGCGTTTATCACTTTCGACCATGGACAAGATCGAGAGTCTCGTCTGCGACACTGTCGATCGTATGCTCTCTGCCCCTTCTTCCACTACTTTCGAGGATCTATGGAAGTACTGTTGTAAAGAAGATCAAGGACATTTGTTTTAATCGTTCATTTTTTTCTTCATGGAATAAAATGTTTAATAATATCTGCAGTAGAGAGGCATAGGCGAGAAGCCAGCTTTTTTTATAATAATGTTTCACTTTTAAACCATATTTTTGATGTGTATAAATGATTTTTGAATGCAGATGGTGCCGAAGGCCTAAAATCCTTCGGCACATTGTGGTGAACTGTTCCCCGGTGAACGGGCGATTTTCTGGTGAATGGGTGAACCGTTCTCTGATTTGTCTCCAAACCGCTTGCTCAGTTCGAGCTGGGCCCCGTTCTTGGCAAATTGCCAGGAACGGCCAAGGTTGGCAATCTGCCAACTTGGTGTATGACCAGTGCATGGTGCGCTGGTGGGGTTTTGAGTTGGACTAAAGGGGACAGATTCAGCGCTGTGAGAGCGTCGAGGCTCACCAGTTCTCCGCTCGCCCGGCTTTTCCACGAGCTCGCGAAAAGGCTAGCAATTTACCCCTCAATTTTTTTTCCTCTAGTTCTTTTGTCCCACTCTTTGGTTTTCTTTTTTTAAATACTATTTTACAGCCGTAGAGTACATTCTGATTGGTCGCAGTTAAAGATCAACCCGCTGAACGAGGCTTGCACCATGTCCATTTCAGAAAAAAAGACCACGAACAGCCGACAGACTGCACGCGACTCCACGAGCAGCCACTCGGATCTCGCCTGACACCATCCTTCTCGCAATTCACGCGCAACGCGCAGATCTCATCGCGCCACAAGAGGAACAACAGCCCCAAGCCCTCAACCCCTATCGAGAAGCGAGAAAGCCGAGCCACGGATTCACGAGCCTGACAACCACGAGATGAGCCATCATGCCCAGCCCTGCTTTCCCCACCCGAACACTTTTATCAGTCCATTGATTCCCGGTATTTTCTCAATTTTACGATTTCCTTACATTTGAGTTAAAATACTTGCTTCATTTTCTGAATTCATCAATTTCATTATCACGATTTATTCGATTTTCTTCCTTCTTCTCAAATAACCTCACTTCCAGCCAGAGTTAGCTGAATTCTCAGCTATCTTTGCTCACATTTCATAGTTCTAGCGCAGTTTACTAAGTCGAATCCTCGTCGTTCACACTTCTCAAACTAATTATTATGTACGTTAAGTTCAGTACTCAATTTTGTTTCTATTTGCATTTTATTTCTCTCTCACTCTATTAAGAACGCGCGCAACAAACAGCATTTGGCAAACAGTAGGAGTATGACGTTTTCTCTTTCCCCAGGAGGCTCCCCTTCTTCTCTTTCTCTCTGTCTTACTGTCTCTGGCTCACCGTCACTTCTCTCTCAGTCCACCCCACTTTCGGACACATACTACTTCTTTTCAACTATCTTTCTCGGTGTGTGCAAAAAGATCCCCTTTGGGCAGCGGCCTGGCTTTCCAAGGATTGCCCAGGTAGTGGTTATAACCTCTTTCTTCTTTCGGTATCACTAGCTCCACGCACGCTTCAAATTCGGTTATTCTTATGAAGTAACACGAAAAGATACCTCGTTTCACGCACACACCTGCTCAAACCTCGTTCTTCCCGTCTCTCATTCACTTTCTTCTTTCTCTCTATTCTCTTTTGTCTACCAATGAGGCTATTCACACCTCATTCTGGCCTAACACGCCTCACTCATGTTCACTAACGGTTCTTCCTAGCCGTACTTTCTTCTGAATTGCCAAACTGTTGCGCGCTGTCTAGTGCTCATTCATTCTTCTCTACATTCTCTCATTCCACTTAATCTCGCAATACACTTAGCTTTCACTTATTTTTCACTATGTCACTTGCTTGGTTTTATATTTGGGTATTTCTTTATCGGTCCGAGGACGGACCTCGTTAAAAGGGGTGAGGTGTAAAGGGAACGTATGTACATATAGTTAGTAGTGTGATTCACTCTCTGTATGTATGTGTGTATCTCTCTCTCCTTATTATTCTCCCTTCGCCTGACCTCTCTATCTCTCGGTATATACGCCCCTCTCCTCCCAGTATATAAGTTCTAGTTATGACGCATAAGTTAGCTTGCTCCCGGGGAGCGACCGGCCTTCTGCCAGGTCGCTATCTCTCCTACCTCCCGACCCCTTTCCCCTCTTCAACGACCACCACGCCTCGGGCTCAGCCCCTTCCCAGTCGCCTGAGGATCGGTCTCCTCTGTGTCCCTTTCCTCTCGAGTAACCATAATCCTGCTTGATAAACTCGTCTCTCTCTCTACCTGGATCGCAGTCGCATGGGGAACAATAACGATGAAAGAAGGATGAACTAAGAAACATTCACTGAATTCCGAAAAGTAGTGAAGGAGATTAAGAAATGAATGACTTCTTAAACTGGCGTTATCTTCAATTCAAACTGTTAAACACTCAAATTAAGAATAGGATTCAATGATCAAACAGCTGGGTTTGTTCTAATATTACTCGCTCGATAAGAAGTGGACTAAACTGGTAAGAACTACAAATCGACAGATGCTAGATATTTAAGACCGAGTTTGAATCGAGGCATATCAAGTCATAGTTCTCTCTCTGCCTGCTTGGAAACATTTGGCCAAGGGTAAATCTGTATAGGTCACTTGGTGGTCAATAAACAAGCAAGCAACAGATCAAATGATCCAATACTGGCGCATTACTAAACTAAAGCAAAATTAATAAAAGAGATTAAGGCAGCTGTTCGCAAGCAAGGGGAGTGGAATTACAGGACTTCGAGATAAGACACGGGAACTCGTCCACGAACTCCGGCCTTCTCTGCCATCACGAAGTTGCTGTCCAGGCCAGGCAGACGATACACGATCACAATCTAAACGAATTCACTTGTTCTCTCTCTCTCTCTCTCTCTTTCTCTCTCCCTCTCTCTCTCTCTTTCTCATTCCCTCTCTCTGTCTCATTCTCTCTCTCTCTCTCTGTTTCTCATTCTCTCTCTTCTAATAAATAGCAAAACGTGGTGCTTGCTGACATCATTCTCCTTGACACTGAGTTCATTCGGGAGAACAGCATCATAGTCAAGAAGGACACGTGCCTGACGTGTACTCAAGTCGTCCTGCTCCAGTTCAAATCGCCCCGAGCCAATCTTTCCCTGTATGGGTTGGGCTTTACTCGAATCTCCTTTCTTCATTTTCTTTTCTCCAACCTCGACATCCTCTCCATTCGACTTGGCCTCAGCATTGCTTGCTGTGATCGTAGTTCCACAGAAGGAGAGACTCCTTAGCCGTCATGGAATTATTTGGAAGGTCTAACTGCTTCCACCTCTTTTTCTTTTGAACTTGGGCTGTCAAAATCCCCCAGGAAGAAATAAATCAGGAAGCAAATAGTTTCGCACTCTAAAGAAGGAAAAAAATCCTCGGTCCGTAAGCATTCCCATAAACTTTTCACACTTTCAGCTGTCATTCCCCGAGGGAGTACTAAATCAAGAGCATTCCTAGGAACCATTGGTAACTTGTAAGTTGGACACTGATACTACCGGAACCCCATTCAAGAAAGTAACTAGACACCTGAACAGCATTCCCCCACGCGCTCGCAACAGCAGTGAGAACCCGAAGATGAAAATATGAATTATCTATTCCCAAAGACACTTGTAATTATAAACACCGGTCTTTTATTTACAATATTTAATTTAAAAGCAACACGACGACAAAACAAATCCGATTAACACCACCATATTAAGGCACTTGACTCTTCATAAATACGCACGACACTCATTGACTTCCGGTTGGAAGATAAGTTCTTTCTTGGCACGAAACGATAAGTCGACAAATGATACAATAATCTCGTCAATTCTCTTCAACTCTGGACAGGATATCCTCTCATTAATGGAGAGCTGAGAACAGTTCGAAATGGCTGAAGGCATCAGAGAATGGATTGATGGGGAAGGGTGAATGAGGATGAGCAAGAAGCACTTGGTGAAGATTCAGGTCGACACTCCTCTGGAATGAACAGCACTGGATCAACCGCACGAGCCACTCCATTTACATCACATTCACAATAACAACAACTGGGTCCTATTCATTGACTAATGCCAATCTTTCACTAAAATGACAAGTACTTTTCTGATTTGTGGAAAGCGAAGGAGGAACTGACCCCGAAAGGTCTCTCTGCAAGTCTGCCATTAACTGGTGAGCCTGTGCGTAAAATGACATCTGAGCCTCCACGAAGTCTCTCAGACACTTCAGCTGGTTATTCTAAATAAACGGTTTGTGTTTCTGCCTCACTGTTTTCCTCAGCCAGCATAATTTCCCCCCGCCCCACTCATTACACGAGTGTTTTCTAAAAAATCTTCTAAAAATATTCATTGCTTCCAAAAAGTTATTTCATTAAAATAAAGGGTTTCCAAAAACCCTTTATTTTAATGAAATAACCATTATTTTATATGAAAATCGCAAAACAAAAAATAAGAAAAAAAGGAAAACATGGGCCGTCTGAATTCCTTCGAGCAGAAGCTTGGTTATCTCAGCTTGCTTGTTGAATTCGGACTGAGCCACTCGAAGGTCTGCTTCGGCCTAAATCACATAGAAAACATGGATTCACAAAGATTAACCAGATTAACAGACACAGCACCAAAGATGAACAGCTCGGCGGAGAAGAGGATCCAGATGATTCACAACAAAAGATCTGGTTGCTTTTTTGAAGTGAGATTGAAGTGAGATGGCAAGTTTCAAGAATACAACAATTACTGGACAAGCACGACACATGGGACTACCCATGGTACCTGGTCGACGGTAAATGCTCCTCCGGTCTTACTGTTGCTCTTAAAGGAATGGAGATGGAAATAGACTAGAACAGATAAGAAGAAAACAGAAGACTCACAGCTTGAATGCCATCCTGTTGCTTCGCTTTCTTCAGGCGGTTCTTACAAGCATCCAAGTCCAGTCTCTTCAGGTTCAGCACTTTCCTTTCTCTCTGAAATCAATCAAGATAGATACACCAAATAATTCCTCCAATCAAAGTGCTCCAAAAGTCGTGGGACGCTACTGTAGAAAAAACCATTGTGTGAGAGTGAAAATGAGAGCCTCTATTTATTACTGAGTTATAGGAATTGATTGAATAAACAAAAGATTATAAAAGAAGAAAAAAAGTACTTGAATGGTCTTGATGTCTCCCTCGAGGAATCTCCTAATTGGCAAGAGAGAGTGAGCAGCACAAGCAGCAACAAGTTCTCTTTCGCTCTGGCCGAGTCTTTGCTCCGTTTGTGCTGTCTTCAGCAACGCGCTCCCTACAAAAGATATCACAATGTGGATGAAAGGAAAACCCAAGTACGCAACTACCAACTTTCGTATTCAGACTTAGGAACCGAAGTTATCAGAGTAAGGAAAGAAGATAAGCCATGCAAACCATAGGGAGTGGACGGACCGAACTCCTCTCCCGCCTCGCTCATTGCAGTTGCAAGAGCCTCCAGGTTATTGCAGCGCCCCCCTTCCTTGCGAAGCTCCAGTTTCTCGTAGAAAACTTCCTCCATTCGTATTGCTCAAAAGAAAGATGTTTACATTAAGAAAACAGATGTTTAGACAAAAAGTGATCTTATGACAATAAAAAATAGATACCCGAAAAGATAAAAACGGATACTAACTCGGATTCGGTTGTAAGTAGCTTTCCATGGAAGAAAGGATTCTTCTTGTATGTTCTTCCGTTTTATCCGCTCGTTGAAGAAGGTTTTCGAAATGGGGATCTAGCTCTGTCTTCTCAGCCTTCAGAAACGTCTCTTCCGTGTACTAAAAAGGAGTAAATAAGAGAACTAAGAAAGGAGAGAGGCAGACCTGCTTAGCTCTATTGAAGAAGCCACTTGCATCGTTTGCGATCTTTTTGAAATTAAAGTCCATCTGCAAGGAAAGTTGGAGTTATTGAAAAAAAATATGGGATTGGAGACGACTTGCACCCGAAAACGAGAAGTGCGAAGAGAGCAAATACAATTTGACGAATAACGCGAATGCCATGGAGCAAGCAAATCCGCGTCATTAGGAATACGAGACTTTTTCAAGGAAATATTGAACGCGACTGGCCCTCGTGGCCTCTTCTATTTAAGATTCCAATGTACCCTTTCTGAAAAAGATTGAGCAAAAGGGGTTCTAGCTAAAATGAGACGAGATTAAGACAGGAGACATGGCAAGAACACAACAAGTCAGACCTCTACATGCATCCACGAATCAATACGCCACAACGGACAACGGAGATGCCTCACTGCGCATGCAAGCAGCCAGAGACAACACTCGTTTTTCTGCCAGCAATACCAGGATGGGGGTACGAATTCGACCAGAGAGTTCCTCAGCCAAGTTGCCCCACGACAGGCACAGAAACTATCAGATTTCTCGTGTGGAGGAAACCAGCACATCCTTTTGGATGTTTCACAACTCTCATACTTAAAACACGGCAATTAATTATTTGCACGCTGCACGCTGCACGCCCTTAAAAATTAATTAATTGCACGCTGCACGCCGACATTTTTGATTATTTGCAAGCTGCACGCCATTTTTTACTTTTTTACACGCTGCACGCCAATTGGTCGAATTTTTTGCACGCCACACGTAAATTTTTTTTCTCGATGGGGTTTTAGTCGTGTTTAGTAAGTTTCTAGTATACTTTTTCTCGCTATTTTAGTCTCTTTCTCTATTTCCCGTCTTCCTGATCTCCCTCTTCTCACTCAATACTCTGTTTCATACAGACAACACCGATTTTGAGGTGTAAAAGAGCAACGAAGGACATAGAGCGATAAAGAGAGGAGTGTGAGCTACTGAGAGGGTGACACGATGAAAAGCATTTACACCTGAAGATAAAGGAGGAAAAAAAATAATTTGAAGGATCTTTTTCTTCTCATCTCTTTACCGCCAGCGAAGCGATGGCGAGATAGAGCAGGCAGATGAAAAAGTCAATGACGATCTCCTCATTCCTATGAATCTGCATGCCATTTCCAAGGAGTGTCCCAAGTGCCTGGTCCTACTGCTTGAAGTTCCTGCTCTGTCGCCTTTCTTAATCTCGCTTTCTTCTAGGCAAGGATGCCCAGGAGCGGGGTCGTGCGGAGAGACTCCTTCGAGAACCCCAATCGAGAAAAAAAATTTACGTGTGGCGTGCAAAAAATTCTCCGCACGACCCCGCTCCTGGGCATCCCTTGCATAGAAGAAAGCGAGAGGAAGAAAGGCGACAGAGCAGGAACTTCAAGCAGTAGGACCAGGCACTTGGGACACTCCTTGGAAATGGCATCCAGATTCATAGGAATGAGGAGATCATCATTGACTTTTTCATCTGCCTGCTCTATCTTCGCTGACGGTAAAGAGACGAGAAGAAAAAGATCCTTCAAATTATTTTTTTTCCTCCTTTATCTTCAGGTGTAAATGTGCTTTTCATCGTGTCACCCTCTCAGTAGCTCACACTCCTCTCTTTATCGCTCTATGTCCTTCGTTGCTATTTTACACCTCAAAATCGGTGTTCTCGGGTTTTGGAAATAGAGGCTAATTACAAAAAAGTGAATGATAATTACCTTTCAACTCAGGCTTTTCGGGACTAAATTAGCTCGAGCTCCAGTGTAATTAGCTCGAGTTCTAATGTAATTAGCTAGAGTTCCAGGATAATTAGCCTGACTTCCCAGGCAATTGCCTGGTACTTTTTTTTACTCCAAAGGTCAAATAAACTTTATACTGACTGAAATTAGTGTTGTAAACATTGCACATAGCAAAATACGAGGTAGTATAACAAGGATAGCAATAACAAGGATAATGTGACTTGCTATTAACAACAATATTCAACTTCCATTCAACATAGAGCTTAGAAAAAACTAGCGATTGATGATCTTGTTTTAAATGTCGAGAATGAGTTATTCCTCTCCAATCGCTTTCTGTTCGGAGCGAGCTCTTGTACTAAAAACTGCTATGAGTCCGTGTCATATTTGTTTAATATGTGTGAATTCAAGGCTTATAAGCTTACCAAGCATAAGTCCAGTAGTGTCCCCAGAGTCCGCAAACGGCTTCTTCCAGTTCTTCCATGTTTGTACCGTCGGGAATCTTCAGCATTTCGAGGAAGACTTCCGAACGACAGTTGTTAGAGTAAAGTTCCAATATATTCAACGATAGCTATATTCAACGAGAAAATACGTGAAGAATAATAACAAACCGATGCATGCGTTGGTGGCGCCGATGGGGATAGCAAGAAGACCCTTCTGAGGCTTGTCAGCTGCACTGTACTTGTGACGGATGTTAGCAGGGACGATCTAAGCGAGCATATCAGCAAGTAAATTCATTATTATGATAAAACATGAAGCTCAACTAAGCAAAATAAACCTGATCAATGGAGTGAAGTGCAACGTGTTTCACAACGTTTCGCAGGGTTCCAGACATTGTCGAAATGCGGCTGAGAACGTCGAGTGCGTTTCCGCGGCCTAGTATACGAGACTCGCGAATTGTTTTTATAGGATTTTTAAAGCTAACCTCCTTCGATTGATGTGAACGCATGAGCAGCAGACGAAGAAATGTTTCTGGCGGAGAGTCGATTAAAGGTCACTTTTACGCCATCCTCAACAAACATAATTCAAACCATATTTCACTAAATAAACACTGACAATTTTGCACGAGTCCCTTCTATTGTTGATGACACGACGAGCTTTCTCCCTTTCGAACTAAATGGAAAATAGATGCTCGCTTATATCTTCCTTCATAGTAGAAGATACTTACACTCTTGATAAGGCCAATTAGGCCGCAGTAGAGAGGATACAACTCGTCGGGCGCGTTGTTCGCGATCTCAGCAAGGGTCTTAGTGGAGAGTGGCAACTTCTCGAGCGTCTCATGGACAAAGCGCTCCTGGAAACACCATAATTGTAATAGCCATACCCAAATGTTTGAAACTGAAACCTCGCCGTGATCAATATCCTCACTGTTAAGTCCCAGCTGAACAAAGTACTCTCCAATCTTGGTTGGAGAGTACGTGTTGTCTTTGTTGCGGAAGATCGAGGTCTTTCTCGGGGTGTGCTACAAAAATGATATCGTCCTCGCGGATGAAATGAGAAGCAGCAGAAGACATCTAAGTGGACTAATTGAAAACCTATGCATTACATGTTTCATGCATACCATCTTGGTTTTGGAAGGACGAACTAGAGCAGGCAAATTGACATCTAGGTTCTCACATAAAATCTTCAGCGCCGGATCCGCTTCAACTTTTTCGTGGCCACCCCTAGCCCTCATATGTACTTCAGAACGAATTTGCTGTATTAGAGCAGTGCTGAATGAAAGTATTTCGCTCCATCCAGTTTCAACTATTTCTGACTGACTTCGTGAGCAGAAAGTGGCCGACATTCCTTGTGATGTGCGGATTGACGCTTTTTTGCATCACGTAGTGCAGATGCTCGAATGCGATGGTCGAGTACGGGTACTGGCTTCCCAGCTGATCCACAAGTTCCGCCAAATGGATGCATAGCACCTTAATGGAATTATTTTGGTGATAAAAATAAATAAAAAGTTGATACTGACATGCCACTTGATTCCGCTCAGCAGGTACGGGCAGTGCGTGCGAACGGCAGTGGAGAGCCCGTTGCAGATCTCCCGCACACGATTCGGCATGCAAATGTCAGTAGCGCTCCATGGACAGATCATTTCCTCAAGCAGCAGCTAATTCATTTTAACCCCTTTTCAGAAACTTCTAACTCGATTCAGAGCGTGCAAACACAAGACAATCAATGCTGCCAGAGCCCCGAGTCCGTTAGACATGGCAGAAGCTACCATAACAACGTTAAAGACACCCTCCTTTTCTCCTCCAGTACAGTCTGTGAGTGTACGAGGGAGGGGGCGGCAGAACGATGGCAGTTTCGATGAAGACAATAAAAGTCGTGCCTTAATGAGTGAAATCTTCCTGAAGTCTACAATTTTGCTACTTACTTTTTCTGAATCCTTAACCAAGAAAGTAGCTGATTTGGGGCGTGTGCCATGCAGAATAGTACCGATCTCGAATCTAAGAATTAAAAAAGTAAGATCTTACGAACCAAATACGAAAGAAACCTTGGAGTTTTCCGTTCATGGCTCCTTCTTGCATTGTATGTAGCCAATCTATCGGGGAGAAATGCATGACCATGACTGAATGTGCGAAAGAGTATTCGACACCGATGTTGAAGCCATCGGCGATGTGGACGGGCAGCGGACAAATTAATCTGTTTGCGCGATCTAATTAGGGGCACATTTTTAAAGGTATATATATTTCGGCTATACATCAACCTTGCGTTCCAGCCAGGTGCATCTTTGTCCTTGTCCCAGAATCAAGACAATAGAAGCATGCACCCGAGGCTGAGTGGTGCTTCATACCGAACACTTTGCGCCGCGCCTTAATAATATGAGAACTATTCAAAGTTTCATTGCAAGAAACTAATTACCGGGTCGTCGTGGGAGCCGAGAACTATTTTCGCGTCTAGACGATCTCCTTTAAATGGCGGCAGATTGGCTAATTCGCGAACAACGAATCGCAGTAATCGATCGTGCATACGCGTGGAAGGATCGTCTACTCCAAAGTACAAAGCAGCAATGAAAAGGCTTGTTTCCGTGGCCCGACGACAATCATCCAAGTCTAATGGCATCAGGCATAACGGCCAGCATTTGAGTCTAGTAAATAGTACCTTATGGCAAGAATAGATATTCATTCATAATTTCTAACCTCGAATGCCCCTTAAGCTTAACGCCATCCCAGCTACTTACAAAGCTGAGGGGAAGAGTACTTGGTTCTGACTGTAGCCTGTGAGAGAGATAGGGCCAGGACAGTGGGGAATCAATTAAACTCCTCGATGAAATTGAATTGTGAACATCTCTAATGTGCTCACAATGCATGTCCAGTATACGATACACTGCCGCGGCCACATTTGCCAAGTAAACTGTAGACATGCTTGGCCCTTCAGGACAAGCACATCTAGAATAAAAGGTATAAAAAAAAGTTCCCACAAAAGTTCAATTTTTTCCAAATTATAATCAGGTTCAGTACCTTTCTGCGTCGTGGGCGCAGCGAGAGCACGTGGCCAATCGATAAGCTACGCAGTTTTGAGTAGTCAAAAACTGTCGCATAACTGCTTCATAAGGTGTTGGGTGCGCGACAAAGTATTCATCGAGGCCTAAACGATGCCCACTAATGGTATTAACTACTGGAAACAGAAACCCAACAACAATAAAACATCAACTAAAACACTTACTGGCCCGGCTGTAGCAGCCTGCAATCAAGAAGTGGAGCCTGCATAGCACTTCGCATGGGAGGAATCCACCGGTGTCCTGATAATTCTTCCAATGATAATTCTTCCAATGATAATTCTTCCAATTTCAGAATGATAATTCTTCCAATGATAATTCTTCCAATGATAGTTCTTCCAATGATAATTCTTCCAATGATAATTCTTCCAATGATATTTCTTCCACTTTTTTTGGAAACGGTGATAATTCTTCCAAATATTTTTTTGCATATACACTTCTGCTTGAAGAGTCAGAAAAAATGATCAGAACACACAAGGTCAGAACAAGTGAAATGCACCTGCATATGTCGAGAGAGTAGTAAGAAAAGAGAGGGTTTAAGGCCAAGGCAAGTGTCATGCACTAGTGTAGGTAAAATGAAGTGTGAAATTATGACAGTAGAAAATAAGGTTAATTATTGGAGACGAAAAGAAAAAAGTAGCATATTTCACATGGAATATGATAAATCGAGAGGGTGAAAAGAAATGAGAGGGTTTCTGCTCCTCTCCTAAGTGGCCGATCGAAGGGTCAGTTGTACTTCCTGCAGACTCATTCTCACGGAAGTACAACATCTCATCTCCCATCTCAACCTCCAACAAAACTTCCCAGAACCCAACGGCCCTCTTCAGGGCCCCAGGCAATACGCCTCCCCAATCCTCCTCTTCCACATCCCATTGTCGAGAACTACGACACCCTTCACTTCCCGACTTCCTCGACAGCATTGCAAAAAATTCAGTCGAGCCGTCATCTACATAACTCTCTCTCTCTCTCTTTCTTTCCTTTCACTGAACGAAGTCTCTTTCATTCTAAATAACATAAGCGAACGAAGTGCTAAATGCATTAATTATTCGGTTCCACTTGTGATTATCGCTGCTTCGTAATTTATCACTAGAATTCTAATAACTCATTAGTGCCTTGCACATTAATATACATACATACGTACTTTCACATTAATATCTATACATACGTACTTTACACACTTTGTATGAATTGCAATCTTGAATGCTTGTTATGAATCATAAAATTAGTCGCAAGTTTGAGTCTGATCATTTTCTCTGCCTCTTCAAGCAGAAGTGTATATGAAAAAAAAAATTTGGAATAATTATCACCGTTTCCAAAAAAAATGGAAGAAATATCATTAGAAGAATTATCATTGGAAGAATTCTCATTAGAAGAACTATCATTGGAAGAATTATCATTGGAAGAATTATCATTCTAAAATTGGAAGAATTATCATTGGAAGAATTATCATTGGAAGAATTATCAAGGAACCCAATCCACCACCGCCGTCGAAAAGCCCACCTGAGAACAACAGATGTAAAAAGAGTGCTCATCTCAATATCATTTACACATATTACTCAATTTAAATAAATAAAACATTATTAAAAAAAAATAGTGCTGGTCATGAATGAATAAAATATTAGCGAAAGCAAACATTGGCAGCAAAAGAAAAAACAACAGGAAAAAAAACCTGTTTCTGACGACGACTCCTCCGATACGTTGTCCCAAAAAACGTCTTCTTGCTCTGACCTAGTTGGACTCGCTGCAACGACGTCTACTTCGTCTTCAAGCATCGAATCCACGTTGGAAGAACTTTCTAGGGCCCGATCACCAAGTTCTTCGTAGTCGCGGACGCGTAACTTCTCTCTGTTCCGCTTGCGGTTGCTTGCACTCATATCTAGAACAGTTTTATGAAATAAATAGCAAAGAAACACAAGTTATAAACTTCAGAACAAAAAAAAGAAAGGCAACGCAAGTGATTTCAATCTAGAGACGCCACTGTTTCCCTATTTCTTGAAAACTCACTGACCGAGTGCACACTACTTACACCACACGCCGTACCAAAATCGTTTTAAAATTTTGAAGCTAACGGAGCCTTCACTTTTTTGCAATTAGCCTCACTTAGCGTGGGAATTGTAATTAGCCTCTATTTCCAAAACCCGAGTTGTCTGTATGAAACAGAGTATTGAGTGAGAAGAGGGAGATCAGGAAGACGGGAAATAGAGAAAGAGACTAAAATAGCGAGAAAAAGTATACTAGAAACTTACTAAACACGACTAAAACCCAATCGAGAAAAAAAATTTACGTGTGGCATGCAAAAAATTCGAGCAATTGGCGTGCAGCGTGTAAAAAAGTAAAAAATGGCGTGCAGCGTGCAAATAATCAAAAATGTCGGCGTGCAGCGTGCAATTAATCACTTTTTAAGGGCGTGCAGCGTGCAGCGTGCAAATAATTAACTGCCTTAAAACAGGGCCGCCATGAGCAATTAGTTGTTCACACCGATTCAGCATTTTACACTTCGATGCTTTTACGAGACACTGAATCCGCTTGCTGTTACGGTTGTCAGCTAAATCCTTACGAGGGGTATCGGTTTGATGTATGTAGACAATCTATAAAATAATCTTCTTATGCTAGCAAGACGATCATCGCTCTGAGAAAGATCAAATTTGACATCGTGAGAAAATTGGCATTTCTGAAAAAAAAAACAGTATGGAGCACATTCTAATGGCAATAACGTGTAGAGAAAAAAAAACATTTCACAAAAATAAAGCAAGCGATAGTGCACATAGGGAATATCACCGGAAATGGTCTCGGCTGCCTAAAGGAGCCTTCTGAGGCTGACGTTTTGATAGCAGTGTATAAGAAACCAGCTAGCGAAATGATATGACAGAGTTACTACAAAGTAATAGATATCATTCTCTCACACTCGATTTCTCCTCTTTACCTCTCCATCTCTCTCTCCCTCTCCTCTCTCTCTCTCTCTCTCTCTCTCTCTCTCTCCTTCGAATATAAGTGAGATCGAATACACATGCCTCTCAACGTTCAAGGATTGCATAGATATACACATGTATTGGCTGTGGATGGGAGGTACCAAATAAAGAGAAAATTGTCTAAGAAGCTCCATCATTCTGTCTGGCGCCATCTAAAAATAAGAAAAAGATCTTAAAAAGAACAGTTTGAGACGTACGACATGATAAGACGGAACAAGGAAACTTTCAAATTAGGGGCCATAATTGAAGTAAGCGAGTTTAGCATCTTTTCACGTCAAGCAAGGCCTCAAACCACTTTTGTACGAATAAAGGAAGAGAAGAATAGCTAAAGCCTCCATCTCACTTTCGATTGCTCAGCATTACACCGAGGACAATGGCAACGACCACGAGGATCAGGAGGACCACGATGACGATGAGGATACACATGATCTTCTTCCGAGTGGCACTCTGAACTAGTCCATAAGAGTGGTATTCAAGAGAGAATGAGTCGGACCTTCTTGTACTCCACGGCCTGCTTGGCCTGGACTGCTCCCTCCTGGACGTGTACTGTAGCGGCATCCACTTGTCTCTCGATGCTATCTACCATTTCTCCCTCAAACATATTTTGTGCTCATAGTCCTTTTTGAACGGTTAATATCTTTTCTGGCAATGGAAGAGTGAAAGTGAATGTTCGGAGAATGAACCTGTGAATGGGTGAGATCGTGGAGGTCGCTGAACATTTCGTTGAGAATGGCGAGACTTCTCTCCAGCTCAAGAATCTCCTCGTGACGAGCAGACGCATCTTGCAGAGCAACTCGGCCAGCCACGCTCAGAGGGTTCACTTCGCGGTAGAACACCTCAATTGGTTACGGTAGATCAGACTGACGACTACTCTTAAGGATATTCAGATAGAATATGCATGAGAGGCAAACCTGACTGGATTGCGAAGCGAGCATTCGATCGACTTCCGGGTCGGAGAGATTCTCCCCAGCCAGTTGCAACTCCCTTTTCACTCGCTCTGAACTCAGACACTGCTGGATTACTCTTTCCCTGATGAAGAAAGGGACTAACTGGAGACTCTCTCCTTGTACTCGATCTGTGACTGGTTGAACATGTCGATGACATCATGCATCTTCTTCCGCAGCATCTCCATTTGATTCCGTCGTACGCGCAGCTCAGTCGAGGAATGAGCGAAGCCATCTCAAGAAGAGAATAGGAAGGATCAAAGAGGAACACTGCCAACCTTGCTGATATCTCTCGAAGTCTCGTTCAATAGCCTGAATCCTAGATCGGAGAAGCCGAGTTTTCTCTCGGATCCCTCCGATGCTTTCTTCCAATTCCCTCTACAAATTCTCCCTTTTTCACATCTTCATCAAATATCGTTGACAGAACCTTGTTTTCTGTATTGACGACGGGGAGTCCGAGAATATCATTTTGCTTTCTCTTCAAATCGCCGATGTCAATTCGCAGCTCATCCAACAGAGAACGAACCTGGAAGTCACAGTCAAACATTTTATTCTACTCTTTTAACTTTTGCTCTCTTTCTGTTGCTCACTTTCTCTCTTTCTATCTCTCTATTTCTCTCTCTCTCTCTCTCTCTCTCCCTTTCTCTGAAAGTGACGTCATTTACGTGTGGTTGGAAGGAGTCGATGGCCATGGATGCTAGCTGCGCGGCTCCAAGTCTCACTTCCTCGAAGTCATCTCGTCCGAGATTCTTCAAATCTTTCTTATCTTTATTCTCCTTCTTAATATTTGGTTTCACAAAAAGAATCCAAACTGAAATAAATAGAGATTGCCAACTTTGAATTCGTTGAGTCGATCCTTCACCATTCGATAGCTCGAAATCACCTCTGTAAGAGAAATGAGAAGAGAAGAGTGAATAAAGGTAGAGAGCGAGGGAGAGAGAAAGAGGAAGAGAGAGAGAGAAATAGAGAGAGAGAGACAGTAAGAAGGAGAAAGAGAGAGTAAGAGTGTGAAGAAAGATGGAGTGTTAGGACAGAAATATAGGAAGTCTACTCATTCAAATGACTCATGCCACACACCGATTATACGATCGATTGAGGCAATACAAACATTCGAGTGTTCTGCTACATGAATACCTGTGACGGAAAGAGAGAGAGAGACAGACAGAGAGACAGACAGAGAGAGAGAGAGAGAGAGAGAGAGAGAGAGAGAAAGAGAGAGAGAGAAAGAGAGAAAGGAGGAGCAGGAGGAGGAAAGAGAGAGAGTGAAGGAAGAAGAGAAGAATGAGGGCAAATGGGAATTATTAGGGGATTCAAAGGCAAATCCAGTGGCGATGAAGAATAGACATTGCGAAAACCATTCCAAGGCACGGAAAGAGTAGTGGGGGAGAGGTACAGAGGGTGCGCATCCTCGCTCTTCCATGGCATGAGGGTGACGAAGGTCTCTTACTTCTCATGTCTCTCCCCATCTCTTTCTCTCTCTCTCTCTCCCTTTCTTCCCTCTTCCCCGTCTCTCCCCTCTCCATTCTCCCTTCTATTCCCAACCCCCTGTCGCACACTAAGCAAACAAACTTGCTCCGTTTTCACATATCAAAGAGGCCCCGGCAGGTAAACCAAAAGAGGTCAGTAACGGATCGAATCAACCCTTTTTGTGTTGGCCGAAAACGAGGAAACCGAAGTGCAGTTGCCATGGACACGAAGAGAATGGAGACGAGACAAGAGAGAGAGGAAGAGAGAAAACAAAAAAATAGAGAGAGAAAGAGAGAGCGACAGAAAGAGAGTAAGACAGAGCGGCAGAAAGAGAGAAAGAAAAGAAGATTGAGAAGAGAGAATTGAGCAGAAAAAATTTAGAAAAAGAGAGAGAGAAAGAGAAAGAAAGAGAGAAAGAGAGAGAGAGAAAGAGAAAGAAAGAGAGAAAGAGAGAGAAGAAAAAGAGAAAGGAGAGATGAGAGAGCTAGAAGAGAGTAGAAAAGAAAGAAAGAGAAAGAAAAGAGAAAGAAAAGAGAATAGAAGATCAGAGTAGACAGAAAACAAAAAAATATATACAAAACAAGAATATCTTGTCAATTAAAGCGCCATTTGAATTATAACTTTTGTTTATCCAAGATTTCACATGTCTTTTTAATCTGTTGGTGATCTACGACTATTTCATGATTGAATATTTCTTATCACTGTTCCTGATTAGGAAAGAGTGTTTCCGCATTGGGAAGCTTATCAAGAGTGTCTCCATTGATTGACATCTCCATCTAGTCGCCACTCCATCAATGACTCTTCTTCACTCTCTTCTTCGTCCTTCTCGCCCGTTCTTGAGGGCCGTGACGTGAGAAGAGGGATTCCTCCGAAGGCTCCTTGATCCATTTGACCAAAGTCACAGAAAAAGATGGCTCCTGGCGGTCAGGAAAGAACTCGCCATCCACTGAATCCGCCCTTGTCTCGCTACACAACTTGTTGTATCCGCATCCATATCAAGGTAGGTGTCCCTCTTCCCTTCTCAACTCAGAGATCCAAGTCTCTCTCTCCCTCCTCTCTCTCCCTCCCTCCCTCTGTCTCTCTTCTCTCTCTCTCCTAGCATGCCCTCCTCTGCGTCACAATCATCTTCGTTTTCTTCGAAGTCATCGAGTTCATCGAACTACTCTTCAAGCCGCTCGGTGTTCTTGCCAGCATTGGCACTCTCTTTTTTGAGGTTAAAGGACCGAAAGAGAAATGAGAGAAAGAGGACGAGAATGGGAAGGGGAGAGAAATAAATAGATGGAGAGAGGAAGATGTGTTTACCTGAGGTGATAGAATGCGTGACTACTCTCTGTCTTCTCATTGGATACTGTCGCGAATCGCATCTCCTACTCATTCCGTTCGCATTGAGCCTGGTACCTTGAAGCTTTTGCAGCAAAGAAAGATATATTGAGGCAAGAGGTTGTGGGAGTTAAGAGAGAGAGAGAGAGAGAGAGAGAGAGAGAGATAGAAAGGGAGGGCTAGAGATGTCTGAATGAACGGCAGCTCGTGGCGGTTGTTGTGATGATTCTCCCGTCGCTTCTGAGTCTGATCGCCTTTATCTTCCCCGAATCAGAATTTGCTTACCAGTTCTTCGATTCTGACATTGACGCTCCCCAAAGGCTCTTTTGTTAGTCTATTTATACTTTATTTTATTCGTAAACCTTCTTCTAAACAAAAGATAACTTTTATTAGCGGCAGCAATTATTAATAACAAATAAAGGTACTTTTTTTAAAGTCTTGACCAACTTAATCGTGCTATGGCTGTTCTCTCTCTTCACTTCGTGGTGTCTCCACGTTGTTCTCTTTTCTTATCGTTATTTCTAAGAGAAAGAAGCACTGGAGAAAGCGAGAAGAAATTCCCGCCCTCCCAGTCGTGGCAATCCACAGGTTCCCATACAGACTCTTTCTTTCGTTCTTCTTAACTAACATATGCATTTCTTGCTTGTAATCCCTCATGTTATCTCTTACTTTCTTTCTCTGATTGTGTTGTCTTCCGTTTGCAGCCTCGAAACGATTCCTTCCCCCAGCGGACAATTGTGGCGATTCCCTCTTCAGACGAAAGAATCACCGGCAACTTCCCCAATCCGAACTTTTCTTTATCTGACGACGAGGATGAAATCATGGGCAGCAATTCTCTCAAAGCTTCGCCTGCTTTGGTCTAGCAATCCTTGCAATCCTCACACAGGCGTTCTATGTCTTTTTTTAACTTTCCACTTTTAATGCAATATGCAGATTTCGTAAATAAATAAAAAAGATTTTAATTTTTTCATCACCCCGTTGCACAAGTCTTCAGGAGATCGTGATAATTCCTTTATACTGGTGTATAAACAGAGTGAGCGGAAGATATATCCACGCATACATATCAAATAATAACGAATGATTAACCCGCTAAAATGTCTAGTCTGTTATTTAACTGATTTACCGAATAAACGGAATAGGAAAGTCAGTGCCTAAAGTGGACGGAAGAAAGGAAAGGAGAGATTCCCCAGAGAAGAGAGGAAGAGAAGGAGAGAGAAGATATCTTTGCCATGGTGGATGCACTATGAACACCGATTCTGTTTCTCCATTCCCATAGTTATTACCACTTTCCATTGTTGGTGACCCTTCAGTTACTTGACTGTGGTCGTTACTGCATTCTTCTACGTCAAATGATGGTCGCTATTACATCTCCATATTTCTAAATCTTCCCTTTCTCTTATCTATTACTCTTTATCAATGCAAGAAATTTTTATACATGACTGAAATTGCCTTTCCAAGTGTCTTTAATTATTTTGATGTCGATAAGTACTTAATATATTTTGTTGGCCATTCTTGAATATTCATATTCCTCATCATTTAATTTTCATGTTGCTTAAATTTTCCTTTCATTTTGTTTCCTATCCACAAAATGAAAGGAAAATTTAAGCAACATGAAAATTAAATGATGAGGAAATAAGGGCGAAGCGAAAGAGGGAGATGCCAGCGCTTTCTTACGGTTCTTTGCCACTTTCCAGTGTTTCGTGAGGAGATTGCCAGCCATCTTGGATAGCTGAATTTTGTAGGAGTAAATGAGAGCGAATCCTTTCCACAAAGAACAAGGACATGGACGAGAAATGAACTAAAGGAGCCAATATTGTGGTTTGTGAATTAACATGCAGGAGCAATTCTATGAATTGATCGAGAGATTAAGAAATTGACTGCACTTAATTAACGCGAAAAATAGTGTCTGACAATATTTGTAATGTACTAGTGTATTTTACTTTAAAATTAATAAATGAAAGAATGATGAAAAGCAAGCCAACCACAGCCTTTTCGAATAAGCTTTGAATTTCTCCAACCTGGTTTCTCACTTTCTTTCAAACAAGTAGAATTCCTTGCTTTTCTTAGCTTTGTTGATGGTTGTTCTGGGCGGTAAATTTTCTGCCCTTTAGTCCTTTTCCTCCATTTAGTATTGCAGACTGCAAAGATGACTTCGGCAGATCTGATTGACACTAATAAAATGCAAGTGGACCACGTAGACAACGACGCTTCTGGAGACGCGAAGATTGTCGACACCGAGGACAGGGAGGAGTACTTCGTCAAACCACTCTACACCTACTACTGTCACTGCGGCCAGGCAGAAACCATTTCATCTTTTCAATTTATCCGTTTGGCTGTTTATAGCTACTCCTTGCTTCCAATAGGAAAACTCAGGTTTCGTATTCAGTTCCTTGATACCTTAAGATGGTGATGATCTGCGACACTCTCCACACGAGATTACCTCTTCGGAAACGTGATGGAGCGCGTGTCATCGACCCGGCAAGGACAACGACTAAGATCTTCGCCGTCGCCGGGGATACTGTCTACATTAGAAGGTTCCGTTTTATTGAGAATTTACTTATTTAAAACTATATTTTATATTATTTTAATCGGTCTTTACCTAGTTCGATATTCCACGAAAACATCTCTGCTAAGATAATTGTGTTCGGTAGAATTATCATGCTATCGATTCCTTTGTACACTGCTGGTTTTGGATGCCTACAATGACTCGTTTATATTGTAATTGAGATAACTTACAGGGAAGGACTAGGATTGGAGCAGCAGTACAGGAAGAATTGTAAGGGGTGCGGAGTTCCGCTTTACTATCAACACCCCTTCAATCTCAAGATCACATTCATCTTCAAGAATGCACTGCTCTCTGCACAAGAAGTCGGCGGTTTTTCGGGCAAGAATGAGGAGCAAAGAGCAAAGAAGGTTTGCACTTATTCATCTTCTTACGATTAGTGTTTCAACTCACATCATAATTGTTTGCCGCTAACCCTTTCATTCAGAATCCATTCATACTGGAATCTTTTTAAGCGTACAGACAATTTCTTATTCTATGCAGAAAATGCGTCTTGTGATTCTCAGGTGATCATGACAAAACACGTGAAGAACCAAGGTCGGCATGGGTCAGTGACAGTTTCGACCGTGGAAGAAGAAGAAGACGAGATCGAAGCTGTCAGTCTCTTCTTTTCTCCCCCTCTTTATGCTTCTTCTTTCATCTTCAAGCTAAACACAAATAGCAAACGTTTTCAAGGAAGTCGTAGGGATAAAAGCATAGAATAGAATGATGAAGTCATGTGAACAAGTATGAGAATGCAATAAGATTCGAATGATTGTTTATAGCGAGAGACAGCCGAGAGTTACTCTCTGAACGCACGGATCGTACAGCAACATCTGAAGAAGACCGGCCGTCCCTCTTCATCGGAAGCTATGGGGCCACCCACGAAGGCCGCCAGGAGGGGCACTCTTCTTTGACTTACTATTACTTTTCTCTTCTTCTCATCTTATACGAGTTCTCTTCCACGATAAACTATTACATATCTTTATACCTTTTCAACATTGCTTAGCATATTTGCTTTTCATGGTTGGGTGGATATTGAAGATCTCTTACAAACATGGCACACGTGAGGTTTCCAATGCACTGGAGGGGCGGGGGAAGGCTGCCTTCTGTCTGCAACAATCCACGGGAGTGCAGGCAAGGCTAGAAATAGAAGTTTATAATAGGAACAAAATGGTCTGCCTCTTGAGGGCAGCGGTGGATCCAATCATTTTACTCACTCCTCGAAACATTTCGACCATCTCAGTCTTCTTTGTCCTCACTCTATCTCTTTCTCGCTCTCTATCTCACTCTCATACACACACACTCTCTCTCTCTAACACTCTCTGTCTCTCTTCCTCTCCCCTCTCTTTCTCGCTCTCTATCTCACTCTCGCACTCACTATCTCTCTTCCTCTTTCTTCCAGAGTTATTCTCTCTCCCTCTGAATTGATGATATGCATCAGTGCTCTCGGTTCATTTAGAGCACATTGGCATGCAAGAATTGTGTAGGCGGGCATTCTCTTTTGTATTGCCAGAAAGTGGAAGAATCCACTCTGCTTCTTCTATTATTGGAATGACCGGCACAACACTTGGAGACAATTTATTTGCTTGGCTCGTGATGGAAGAAGTATAAGTGGAGAGGAGGGAAAGGCTTTCTTTCTCGACTTCCCTCACCATCCCGGATAGTCTTGTTCGCGGTAAGAGAATGCAGCTAGACGGCCATCCCTCTTCGAGCTACCCAGCAGAGAGTTCAGAGCCTCCTGAAAGAAGTACCCACTTTCTTCCTTCTTTAGAAGATCGTGGATTGGAAATGAAAAGCGAGCATATACATACTTGAGATATACCCCCTTCTCTCTCAGTCTCTCTCTCTCTATCTCTCTCTCACGCTCTCTCTTTCTTGCTTTCGTTCTCACACACTCCTTCGTCCAACTGCTGCCTTCTACATATTGCATCCAAGCAAGGAGTCGCTTACACCTCTTTCCACCTGTTCCTACCTCTGATTAGCAAGAGAGTGACAAGGAATGCCTACCTGTATCCTCGTCATCGAGCCATGGGGAGCTGCGGAGCAAAGACAAGAGAAGAAGAAGAGGGCGAGCAGCAGAAGAAGCCTCCTTTCCATTCCACCCGATGAGTGAGTCTCCTCAACCACACTTATTAAGATGAGATTGGAAGAGGAATGGGGGCAGCAGCGAAGGGAAGTGGGCGAAGGACTACTAACTGCGCATCCATCTCACTCTTTGTCATGTCCATCTCCGTCCACCCACTCCCCCCTCCCCCCTCTCTCCCTCTCTCTCTTTCTTTTCTTCAACCATGCAAGGGAAGACGAGACAAGTTGACGCGTCTGACGTCTCACTTTAAAAGGCGCGGATTATGGAAACGCGTCGAAAGCTGCTGCAGCCACCGCAACACTTGGCGGAAACGGTAGAGAGAGAGAGAGAGAGAGAGAGAGAGAGAGAGGCAGAGAGGCAGAGAGAAATGGAGAGAAATGCAGAGAGGGAGAGAAAGAGAGACAGGGAGAGAGAGAAGCAGGGAAGGAGAGGGAGAGAGAGAGAGAGAGAGAGAGAGACATTCCGACAGAGAAGTAGCGAAGGGATTTAAGAAGCATGATGAGGCTTGAGGGACTAATAAGGAAAGAGGTAAAATTCACACGTTTCTTCAGAGAAGTCAGACCGAATGTCCAGTCTTTAAGATATGTGAATGTATTACAGTGTGAAGGTTCGAGAGCAGACTGAGAATGAGTTAGATGTACAAGTGTATAAATAGCCAAGGAATTGTATAAACAAAATAATAACCGGCAACATGGAAATTCGTTCTTCCTTCCCCCTTCTGCACTGCCGATACTCAAAAGCCCAAGTGGGCGGGGCGAAACTAAAGGGGGCGGAGCCATGTCTCGAGTTCGGTAATAATGATGCCGTCATTGTGTATACCGAAAGCCAGGATTAAGTTAGCTCCTTAATGTCGGTGCTCTCTTTGCTGGCCTGTCTCTTCCTCTTCTGTTTTCCGTTCCATTACTCTTATTATTTTATATTCCTATTATTTTCTCCCTCTTGATAGTTGTTCGAAATGGAAGAAGGAACTACAAATATATCGTACGTACATACAAATCTGTAAAGATCAAAGTGTGATGCGTTGAGTGGATAACACAATAAATGTTCAAAATACTAGTGCGAAAGAACTCGAGAACAATCAGCGGTTCTACAAATATCTGCAGAGGAATCACGCCCTTCCAGTGGCCTCGTACTATGAAGTTCCCCTGAGGGCTCCTTCAATTGAAATTACCTTGCATGAACCGATGTATTCTGCAGAATTCTTCTGATAAGCTGTTTTCTTTTCTTTTTCTTTTGTGTGTTTTTCTTATGTGTGTGGGTTTTAATATCTGAAATTTTAACTGATACAATCATTTTGTGGATTAAAAAACCTATCACAACCAGAGATGGTGAATGGCCCAAAAATTTTGGCCCGGCCCGTCGGGCCAAGGTCTGTGCCGGCCCGGCCCGAACCATTTCCTGGCCCTAGAATTTTGGGCCCGGCCCGGCCCGTGGGCCCGTTTGAGCCCGATTAAAAAAAAATTCTGGGAAAAAAAGTTCGACGAGTTACAAAGTGTTTTTAAATTCATAAATTCAGAATTTTTCATGCTCGTGCTATGAACATTCATTTTAATGTATAGAAAAAGACTTTTAGGGGGAAAAATAAACAAATGAAGAAAGTTTTGCTCTTAACAATGCCACCAGTCGTCCTGACTGGACTACAACTTATCGGGCTCAAACGGGCTCACGGGCCCGCCCAACTTTGTTGGGCCCGGCCCGGGGCCCTGGGAAACTTAGCCGGCCCGGCCCGCGGGCCCGCCAGGGCCGGGCCGGGCCGGGCCGTTACCATCTCTGATCACAACACATTCTTTTCAGATACGGATTTTTTGTCTAAAAATGCATAAATGTTGATTCGGAGATAACTTCTTCATTCCGAATTATCTTATATGAAGGGCTGCTATCTACATGCAAAAACTAGAATTTTTGAATTTTATTAGAGTTTCTGGCAGTTCATTGGGCAGAAAAATAAGAAACGAAAATGTAGTGCAGGTAGTATCAACGAAAATATTTCGCGGACGCATAGGAGTCTCAAAAAGATTATCCTTTAGTTTCACTGAAAGTACGGTGCCGAAGGTTTCGTGATGCCGCATGAAATTCAATTTCTGCTTGTACATATGTATACTTTGGTCGTCCGTTGTTTTCTTATCGTTTCATGTTATTAAGATCGTTTTGTCCAAGTAGCGGACGTTGAGCAGACGAAGGAGCGAGCAAAGTAATTTAGCGGATTTGGAGTGGCGGCAGCCACAGAGATGGCCACGCGAAGCAGCGGTCGGCGGGGTGCGGGGAGTGATGGAGCGGAAGCATTGAAGCCTTCCATGATTCATCTCGCTCCGCTTGGCCGTCTCAAGGAGGAATGCATTCGACTTGGTCTCCCCGTCAATGGCTCCAAAACGGCTCTGGCTGATCGGCTGCAGGAATATCATGATCTTGGCGGTGTCCTTCCAACGGAAACACTTTACAAAACGGAGGTATTTATATATATATATATATATATATATATATATATATATACGTTTATAGCGTTAATATATGACATTCGGTGATGTGTTTAAAAACGTCTTTTAAATTGCTGTTGAAGGAGCCAGCTATGGGATCTCCAGTAAAGAAGAAGCGGAGATCTTCTCCTAGTTTGAACAAGTCCGTTGAAAAGAAACCGAAAGGGTCCAAGAAGAAACAAGCGGAAACAGCTACTGTCGAATCTCTCGAAGTCGAACCTGAGGAAGTTGGCTTCTCTATTCGTTACGCAGTTAGTTTTCTCGGCTAATTTTTAGTTCGCAATGCTTGTATTCAATAAATATATTACTTTCAGAGAAATTTTGGTATAATTCGGTTACTCCTGAAATATTTATTAGTCTTAATTTTGCTATTGCTTATTTCTTTGGCATACAGTTAATGCCCTGATATAGGACGATGCTAACAAGGATGTGGAAAGCGACGATGATAACGTTCCCCTCATTCAACTTGGAAATAAAGCCACTGAAAAAGTTAGTTTAAAATTATTTCCATTCTGTAAGGAATCCTTTCTTTTCATCGTGTGATCGTGGCTGCTTTACAGCAGAGTCCGCGAAAGAGACCACGGCAAGAGATTCAGGAAGACAGTGCCATGCGAGACACGGGAGAACTACTTGATAAGGTATCAATCCATTTCTCTCAGATTCTTTAAGCACGCGGTAGTCAAATGTTTGATATGGCCAATCGGCTTCTTTATTACTTTGCATTTTGGACTACCGTCATGCTTCTGTAACTTTATTTTGAACTTTTTTGATGCAAGGTTCTCCGCTTAACAGAAAGTTTGATCCAGGGCGATTCCGAATGGGTTCCCGAGGGGATGGAGAAGGGGCCGAGAAGCTCACAAAGTGAGAAACGTCTGTCACCGAAGAAAATTGCAAAGTGGGAAGTGGATTCTCCTCCTCCGCTGAAGAAGACCGCCTCCACAGGTAACGATCTTCCTTTTAATTTTTTTTTAATACTGGCATTGACATCATTTACTTTTCTCTCAGAATTTGTTGTAATATGGCACATTTCATTGTTTTTAATAGAGCACTACTTTGAAGATTGGGAGGTTATCTTTTAGGAGATCATTTGTGTCCTTGCAGAGGAATTCGACAAGACGAAACAACTAATATTCGGCAGCGAATTGAAGAAAGTGAAGAAGGAATCATCTGAAACTTCATCCGAGTCCTCAGATGTAGAGAAAGAGTGGAGGAGGAGGGAAGAAAAGGAGAGACGAAGGAAGGAAGAGAACGTGAGAAAGGGAGAGAAAGAGAAAGACTCTCCCGAAGGAAATATCAGGGAAGTGAGGGCAGCAGATATCAAGAAGGAATCGGAAAGGAGGAAAGAGAAGCCGATCACCGCTGTGTGGGTGGAGTACCTTCAGGAGAAGGTGAGAATCGCATTTAAAAGAGCAATGAATCCTTTGATATTGATCTGATCATCTGCTAATTACTAGGAAGCAACGAAGCAAGGAGTGAAAAGTGGAGTTGAGAAGACTACCGCCGAGGCTGACACTTCTTTGGAACGAGAAGAGCAGCCGAAGACGACAGACGAACGGAAGAAGTCGGCATTCGGCCCTCGTGTTCCTCCCCCCTCCCAGTCTCGTCCTATGCCTCCTATTCAGCAAGAAGTACACCGTTTATACTTATACTATTATACTTCCTTTTATACTTATACTATTATACTTACAATATCCTCTTCATGCACAATTTTAATGTTCTTTTGTCGAGTTAAGGTGGACCTCCTGGGTAATATTATCGGCAAACAACACGAGTTGCTGCAGAAGAGGCTACAGACAAATGAGGAGGCTGAGATGGAGAAGGTGAGGTCACCTCACATCAGCTCCTTTAAAGATTAATGTATTTTGTCACATTATCGATTTGACGGAAAGGACATTTGAAACTTAATTTTCAGATAAGGATACAGGCCCAGCTAAGGCACGGGACAATTGAACGGCAAGAGGAACATTCAAGGGAAGAACGGATAAGACTTGAGAAGCAAAAAGAGAAGGAGAAGAGGGAGCGAGAGAAAGAGAAAGAGCGAAAAGAGAGGGAGTCTCGATCTTCTTCCTTCTCCCTCGCACCGCCTCCACCCACTCCCAAACCCCGACTACCTATCCCAGGACCGCCGCCGGGGCCCAAACCGCAGCAAAGAAAGGTATGGTAGAGAATTATTGAAGAGATTGTGTAATGGCTGATGATCAGGAGGAAGTGACTGAGAATGCGACGACTGGGAAGGCAGTGGACGACTCCCCTCCCACTCCAGAGTACGAGCCACTCGAGGAAGAAGGAAAGACAAACACGGGGGAGAACTCGGTCAAGGGAGAAGTTCTGGCTGCCATCGAGCAGAGTACAGTCTCCGATCACACAGGTTTTACTTTACAACTTAATCACGTTTGATAGAATGAATGACAAAATCAACATTCCCCAAGCGAGTCTTTTTCTGACTGTTATAATGCCACAGATGCTACGAAAGCGGATGAGAGAGCGGAGGAGGCTGAAGAGAACGAAGATGAAGGGGAGAGGTGCACTGGCCATCTGCTGCCGAGGACGCCTGGCGCTGATAGTCAAGTGGTTTCCCAGTTCAGCCATGCTCTGCTAAGAGTTCTTCAGCAACGGCAACTCAAGGACCAAATAGGCATCTACCTTTTCTACCAAATCACATTTATTTTATATTTTATAGGAAAAAAGTAACCGTTTTCGAATTCGTTATGTGAACTAGAAGAATTGAAAGAAATTGATTTCTAGAGGTGAAGAGCGTGATGAACGATCTTCTATCGCGAGTGGAAGAGAAATTGGAGAAGGAGAAGCAATGGGCGATGGCAGCGAGTCGCAGAGGAGCTGCTGCCTCAGCCGTGCACAACGGAGACTCCTCCACTCCTCCCTCCTCCTCCTCTCCTCTTTCTCTACCTCTGCTCACCAATGACAATGGCGGATCCAATATTCCCAAGTAAGTCTGAACACGAAATTCAAAATTAATGTACTCTCTCATAGCGATGTTTGGCGGCTATCTGGGTTTCGATCGGGCACTTAATATTGAATTTCCTTGGTTATAAATCAACCCCAGAGTACCGTAACTTTGTTTTCCGTGGCCCCTAAGTTAGTGCCATCACGATTGGGTCTGTACGACCCCGGGGGTCGAGATACAGACCCTCCCTCCTCTTAGTATTTTCGTCGTAATGCCACCCTCACTAAGTCCCTCAGAAAAAAAGTCCAACTTGGTATCGCGCAACACTTCGGGATCAACAAACTGCATTAAAAAAACAAACGGAGTGAAAGGTTGTAGAACGAGCTTTATTCATATGGAACCGGCCTAAATGTCTCTTCAGCGTTTCCCGTCGACGTCTCGTCGGTGCGAGGCATCCGGGTTTAAAAGGATATAGAACAAATAAAATTTAAACAAGTCACAACAAAACCCTTTTCAGTGTCCCTTAAATGTCCCCACTTATAGCTGACCGGGTAAACCTCGCAACTAGCTGACCGCAACGCGTCAATTACGCGTTGCGGTCAGCTAGTTGCGAGCCATTCCAAAACTCCCGTCCCGAAAGTTTGCGGGTCAACAAAGTAAACCGCGAAACGATTTATTTTTTTGCTGTTCTATTTGGTTTGTTGATCGTTTCAGTGATAACATGGGTGATTCTGCTGCGGTGTCTTCGATGTTCGTGAACGATCCGCGTGAGTTGCTCGCTCGTGCTTCCGAGCTGCTCAAGGCTTTCGATGGTTCGCGGCAACTACTGTTTCTATAGCTAGAATGAAAAGTATTGCCAGGTCGCGAGAGTGAAAGGCCTGGAGAGGCTTCTGCTGCCTCCGAGTCTTCTCCCACCCCTACAAGAGTATACGAGCAATTGATAGTGGAACCTGGCAGTTATGCTGAGGAGAAGGAGGAAAGGCCCCTCCCAGAGTTCCACGGGGAGCCTGTTCCCTCGGATGATGATGATGGCCTCTTTGAACAGGTTTTGGGTTTTTTTTTATTCACTACTCTTATTTAAAGTAAGTAAACCTCTTTATCTAGGCGGCAGGGATCAAGAAGGAAAAGAAGCCAAAACATCCGGTTGTGGAAGAAGAGGCTCCGCCCAGTCACGAGAACCTCCTCTTGGATTACTACAATGCGTGTCTTCATGTCAAGAGTGCAACGGAGAAGGAGTGGTTGGTGGAGCCCGAGGCTGCGGATGGACTGGCTCTGATGTGGGGAGGAGTCCGCACCAACTATGGCATTCCTCTGCCTTTAAAGCTCAAAACTGGAGAATCCAGGAATATACTCGTCTTTCAAGTCAAGGTCATTTCTACCTATCTTATCGCCCTTTATTTCCTTTTACCTATATAGATTCCTTTATTTCTCACTTCATATGATTGTTCTTTTGAAGATCATTGAACACTTGCCAACTCGTCACATTCCTTTCAATGAAGTTGAGCCTCACGATGTCCGAGTTGGGTTCTCCCTCCGATCTTCTCCCAACATTGTAAGATGACATTTCATTCACTAATATCAATGAATTCGCATTCGTGTTCATTAGATTGTTTTTTTACAGCTCTTTTTTTTCGTTCTAGTCGATGGTGTTGAATGATTATTTTTCACCTAAAGATGTCTGCGGAAGGGCATTTATTTTTAAATAATTGTTCACTTTGCTGATTGCAACTGTTCTTTGCACCAGTGATGTTGGCGCAGGGAAGCAACATTCTCTTTTAGCTTGGCGAGTTTCCGAACTCTTTCTGCTTCTGTGCCACTGGACGAAAAGCAGTCAACAACATTTTCAGCGAGTTCGGAGACCCCTGCGATCTCAATGATGTCATCACTGCTGCCTTTGTTAGTTCACTTCCTTCTAGTTTTGCTGAAATGCTGATTATATTATGTGCTTTTGTAACCTCCCCCTCCCCCCTTATTAAGATATTCTTTGTAGGATTTGTCAAAGCAATCGATTTGGTTTTGGAAGAACTCGTCTTTGCTGGGGGAAGCGTTCTCAGGAGTGGAATTGCCCGAGGGGGACGCGCTCTTTCCACACATCGCCGTCAAGAACTGCAAGGTCGCCGTGAACCTCGGCGACTTCCCTGCCGTCTCCTCCGCGGTCACCACTGCTTGTAATGATGACATTCCCGAGTGGCCCGAGTCAGTTCAGACTGTCCTTTTATTCTCAAGCTCTCTTTCTCTCTCTCTCTCTCTCTCTCTTTCTCTCTCTCTCTCTCTCTCTCTCTCTCTCTCTCTTTTTCAAGAAAGTTTACTTTTGAACTAAATTTTCGTTTGGGAAGCCCAAAATGAGAGACTGTTTTTTTAATAGTTGCCACACTCTCCTCTTACTTCTTAAGTTGAATCTTTTTTGTTGATAATGAGAAGTGAATTAGGCGTATGCCCGAGTGGTTGTTCCCTCGTGATCTGGAGAGGGGAGATTTGGAGATGAGCCGACTTCCCCCGAGCGAGAAGACCAACTGCACCATGCTCATGATGGTTCCTTTGCTTCTTCATTCCTTTTTCTGCCATTGATTTCGGCTAGGATAACTAAGCATGGTTAAACATGGAAATAGAATGAAGAGGATTGCAGGTGGGCTTGCCTGGAGTGGGGAAGACAACTTGGGTGCGACAGTATCTGAGAGACCACCCGGGCGAGACGTGGAATGTCATCAATGCAGAGACTGTGACGGCTGCGATGAAAGTGAACGGAGTGCCTCGAGCGAGAGCGCACTCGGGGAGATGGGACATGGTGATGGGGGTCATGGCCAAGGCTCTCTCCCGACTTGTTCTCCTCGCTGCACGGAGACGACGCAACTACATCATCGACATGTCCAATGTGGCCAGAGAGACTAGGAAGCGGAGGCTCATGCACTTCAAGGACTTCCAGGTCGACCTCTTCTTCTCTCAGACACTGCCAAGAGTTGCCTTTCAGAAGAAGTGCATTCTCATCATTCCCGACGAGGACGAAATGGTGGCGAGGCAGCAGAGGCAGGCGCGGCAGGAAGGAGTCAACCTCGTTCCCCCTGAGGCCATGCTTGAGATGAAGGGTAAGGGGAGAGGGAGGGGAAGGGGCAGATGATAGAGAGGAGAGTATTCTTCAGCTGTCTTCTCCATTCCGAATGAAGAAACCGAGGGCATCGAGGAAGTTTACTTCATCGAGCCGCCCATTGAAAGAGTGGGAGAGGCAATCGACCGAGTGGAACGATTCAATGCAGAGGGACGGCCGTGGTTCCAGAAAAGATACCGAGGGAGAGGCGGCCGCAGAGGGGGCGGCCCTATCAGGGCTCTCGCCAGGAGAGACAGCGGCGGTTCGTTCCCTATTAAAGAAGGCCATGCTTTTGACAGTTATTTAATTGTAGATTCCCACCGTTTCTCATCTCCCTTATGCATTTCTACGAGTGGTTTGAATGGAAGCGGCCCTCCTTCTGGCCGGTTTGGAGATCGCAAATCCATGGACTCGCCTTCGTATCGGTGCATATTTCCTTTCTAATTATTAAGCTACCGATCTAATTGATATCTTCTTCATGGTTGACTTGTGCTGTTCAAGTGGCCCATCTCCAATGTGGGCTCAGCGGAGATCAACTAATTCGTGAATCTGATGAGGAGCATCCCATCTCGCTTATCTCTGCGCTCGATTCTTGATCTCTCGTCCCTCGTCTGGATCCTTCTCCTCCTTTCTAATCTTCACTCCATTCTGCTTAATTCCCTCCCTTCCCCCTTTCCTTCACTCAGTTCATTCAACGCGTCAGCACCAATCCGGTACGGTAAATTTTCTTCTTTAATTCGCCTTAGCTTAATGCAGATTATTGATACTGTAGCCTTCGATATGGTACATAATGCAAGCACCGCATGTTATCTACTTTGTTCACAAGTATATTCTATGATTCCTTGTCCTTTTTCATATCTGTTTGCACTCGCTGTTAAGCGATCGCAATTTAATCTCCGTTTCGCGCGATATGTTGTTGTCTTCTCTATATCTTTCTCTCATTCTGTGTCTCTTTTTCATTTGCAATGTAAGCACGCCTTTCTTTAAAGGCGTTTTGCTTGATTATGCATCTTCGGTTATATGATGTAATTCTATTCCTGTTGCAATCGATGGAACTGTCTTTATTGAGTAAAGTCTTCTCACTGAGTTGATTTCATTGCCGAGGCGGACGAAAGATTTTCTCGTGTCCGCTTCACAGTGAGAGAAAGGAAGAAGGAGAGAGAGAGAGGGTGAGAGAGGAAGGAGGGGCAAGAGAGAAATGAGAAGTTGCAGGACTAACAAGGATGCAGAAGAAGAATGATCTCCACAGCGGCAGTCTCACTGCCTTCTTGTTCTTCAGCTTATACAGTCGAATAAAGTGTATTAAATGATGAGTTGGGATGTATCGGTTGAAACCGCGAGTTGTGACTACTTGGACATCCACTTGCTTCTCCTCTTCCATCTCTGCTGCCTTCATCATCTCCTCATACTTCAGATCTTTATCTCTTTACTTTCAGACTTAAACATTGATAACGGAGCGATGAGTGAGCACGACGTGCTGGTCGTGGGACACGGGGAGTGGCAGATCTTCTCCCCCCGTCCAGATGCGAGGAGGGGGGACGACATGAGCGGAAGGCCTCAGATGGTCTGTGTCTCGGTGGCCTTGTGCTGAGGCTGCTCTCTCGCTCTCTGCGTCCCCACTCCCTCCGCTCCTTCTTGCTGGTGTTGTTGCGCTCAATGCACGTCGACGCTGCAATTCGGTTACTATGACTTCTTTCTTCTCATATTTGGTGTCGGTTCTTATCATTTGATTGTTTCTAATTTACGAGTACGCATAGGAAAAGAGTAAATGTATGTCAAGCGAGGCGAGCGGTTATTACTTAGAACGCTTGCTAACAAAAGTTAGTGCGTGCTCATTTCGGTAACCCCTCCCCCGCTACGGTAAGCCATTCTGAGTACTGTAACGCCAGGCCCAGAGTTGTAGTCCCTTTGCCAGCACTGAGGGGAATGAGCTTTACCGGTGATCCGCACTGACGAAAAGATTTGGCGAAGTTGATGACCCTGCTTGCCGAAATAGATTAGACTTCTTTGGTTTGGACAGAATGCGAAATTCTTGACCTATCAATGATCGGCTGCTGGGGCTGTGATGGGTTTGTGAGAAATCGCTGTCGCTGTCCTCTGCCGAACTTCCCGCTGTGTTTGATGGCTTCTGGCAATACAGAGTGATAGTCTTCTTCCTAGTATTATACCAATGCTAAGTAATAAGAGATGTCTTTAGATTGGACAACCTGAGTAGTGTGGTTGCCTTCGCCCCTGGAAGGCCGAGAGTGGCAGCACCAGATCTTGGTGAGGCAGACTAGAAGACCGGAAGTGAGGGAAGTGAAGAAGACGAAGATTAGCAGGAAGATGACAAGTCCATACATGGACTGGTCTGCCTCGGCCTGCGCCTCTCCCTCTGAAGGCAGCACTTCCGCCGACTGAGCACTCTCAAGTTGTATCAATGTGCTTGCTAATAAAGTATTGACTGTGCTTGCAGACCTGCATACTGAAGTCTCCCCGGAACAGCCAATTCCGTCTTCTAAAATGCGCATCCACCTTTTAACTCTGAATCTCATTCGGCAATCATTTATTGAATCAGCGCGAGAATGCAAATGTGTCACGTCTCTCGCATTTTCCTGAGGGGGGGGGGGTCATGTTCCGTCAAGTGAATTTCCTCATCTCGTTTGTTGCAGTGCCTCACTGAGTTTAACCTACCGGATTAATGAAACAGCGGAGCCGGACCGACAATTAAATAGAAAAAATTGAAGTTGGGACATGCAAACGTTGCAATCTGCCGGAAGAAAATGCGCATCCGCCCCCCCTCCCAGATTTAGAGCACAACTCCATGGAGTATTTTTTAACGCTTTCCATGTTTATTGAACACTGGGCAAGCATTCTTTATCGACTGAGACGATGCGGGGAAAGAGGCCGAGTCATGGCCATCACTCACGCAACCCTAAGAATAGAGCCCTAACAAGTAGAAAGAGGATGAAAGGAGAGCCAGAACGGGCCATCACAGTTGGCAGAGAGTATCAGAAGGGAGAGAAGTAAGGAAAACGATTTGGCAGAAACGCGCCATGAAGACTTGTTAATAAATAATTAGGAGAGATTAGCCGAGCTCTGGTTGCATTCACGCGAGGAGCACGCGGATGGGGGAGATAAAAAATATTAAGACTAACACAGAACTAGCGAATAGCACCGACCGCTAGAATGAAGAAAATACTACTCACGAATTGGCCAACTAATTAAACGAAATTACAGGGCAGAAATATAAATGGACGCATCCCTGCAGTCAAAACTCGACCACAACGACAGAGCCATCACTTTTAGAGTAGTTTCTACAGGAAAAGAGGAGGCCATCACTGATGGCACAAATACTCGGTGTATATTGATACCCTAGAAGCCCGTGGCTCACAATGGAGAAAGTGAATGGAGAAAAGAAGAAAGGGGTTCTTCACTTAGGCGTTGTCATCTTGGGCCATGACCACGAAAGTTCGAGAGAGTCCCTCCTCTTGGAAGGAGCGAGGAGGGTAGGGGATGGAAGGAGAGGGCGGGGCTTCATCTCCAGCTTCAGCTTGCAGAGTCAGAACACGATGACGGTACTCGTAGTACCAAGCGGGGGCAGCCAGCAACTCGCGACGGGGGAAGTTGGTATAGAGAGAGAAGAGATCGGGACAGGCCGGGTTGGCAAGGGCTGTGCTGAACAACTCCTGCAAAGAAGGAACAAGGATTAAGGAGATCTGAGACTACCAAATAGACAGATTAAAGGGAACCTCAAGTGAATCTTCTGGCGCGAAGCTTTGCTCACATTTGGCTCCACTGGGAAAGCGAATCTGCACTCTGATTCGGTCTGGAGAATTCTGCAAAAAGGACAAAAATTGACAAGGAGAATCTTATGAAATGAACGCCTCCACAGAAGGAATAACCATCCAAGGATAAGCTTCACTCTGGTGGATTTAACAGAGAAAAGTAAGCGATATCGCGAGACCGACCAAGGCAGTATTCGTGCTTCTCTTCTTCGCTGCTTCTTCCCTGCGAGAGCTGAGAAGCTGCGCACACTCAGCCAGTTCTTGCTGTCTCTGTGTCTCTCTGGCCACTCGCACTCTCTCCTCTTCCTGCTTTCTCTTCTTCTCCTCCAAAGATGATTAGTTCAATCTAGCAAAGGGCTGAACTTAGCAGACCTGAACACGTGCGCGGTCTGCAGTGAGAGCTGCTTGGTATTCGCTCTCTTGCTCCGCCCGGATACGAGAGTCCTCCTCTCGCTGACGTCTGAACAAGCCATGCATTATTATCAAAGCAAACCTAAGAAAGATGCCCGTTGGAATGTTCGATGAATAAAAGCACGAAAGTGATCCTGACTGTTGCTGGCGAAATTCCTGGATGTTCTGCTCGTGAAGAAGGATACTCATTTGTAGATTGATTTGCAGTCCAGCCGCGTCCGTGTTCCCGATTCGGAGAGCCTTCAATTAAATAACTCAGAACATCGAACAGCTCCGAATGAATGTGAGAGGTCGCTCGCACTCGCTTTTATACGGCGAACTATCGCGGATTTCACAAACACTTAGAAAGCCAATAATCAACACCTAATTATTTTCGAGCTTAATCATGCACGGCCTTTGCAAGATGGGTGAAATCAACAAGTAATTAAAAGAAATTAATGGTTAACCCACAATGTCTAAGACTACGGAGGTATGAGGCTCATAAAAGAAAAAGAAAAAAAAGAACTGACTGCAACGAGCCTTCCATTCCTGGGAACGAGAAGAACTGCCAAAGGAAAGGTTCTCACTTTCAGCTGATAAGCCACTGCAACGACTTCCATTCAAAGAGAAGTATTTGAAAGTGAATTGAAAAGGAAAAACAGGAAACCTCTCGCGCCCTCAGCCGTTTGCTTGGCGACGCCCCAGACAAGAAGATTGGAATTCTGAAGGAGATGGCCAACGACTTGAGATCCGAGAGAATCACGAAGGAATGAGAGAGAAGCCGCGGAGGAAGAGTCGTGGAACACAGCCAAGAGCATCTCCGCCCTGGCCAGGGCCAGCTGCGTGGCCTGTGAAGAGAAAAACAATCTGTTCTTTCCTTCCTTTAGCCTTCTCACTAAGTCACACACGTCCAAAAAATCTCTTAAGAAAAGAAAAATGTTTAAAGATACAAGAAGAAACAGAAATTTCTGTTTTTGAGAAGTCTCAGAAAGTCAAAAAGGTATAATCATAAGCAGCCTTTCATGATCCACAAACCTCGTTGAATGGCATATCAAGAAATGATACGGGCAACGCGGAAAGAGGAGCAATCGCATTCTGGTAACTCAACAATAAAAACCATTTCACGTTTCACAGAATGATAAAGGCAGCTAAAACTTACAGTTGTACAAATTGGTGAACATCTCCGCGAGCATCAACAACTCTCGGAAGAGCAGGAGAAAAGCCGAAGAGAGAGGAGAGACCACCAAATAAGTCGGCAACCGTGGCCAGGACAAGGCGGAAAGGAAGATAAGCAACAGCGAGGAGCCACTCCATCCAAGTCATCTGGCGAGGAAGAACTGCAGACGGCGGAGCACTCAAGAGCACAAGCATAAACTCATTCATATCTCAAACACTGCCTCGATTCCCTCAACAGAATAGTGTAGAAAACACAAGATTTGTTCATGCAAGTTCTTTTGATCATCAAAATTAGAAAATATATCGTAAGAAATAAGACGGAACTTTGCAGGGACGGAAGCGGCTTGGGCAGGAGAAGCACTGGAGGAAGAGGAAGATGATTCATTCCCGTCGACTGTTCCGCCGACGTTCCTTCGTCTCAGTTCGGTCTGAGAATTCCTCGCATTCTGGACTGCTTCGTGCGTGTTGTCCAATGTGCCACCAGTCTGCAATTCATCACTCAAGGAGTCACCAGAAAACAGAAAACACTGCGATTACGTACAGCAATCGTGTACTAAAACTATGTTAAAAGAAAAATTAGCATAAATCACGATAAACCTGGAAGAACAGCTGAACAGCTCGCTCGAGGTTGAACTCGCAGTGGGAGAGGAATTCCACTGCCGTTGCATCATCCACTGCACAGACATCCTGAATGAAATGATATAGATCTTCGAAGATGTTAAGCTTGGCAAACGGAATACGAAAAATAGCATGCGAACCTTGAAGTTCTGAATGATATCCGCTTCGGAGTCTCCCATTACGCAACTAAAGCCCCAGATTATACTACCGTCTTTTTTTCTTTCTTCGAGTACAAATACGCCCTGAAAACACAACTTGATCGAAATTTAAACAAATAAGCGCTTCAGGCTATAACCAAATCGGAAATTAATGTAGACACTTCTTAAGTGTCCTTTGTGAATTTTGTAGTTCGTATGAGAGTGCAAATATTTCAAAGAAGCAGAGGAAAGCGGAACGTGGATGCGTAACACAAAATTACCTAGCAATTTCTGAATTTGCTCATTCGGCCAGCTCTTAATCTTTCCATGTACATAATATGCTTAAAGTAAGTTTCTCTTATTTTTGTATGAGTGGGATGGCCGCGAGAGGAGCTCACGTAGGAAAGCGAGTAGAGAAGGGAGAGCAGCCTTCTGTCTTCGATGTCCTCTCCCAGGAGAGCCTCACAACATCGCTGAAACCGGCTCTCTCACATCTCCTCAAGGTTTCTTCAGACTCATTCACCGCATCGTCATTATAATATAGCATGATACTGGTCTGCCTTTTCTATATAATATAAAGACTAGGCTGCATCTGTATTTAACGTTAACTGGGAAAGGGAATGCTCATGTCGATGTCTGTACTTTGTAGTTTAGAAAGTCTGTCGATTCACAGTTCCTTGCCACTGTTAACCCTGATCGGTGGGGAGTTACCAGTCGATGGAGTCAGGAGATCTTCACGGCTTTCGATCTGCTCCTTCAAAATTACTATCTCAAGAATTATAGTGAGCTGAGGAAGAGATCTCATTGTAATGCAATTGAAAGTGCAAGGACTTGATTGTATTCAGGCTCATCGTTCTCGGAGAACTTCTATGGAATGAAAAGAGTTCTCTTATCCACCGGCCTCTCTCCCAGCAGAGGAATCCACCGTCTCAAGTCACTCCTAGCCGTGGTACACCCACATGCTCTTCTCTCTTTCTCTCGCTCTCTCTCTCTCGCTCGCTCTCTCTCTCTCTCTTTCCCTCTCTCTCTCTCATCTCTTGATAAAACTCACTTGATTTACTCCAAAAATAAAGGAGAATATTTAGGTCGCTTGGCCTTATATCCGCGATTCGCTAGAAATGTTGCATACGAGACTCAGTGAACTGCTACAGTACTCTCAGCCCCGGAAGGTTTGATCCATCTCTCTCCCTCACTCTCCCACCCTTTCTATCTGCCTCTATCTTTGGCATTCTCTCTCCCACTCTCTCATGTCTCCATATATATCTTTCTTAATACCTATGTCTCCAGAGTGACCCTCTCCGTCTACGTCTGAGCCGTCTCTTTGTGAGGATCTGGCCCTGGTTAAAGACGATTCTCTCTGCCATTTCATTCATCCTTCAACTCGGCTATGCTACATCGTTCTCACAAGTTAGTTCGTTGCTGTATCTCTCTCTCTCTCTCTCTCTCTCTCTCTCTCTCTCTTTCTCGCGCTCTCTCTCTCTCTCTGTCTCGCTCTCTCTCTCTCTGTCTCTCACTCTCTCTCTCACTCTCTCTCTCTCTGCTTCTGTCTCTGTCTGCTCTCTCTCTCTTTCTGTCTCTGTCTCTGTCTGCTCTCTCTCTCTTTCTGTCTCTCTTTCTGTCTCTGTCTCTATCTGCTCTCTCTCTTTCTGTCTCTCTCATTCTCACTATTTCTCTCTCACTATTTCTCCCTCTCGCTCTCTGTCTCTCTTTCTCTCTAACTACCCCATCTCACTCTCTCTCTCTTTCTTTATCTCTCTCTCACTCTTTCTCTCACACTTTCTCTTTATCACACAACACACCCACACGATTTGCACACTTAATTTTTATCTTTTCTCTGTGTCATGTTTCCCTTTGCAGTCTCATTCACTGCTTCTTCTTTTCTGCGGAGTTCGTCTAGAGAAGCTGACTCCTGAGGATATTTCTGCCTTCTCTTCCGTCCCTGTTCATCTCCAAGTATGGTTCCTTATTCATAGTTGTTTCTACTGTGTGACAAGTAATCCTTGCGGTGCATCTCCACTGTCTCTCTCTTTCCGTGTAGGAGGGAGGAGTGCTGACTCGCCTCTGGCGTCTCCTCGTCTCTTTCCCTGGCCTGTGCAGTCGCCTCTTCGGCTACGCCCTCTTCTTCGTCCAGTTCCTCGATGTTTTCTACAACTCGGACATGGGCTCTCAGTTGACAGGCAAGCCAGTGACTTCAATTCCTCTCTTTCTCCATTGTGCTTTCATCAGTCCTTTAGGTTCTTTATGATAACTTACGAAAAGAAGGAAGTCAGAGAGTTTGAAAAAACGTTGAGAAAAAATACTACGTAGACGAATAATATTCTTTGCTGTCAGGTGCCTCCGGCATGGGAGGCAAAGTTATGAAAGCACCACACAAAATGCTGAAGGAATCGGATGTCTTCTGCCTGGAGGTGCTCCACTTTCTCACTTTTTTTTCTTTCTTCTTTCTCTCTTTTCGCTTCTATTTTTCTCTCTCCTCTCTCTTTTCTCTCCTCTATCTCTCTCTTCTCTCTCTCTCTTTCTCTCATTCTCTCCTATTTCTCTCTGTCCCCTCCCAGGTGTCGAAGTGTCCGTTGTGCCTGCACCGCCGCGTGAATGACACTGCCCTGTCGGTGTCTGGCTACGTGTTCTGCTTCTCTTGCATCGACAACTTCATCCGCGAAGAAGGCCGCTGCCCCCTGACCGGGCTGCCCGCTTCCCCTGCCAACCTTGTCCGACTTTACATCACTGCCGCTGCCTTCTAGATCCGTCCCTTCTCTTTTCAAAACACTTCTCATCCAAGCATTCCTTCTCTTTATTCATTCGTGTACATACATATCTCACGATAAATAGAGAAAGATTTATCGTGAAGACAGGGTTGTTCACAGCAACATCTTGAACTGTCGCATCTCAAAGTAGCGGTAGATAAGAAACGCTGTTTGTATCTTTAACTTAAAAATTATATATATATAGTATATATATTGAGAGAATTTCTCACCTCATACAAGGACGTACTGAACACTGAATCGCTCAGTCCTCAGTCGATTATAGCCAATGATCGGAAGGACGTTTCCTTCCGAAATCACAGACTGCCCGACATCCGTTGAACAGCAGTAGCTGCAGTTTCTTTTTACATCACTGATTTCAAAGGGCGAGAGAAAGATAGGAGAAGGAATTAGAGGGAGGAGAGAGAGAAATGAAGAGAACGAGAGCGATGTAAAGAGACAGCAAAACTAAGTGAACGAGAGTGAGAGAGAGAATGAGATAAGAAAGGGATGAAAGCGCAGACCGCGAGCCCGTCTGCTGCGGGTTTGCCTGCCACTTCAACTCGAGTCCTCCGTAGTTGCATCCCTCGCGGCACGCATTGTTCGTGTACGAACTTATGGTTGCCCTGATTCTACGACCTGCCGGAGCCTTAATTATTTCCATTTTCTGTAGTTCTCCCTCGCCTCTCTCTCTCACTCGCTCTCTCTCTCTACCTGAATGAGCCAGTTGCAGTACACGAAGTCGTCCTGCTCACCGCCTCCCAATCCGACATTTCCACTCACTGTCTGAGGTGTCGCCGTCGCAGTTAGGGTAGCACCACAACCATCCGGCTGAACAACCTCGCTGCTCCCTTACTCAATTCTCTCTCTCTCTCTTTCTCTCTCTCTCTCACTCTTTTTGTTTCTCTCTGACTCAGTATCTCTCTCTTGCTCTCTCTCTCTCTCTCTCTCTCTCTCTCTCTCGCTTTCTCTCTCTAGCCTTTTCTGTCGCTCTCTCTTGCTCAGTCTCTGTCTCACTCTCGCTCTCTCTCTCTTCCTCTCTCTTTCTCTCTCTCTCTCTCTCTCTCTCTCTCTCTCTTTCTCTCTCTCGCTCTTTCTCTATCTTTTTCTGTCGCTCTCACTCACTCAGTCTCTGTATCTCTCGCTCTCTCTCTATCTTTTTTTTCCCGCTCTCTCTCTCAATCAGTCTTTGTCTATCTTTTTCTCTCTTTCTCTCGCTCTCTCACTATCTTTTTCTGCCGCTCTCTCTCTCTAAGTCTCTGTCTATCTCTCTCTTTCTCTTTGTCTCTTCAAATCCACCAACCCTCTGCGTGCAAGTGTCCCCTCCGTATCCAGCTGGGCAAAGGCACTTAGAGCAATCCCTGGGATGAGGAAATCCGCCATTCTGGCACACGGTTCCCGAGTTAGCGCATCGTGCTGAGAGGAGGGAAATGAGAGAGGGAGGAGGGGCAAGGAGGGGTCAGGGGGGAGGGGGTGGGGGAGGGGGGGGGAGGGAGTCAACGGGGGGAGGGGGAGAGGGAGACATTTGATGCCCCTTCAGAATGAGAGTTGCCACCTTTGCATCCGTAGTGATCATTCATCATTGATACGTCGATGAAGGAGACGATGTCAGACCCCATCGTATCCTGGTACTGGGGCATGCGGGCCACCATCGTTGGAGCACCATTCCGGGATGCGCTGCAATCATTGAGAGTGAGAGAGAGAGGGAAAGAGAGAGAGAGAGAGAGAGAGAAAGAAAAAGAGAGAGAGAGAGAGAGAGAGAGAGAGAGAAAGCGATCTGCAGAGCAAGAAAAGGATATGGGGGGGGGGCCAAAAGGGAGCGTGAGAAGTGAAGAAGCGAGTCAGAGAAGCAGGGACAGACGAAGAAAGAGAGGAGCAGAAACAGGGAAACATAAATGAGAGAGAGAAAGATTAACAAATTGTTGACCTGATTGCCCCGTAGTGCATGATGCTACCGTAGTCATAAGGAAGGTCGTAATTGTAGTTGGTTGCCGATGATTCCTTGTCGAATTGGTCAACATAGTTCGACTAAACAGAAATATGAGACAATGAGGGAGAGAGAGATAGAGGGAGAGAAAAAAGGTAGAGAGAGGAAAAAAAGAGGGAGAGAGAAGAAGAGAAAAAGAGGGAGAGAGAGGGAGAGAGAGGGAGAGAAAGAGCGGGAGAGAGAGAGGGAGAAAAGAGAAGCGAGGGAACAAGAAAAAGAGGGAGAGGGAGATGAAGAAAAACTGCTAAAAGGAAGAATATCACATGGACTGACAACGACGTTTCCGATCTGGAGAGCAATTGCAGAGTTGCGGTCAACGCGAGACTGCTCGTGGAAGAAGCCAAGGGCATGGCCAATCTCGTGCGCTGCCGTCCCGAACTGTACCACTCTATTTCTCTCTCTCTCTCTCTCTCTCTCTCTCTTTTTCTATATCACTCTCTATCTTTGTCTATCCCTCGCTCTCTACACTCTCTCTCTTTCTCGCTCTCTACACTCTCTCTATCTTTCTCTCTCTCTCTCTCTCTCTCTCTCTCTCTTTCTCTATATCACTCTCTATCTTTGTCTATCCCTCGCTCTCTACACTCTCTCTCTTTCTCGCTCTCTACACTCTCTCTCTCTCTTTCTCTCTCTCTCTCTCTCTCTCTCTCTCTTTCTCTATATCACTCTCTATCTTTGTCTATCCCTCGCTCTCTACACTCTCTCTCTTTCTCTCCATCTCACAATCTCTCAAGCACTGACACTTTCGCATCCCCGGCCAAGAGAAAGTTCCTGAGCTCTTCCAATCTTGCCGACATAAGAGTAACAGCCTTGGCCTCAGAAGAACTTGATCTATAACTCGATGAATCTTTACCCTTTCTTTCTTCTTTTGGCTTTTTCTCTCTTTCTCTCTCTGTGTCTGCCTCACTCTACTCCTTTCTCTCTAATTATTTAGGCTGACTCTATTTTGTGCAGTAGCGCTCTGGACGAAGTTGATGCAAGTGTTCTTCTGCCAGAAGGACAGCGCGAGTTGGCTTACACGAACTGCGTTCGCGGCTGAAGGGAAGAATAGAAGAGTTTGAGAGAGAGCGAGAGAAAGAGAGAAATAGAGAAGGAGATGAAGAGAGAGAGAGAGAGAAGGATTGAGATATAAGAAAAGAGCTGACGGAGAGACGCTTCAAAGTTGTAGTAGACAGTGCCGCCCCAAGTAGTGGAAGGGTAGAAGCGATCCCGGTAGGCTTGACGCTTTTCGCGCTTCTCTTCTTCAGGCACAACGGGATCCAGCAGATCCAACTGATTCCTAAAAGAATGAGGGAAGATGGAAAGACTGAGAAAGAAAGAGAAGAAAGAGTGTGTTTGAGGGAGAAAGGGTGGGGATAGAAGGGAGAGAGAGAGTAAGAGTGAGAAAAAGTGGCGAAACATGAGAGAGCAGAGACTTGACGAGAAGCATGTCCCCTTGGTAGAAGTTTTCCGCCACCTTGGCCTTCTCGTTCACCTCGTTCAATCTCCAGCTGCCCGAATGTGGCTGCGAATCTTCTGAAAGGAATCCAGCAAGACTATTTAAAGTTATTACTGTTTAAACATCTATGCATTGCTTCTCTTCTTCATTTATTCATGTTACTTTATTACGTGCAGATATCCTTCTTGCCGTGAATAACGTTAAGTTAAGTGGAGTGAACTAATATTTTTTTGGACAAATAAAGGAAAAAATTGCCTTGAAGAAGAGTTTTAGCAAATCTTTCTGTTCCGCCGTTTGGACGGTATTCGAGTTCTCCGCTTTTGCCAGCTTTTCCATGATCATCTTGCGGATCTCCTTGAGCCTCTTGCACAACAATTCCTTGTCACCTTCGGTCGAATTTAATTTCGCGGCCACCAGATCCTATTGGATAAATGCAAGGAAAATATAAAAAATTAAGTAATTTAATCTTATGATTAGCACTGTTAGAGAAAGAAAAATGAAAAATCAGAAGCAATGAAGAAAAACGAACAGCGACATTGGTTCCATTGAAATGAGTCTGGAAGAATTCTTTAAATTTGTGGACGATTTCAGAGAGGCCCGATTTCGCCGGTGGCACTAGAAAGAGCACGAAGAGGCAGACGCCAACCACTCCGAGACGCATTCTCTCCTGGCCAAAGAATATTCTATCGAAAAAGTGTCGATGTAATTTTAAACTAGAAAGAAAAGATGAGCTTGGCAGGTGGAAGCGAAGTTGCGTGGAGTGAAGTCGTGGCTCTTTTATTCATTCCTTCACTCGGTTCGTAGGCGGCAGCGGCAGTTGAGTAAATGAATAGTTTGTGGGTGAAGGGGCATCAGTCATCGCCGTTCCCCTCCCCCCCCTCTCCTCTCTCTCTCTGCACTTCCTTCTTCTAACCTTATTCTACTAAAGTAACTGCTTCTCTCTTCATCATACTATAACTTCCTTTTCTCTCACTTCCTCTCTCTCTCTCTCACTCGTTAATCTTTTTCGATTCATAGTCCAGCTGTTTCCCATGGCATAGCCTCACATCACTTTCAGAGTCATCCGATTTCCTAATTTTTTATCATTCCAAAAGTGCTAGATCAGGAACATTCCCCCACACTTAATATTCTACTTTTGTATGGTGAAGACAACAGCACGAGACAGTTCAGCGAGCAGAAATAGTACATGAGGAACTGATTGCGAATGCACGAGCCGGCAAAAGAGGCAACTCCATGGAGACAGAATGCTGGGACATGGCTGAGAGAATCCCACTTTCTTTTCCCTTCCTCTCTCTTCCTACTTCATGGCGCCGGCTGACAAAGGTTTATATTTCATATGTAATTTTCAGCTTTACATGTATGTATGTATGTACATACCAAGTAGACACATACAAAGTAATCTAATCACTTAATTTATTGTTAATAATATAAATATGTATGAATTAACAAATTTTGAAATAAAAATAAAAATAGCAAAGATCATTAGATATTCGTCGTTCATACTTCCGCCGTGCATATCTGGTTGGCGATGTACTGAGAAGAAAAGGAGAAGCTCAGCCGGCCGAGGATGACGTCATGAGTCTCGCAAACATTGAAATCATTCGTTAGTTTCTTTCCCTAGAGAATAAATCTTGTAACGAAGAAGTATGAATCTTAAGCGGTAAAGCCGGTGTCCGCGAGGGGTCCGGTTCCGAATGGAAGCGCGTGTCACTCGCCCCCGAGGAGCGGAGCCGAGGCTAGGAAGGCAAACAGAGTCAGCTGGATTGATGAGCAAGCCGGAGGGGAACATCGGTTCAGAGAAGTTCGTCCTTACAACTTCACTTCAGTACTATATTTGCTCTTTTCAGGTTCCTCCTCCACTCGGCTTTCCACTTAATCTCCCCCCGTCAAGTCATCGACGATACCCTGATAACGCTGGTCATTTTGTCCTGCATAATGAATTGCTTTGTATACTTGTGACCCGTTGATTGGCATTTCTTGTTTAAAAGAAAGTCTGAAATATGCTTTTCAGACCCTTACCGCTCTTCTGGCAGACGACATTCCATCGATTCTGGAAGGTTCGTCGCTTTCTTCGTTAATTATATATCTATAATCGATTAATAATGAATTAGCATAATTCTTGAGTATTGAGTTTGTAATATAAATATTGGCAGCATGAAGTTTGCATGTGCCTTGCAGAGCCCCGATCCACTCCTCCCGCCGTGCCAGCCGGCGCAGCAGTCGCAGTGGCCATGGCCATGATACTTCTTCTCCGCGACTCTCCTACTCCCCTCTCCCTTATCCCGCTTCTCCCTATCCTCGTCCTCCTCCTTCACGCCGTAACTCTTCCTTCAGTCCCCTTCCTTATCCCAACTACCGTATCCCTAAACCCGAAAGCAGCTTCCGTACCCCTGGAACGAGTAGCACCTACAACCGCCGTTCTCCCTCACCTCTCTTTTACCGTCGCACCCCTTCAGTGCTTGAACCTGTCCCAGTGCACACTCGTCGCCCCTCCGAACTCTCCTCTCAGTCTCGGAGAAAGAAAACCAAGTGGCCTAACTCTTCTTCCACCAGCTCCTCGCGGACAATGTCGCACCCGAAGAAGAGGAGGAAGGAGCTAAGGCGAAAGAAGAATCTGTTGATCATGCGACCAGCTTCTACTCCAAACACTGCATCCCAAGGTTCGAAAAAGAGAGAGGGGAAGAGAGAGAGAGAGAGAGAGAGAGAGAGAGAGAGAGGGAGGGAGGGAGAGAGAGAGAGAAGAGAAAAGAGGAGAGGAAGACAGAGGGAGCAGAGAGAAGGGGGAGATAGAGAGAGAAAAAAGTGAAGGTAGGTGTGTGCATCTGTAGATACATATAATATGTATGTATGTATGTATGAATCTAAATGAACCAAGATGAATTACAGGCGTTGCACGAATGCAACCTCCCTCGACACGAAAGAAGTCGAAGAAGAAGAGAGCAATCAAAGTGAAGAGCGGGAAGAACAAGAAGAAGCCTCCTCGCCATTGGAACTACGTGGGAGACCCAACTCTCAAGGCTTTCCGCACTCGACAACCAGATCCATTCCTCTCTGACTTCCACTTTTGATCTGCACAGCTGTATATACCTTTTCTTCTTGTTCAATACTAGAATCCATTGTTCTTCCAAGTCAATAAGTCGTAATACTAAATGTACCATTACTTCCATTACTTGTAATTGAACATAACTACTAAATAACATGAACGATTTTATAACGCTAGCATGGACAAGAGAATACTCAAGTGTATGTATGAAGAGCAAGGAGACCGTGTTAAAGTGGATAAGAGAGGTATTTCAGAAATGAGAGGGCGAGGTGGAAAGGTTGTATGTCAGAGTTCTATGGTCATCAACAGTAGTGAGCGAGGTATTCGGCTGATAGTTCAATCACTATTACAATACATACATGCCAGATACTCCTAACTTTAAAACACTAAACGGACTCAATGAAAGCAATTACATAGTTAGATAAAAAGAATGCAGAACAATAAACATAGTTAAATTTCTACTCCATTGAGCTCTACTGCTTAAACAAGCCTTCATTTTCGGCAATGAATGTAGAAGTAATTCGCAAAAAAATTTAATTCAACCTTCAGAAATATTGGATTAAGTGTTCAATTCATCATAAAAAAGCTATTCATCAAATTTGAAGTTCTCGCAGAGAAATATAAAAATAATAAAATAATAAAATAGGCAGATTGTCGTGTTTCGTTTGTCGATGGAAGAATACAGCAAAGAGCGGAAGAAGACATGGGGAAAGAGAAGAACACGGCAGAAAACTGGCAGAATTCATTAAGTGGGGGAGAGTGAGGGATAAGGCAGGATACGGAGAGACTACAAGACAGAAGGAGCCTCAGCTACGAACGAGTCAAGAGGGAGAGAGAAAGAGAGAGAGAGAGAATAGAACGAGAGCAAATAGCAGAGAGAGATAAAGATTGTAAAGATATACAAGTAAAGGTGCCATGTATTCGGTTACGGTAGCAACGATAAAGTTCCATGAGATTGCGAAAGCGAACCGTTCCAAGTTGCACGAAATGAAAAGAATAATGGACAGGCATATGAAGTGCGAATCAGTAAAGGAAACAATATTAATTAGGTGACTTATTATTCTGACCCCGAGAGATAAGTGCATATCTTACGGAGGATGAAGTGAGAATACTTGAGTGAGAGGTGGGCATGCATATGTGAATGATGAGTGGAGCAATGGTGGAAAAGCACAAAACAAAACAAAACACATCACAAGTCGACACGAATATCGTTTGGCAAAATGAAGATTGAGAATAAGAAAACAAGTATGCCTATGAAATAAAATGAAATGAAAGAAAATTGAGGTATTGTAAAAAAGACAAAGATGTGCATGCTGGATTTGATACGCGGTACGGAAAGAGAGAATCATTCAGCCAATCAATACATGCTTGAGAAGGAGGTATTCCGAGGATAACAACATCCCATTCAAGAGACGATTAACAAGGGAGAACTCACGAGACTGACTACGGTAGCGAGTCCAAGAGGGGCACTACGAAGAGGAAAGAGCACACATACACACGACACGAGCATAGAGAGTGAGTTTAGATGTGAGAGGCTTGGAGGAGATGAAGATTGAAGGAGAGGGCGTCCCCGGCGATGTGCCCGCAGCGATTGCACTGGAAGGCACTCTCGAAACCATGGTAGCCCATGTGGATCTGGTGGATTGCTTGATCCTGCAAGGAATGGAAGAGATGGGGAAGTGAGAGGAGAAGACAGTACCTGGAAGCCCATCTTGCAATGCATGCACTGCCAGTCCCAATTGGACGATTCGTGAGAGAGGCAAGCAGAGGAGAGCAGTCCGTCGTTGTCTGCTCCTCCCTCTGTCATCACTTCTGCCGTTGCCATCGCAGACTCCGCCCCTGCTTCCATCTTCACCACTGTCGACTCTTCCACATCCATCGCCTGGAATTAGCTACTTAGAGAGTGTTTGTGGGGGGGGGGGGGGAGGGAACCCCATGGCGTGGTCTCAAAAGTGTACCTCATGTTTGTTGTCAGGACTGGCAGCCAGTTCGGGAGAAGTTTTCTCTCTGAGCCGGCGCGAGATCTGGTCGACTCTGGCAGCCTTGACTCTTCTTCTTTGTCCTCCTCCGTGTTCATCTTCGCAACTTCCCTTTCCACTTCCAGCCGGGGATCCCGTGGATGCCGTTGAGTGGGAAGCTTCATCTCCGGGGGAAGTCGTGTCGTCGTCTTCTCGCTGTAATTATTCTAGTTGTTAAACAATAGATTAATTTATATTTGTATATATTTCTATATAACACAGACCTGCCACTTGGCCTGCAGCAAAGAGGGAGGAAGTTGCGAGTAGAGAGAAGAAACCGCCGAGCTCGGATTGCCAGAGGGAGCCGAGTTTAGAAGGTGCTCCATGTTGTGGCGGAGAAGCTCTCCCTGGCTGCGTGTCTCGAAGTCACAGAGTTGGCAGTGGAGAGATTGAGGAGACGCAGACAGAGCAGACAGAGAGTTACCGCCAATCAACGAGTTCATCTGATCAAGCTGCCAAGCATTTGAAATCCACTCTTTCTTATTTCCATCAATCTCTCTTTGTTTTTATCTCCCTGCCACCCTCTCTCCCCCTCTCTCTCCCTCTTTTATCTACATGCCACTCTCCCCCCTCCCTCTCTCTCCCTTCTCTCTTCTTTAACTCTCTAGATACCTGATGATGTCTCAGCAGCATTTGACTAGCGTAGGTAAGAGATTGCGAAGTGACAATGGGCGAGAAGGAGAAAGAAGCAAATGGAGAAGAATTCAAAGCGGATCCGGCCGAGAATGGAATCGGTTTGAGAAGGGTAGGCAGAGAGGCCCCGCCCCCTTTGTCTTCATCCATCTGGTCACGGCTTAGCAAGTCTCCTGACAACTCCTCCTCCTTCACTTCCATCTGAAACTTCACTTATTTTAATTTAAGGATAAAGGGAGAGATTGATGAATAATGGTCATTTAATATGCGCATGACTCACTGAGATGTCGTGGTTGTCTGCCTTGGCAGAAGCCCCCATTGTTGGGTGACTTCCATTGTCGTCGATCTTCTTGCGATGTCCATACTTCTTGAGATGAAGCTTCAGCGAGTGGCAGTACTTAGTTGCGTACGTGCAGTCCTGGCATCTGAACTGGTACACCTGGAAAAGAAGGAATTTCGTCATCTTCTTCCTCCTGGAGCCCAATCCTTGCCTATCCTCCCGGTTTCCCCTCAGGTCCCCTCATCTTTTTTTTCCCTCCCTCCACTCACATCCGTGTGGCTCTTCATGTGCGAGTTGAGCATCGACTTGTTTACGCAGATGTACACGCATTTGCTGCATTGGAAGGGCTTGCTGCCAATGTGATTCCGCAGGTGGTACTCCTGGGAAGGAGACTTTATTTACTACCCATTTCAGATTCTACTTATTTGGATAAGAAATAGTAGAAAAGGGACGACGACGGAGTCTAACCAGATGGTGTTTGTATTCGGTGACGAAGTTGCATTGGCCGCAGTTCAGTTGTTTCTCTGCTGGGATGTGAGTCCGCGAGTGCGCCCATTGCTCTTCCTACAGTAACCCCTTCTCTTTACTTCCTTCTTTTTCTACTCCATATCTAATCCTTCATCTCTCCTTCTCTATTTCTCCTTCTCCCTTTTTCCCCTTCTGTCTCTCTTTCTCCTTCTCTCTCTCTCTCTCTCTCTCTCTCTCCTGCTATCTCGCTTTCCCTCGCACCTTGGAAGTTGATACATGAGCGCACTGCTTGCACTTGTAAGTCTTGACTTTGCTGCGTCTCTCCTCCCTGGATCTGCCTCCACTTGACTTGGAAGTAGGCGGAGCGGGGAGAGGGAGATGGGCGGAAGGGGCCGAAGGGAGGCCAATGCTGCTGAGGGCAGCTGGGAGAGAGAGGAGAACGCCTGGGGCAGGGGAGGAGGAAGAGGGGGCCATGGGCTGCTCGGAGATCGCTCTCATTTGATCGAGAGCAGAGGGCGAAGTGAGGGAAGAAGTGGAGTTGAGGATGCCAAGGAGAGTGGAAGTGAGAGACGAAGAGGTTGCGTGATCAGACAGAGAAGAGACTTCCGCTGTCTTCTCTTCTGCTGGGGGAGGGGCGGGAGGGCGGAGACTCGTTACATCCACTACAATGTCAAGGGAAGAAGAAGTCGACGACGAGGACGTCGCCGAATCCTTCGTGGGAGTGGAGAAAGAAGACACCGAAAGAGTGAGGGCAGTCGAGGTGGACACGGAAGGAGAAGACACCAGTGGAGGAGGACCTGCAAGTAGGAAGGGAGCGAGAGTGAGAAGAGAGAGAGACGAACCAGCAGAACAGAAAAAGAGAGAGAGAGAGGGAGAGAGAGAGAGAGAGAGAGAGAGAGAGACGAACCAGCAGAAGAGAGCCGCGGAGTGGCGGGAGCGGATGCGCTGGTGGGAGTCGGAGTGGGCGCGGCCGGAGTCGGAGTCGCTGTCTCCAGATCGAGTCCGGCTGCGAGTTGCTGCTCCGCCGTGTGGCTTTCTCTCATGTGCTTCTTCAGTCTCCCTTCTGTTCTCGATCGATAATCGCACATGGAACAGACATGGTCGCCGTGGGTGTTCATGTGAGAGTTGTAGTGGAATTTGGACGAGACGGTGAAGCCGCAGTGGGGGCAGACAAAGGCACCCGAGGCATTCATGCCAGTGGCACCACCCGAGGTGGAGGAGGCATCCGAAGGGGGCCCGAGGCCGGGAGGACGGGAGAAGCTGCCAGAGGAGGAGGAGGGAGGAGGCAGAGAAGACTGGGGAGGAGGGAGGAGAGTGAAGGCTGACGGCAGAAGGGTAGACGGCGTCTCCTCGGAGGAACTCGATGCTTGGCCACTTCTCAAACCATCTTCTTTAGTCATCTTGAAGGGAAAGGGGAGCGACAGAAGGAGAGAGAAGGAGAGAGAAGGAGAACGAGAGATAGAGAGAGAAGGAGAAAGAGAGATAGAGAGAGAAGGAGAAAGAGAGACAGAGAGAGAAGGAGAAAGAGAGATAGAGAGAGAAGGAAAAAGAGAGATAGAGAGAAGAAGATAGGTAGAGAAAAAACTGACAAGAGCGAGCCAGCAGAGTTGGCGATGGCTGAGTTGTTCGCATCAGAAAGAAGAGACACAGAGATCGAACTGTCTGAGCTGCTCAACTTGCTGCAGGAATCTGAAGAACAGGGGTTTCGGAGACAGAGAAAGAAAAGAAGAAGGAGAAGAGAGAGAGAGAAAGTTCAGGGAAAGACAGAGAAGAGAGAGAGAAAAACAGACCAGAAGAGTGGGTGGATGCGTCGCTGCTCCGTCTGCTGGGGGGCGCGAAAGCACTGTTCCGGCCTGCGGATTCGAGAGTGTCTGGCCGTTGTGGAAGGGGCCGCGCGGGCTGCCAGGGCGGACTGGCTGGCGGCTGCTCGCAGAAGGCGGACGCTGGCGTGGCCAAGTCGGCGCCGCCCGCAAAGCCGTGCATGGAAGTCGGCGTGGGCGGAAAGAACTGCCAGCCGGAGGAGTTGCCGCTTTTCGGAGTGTGCACGGCCAGATGGGAAGAATCCCAAGTGGAAGAACTGTCTTGAGCCATGGAAGAACAGAGAAGATCCAAGCAGAACCCGTCCGACTTTGCACTTCGACGATTCACTTCTCACCACATCTAAAGTAAGATTCGAACGGATGAAGGCTTCTCTCATTTCTGAACACTCAATAATTTGCCCTCAGGCCACGCTTTCTGAGGCAGTCGCGCACTTTACAAAAGGAAAGGTGCACTTCTAGGACGGCCACGCAACGAGACTCAGGCATTTGTCTGAGAAGGCAGAGAGAGAGAGAGAGAGAGAGAGAGAGAAATGGATAGGGAGATACAAAGAGAGAGAAAGATGGATAGAGAGATACAGAGATAGAGATACAGATAGAGAGTGAGATGGATAGAGAGATACAGAGTGGGAGAGAGATATATAGAGAGATTGAAGGAGGGAGGGGAGCGAGAGAGGGAGAGAAAGAGAGGGGAGGAACGCAGGGGAGAACATGAATCGCTGTGAGAGAGCGAGAGAAGAGCTGGTTTTGAACTTTTCTTCATATGGAGTAGAAGAAAGTGCAAGGAAGAACAGAAATTCATGAGAAAATACGTAAAGTGAATGAAAGAACAGCCAACTTACATATACCAAAAAAGTACAGTGGAGGATAAATGAAACGAGATAGAGACGGTGAGAAATGAAAAGTCCCGTGCAGAAGAATCGGGATTCGAGTAGAATCCCAAAACATGGGCTGCAAGTTTTTCTATCACGAAAATAAAATGTAAAATTAGCATAGAACGAGAGGCGTTGTGTAGATTAACTCAGCCGACCTCCCTTTTTGGAAGTGCACCAGGCAACTGTGAAGATGAGATGGCGACCAAATTATCATTTCCGTGTTCTTATTTTTTTCATGTACAGAGGAGCACTGTGCTCAAATCGTTTGCATATTTTCCTTGCGAGAACACAAGAGTACCGCATAAAAATAGAAGCACCCAAGAATACCGCTGAAGAACGAGAGATCGGTTGAATACAGAGTAAGAATACTTCGATGCAGATGAAAAAAGTCATCTTAAGGGTGGGAGTATTTTCTTGAAGAAAAAACTACTTATTTCGCAGATAGTTTAGCAGCATAAAAATAGAATTCAAAACAAAGTTGCATCTAACTAAGTGGTCCTTAGATTCAAAAAATAATAAAAATAAGACAAATGTAAGACTAACGTTTAGGTTTAATTTGTTGAAAACGGAGACTAGACAGTTTACCACATTTTCACGTACGAAAGAATGTATGTTCTTTATACTTTTTGCCAGCGTACGCAGTGTGAAATGTAGTCCAATGGGAAGTTAAGTATACCAAAAAATGAGATTATTGAAAAGAAGCAACCGAATATTTTTTCTTTCTGTTTTTGAGATTCAGGTAAAATAAGTGTAACCATGAACCAAGTTGCATTTTTTTTAAATAAAAATACTAGACGGTCAAAAATGAATGGAAAAGGCGTGAGGACTTTCTGGAGCGAAGAACACTGTATGTTGACTCTTTTTAGGAAGATGAATTAGAGGGAAGGGGAGGGAAGCAGAGATGCGAAAAGACAAAATTGAGAGAGTCGAGGGAGAGAGTGTGGGAAACAGATGAACAGAGAGAGGAAGAGAGTTGGAGAGTGAGAGAAAGAGAGAGAGAGAGAGAGAGAGAAGAAAGAGAGAGACGGAGAGAGTGTGTAGAAAGATTTCATTCTGGAGTGGAATTGAAGAAAAAAAACCGTCGAACGGCAACTCAGATTGCTCGACGTCTGCATTCGCTTACAGACATTTGATTAAATCTCTGAACAAAAAGTAAAATTAAAAGAGACAAAAATGTGATTCAGAAAAAAAATAGAGGAAAGGTCTGTGTAAGAAGAAAAAACGAAGAAGAATGAAAGAGAAAAGACTCGAAATGGTAGCCAGAGGGAGAAGCGAAGCTTTCCTAGACTGTCCCAGAGCCAGATGTTTCCTCATCACTCAACTAAAGCAGGGCTCAGACAGCGTCGCCGCTTTCAAGATCAGACTGACTTCCATGCAAATCCAGGCCAGGAATTGCCATGAAAAGCTAGTTGTAAAGAGACACTGAATTCTCATCTCTATGTTGATGAGATAAGAAAGATACAGGCAGACGTAGAAAAAAGTTGCATGAGATTGGCGAGGGAAATGTGATATTTTCAGCGAACACTTTTCAGCAGATAATCGAGAAGTAAGTTGAAACGAAAGATGCGAGAGAGAGAGAGACAGAGAAGAAAGGATGGGACAGATAGAGAGAGAGAGAGAGAGGGCGGGAGGGAGAGAGGGATTGAGGGAGAGAGAGAGAAAAAAGACAGGATTGGGCTGACTACTTTTCTTTTCTGAAAGACGGAAGCTTTTGCAGAATCTTGTGCCGCAAAAAAATAGCCGGGGACGAATTGCCGAGAGAATCGCCAGTGGCAAGGGCACGAGAGGGTGCGGAAGAGAGGAGACGCAGACGGAGAAGGGACGAACGCGGAAGGAACGACCGCGAAAAACAGAAAGAGCACCACACAGAACACGCACTTTTTTGCACCCTGCAGCCACCAGCCACCGAAAACATCTCACGATTGGGGTGAAGAGGAGCTGCAGCGAGAGGAAGAGAGAGAAAGAGAGAGAGAGAGAGAGAGAGAGGAAGGGAAGTGATGCGAATTTGCCCAAAAAAGAGCGGGCAAAAAATAGGGATAACATTGCAAGAGGACAGATAGTGAGAGAAAGAGAGGGAAAGAAAGAATAAAAGAGAAAGAAAAAAGAACGACCTCGCTCGGGGAGACACCTATCCAGCCACTGCGCTCAGTCCCAACCTTTTTCCAAACGGTTTGCTGCGCCATCGCTCCATCTCTCTCTCTCTCTCTCTCCATCTCTCTCTCTCTCTCCCTCTCTCTCCCTCTCTCTCTGCGCTCCTCGCACTCTTCTAGGCCGTCTCTCAAACCGTCTCAGTCCTGTCTCCCTCTCTCCCTCCTCTCTGCCCCCTTCCTTCTTTGTCCACCGTCCCTTCTCAGTGAAACAGTCAAAAGATAAACGACCTTCGTCGGAAAAACGACGACTAAAAAGAGAGAGAGAGAGAGAGGGAGAGAGAAAGAAGAGAGAAAGAAAGAGAAGAGAGAGAAAGAAAGAAAAAAGAAGGGGACAGAATGTGAGTGTGGATGGAAATTGAGCTGTTGAACTGTTGCTGCTGAATTGGCATTTTGCCAGCGGAGACAGCTGTCTCTGCAGAAGTGCATGGAAAGTGTTCGTGAAAAGGTCACTCCTCTCTAATTTGAGATGAAATGACAAGCACTGCATATTTTTGACATGGTCAGTCCCTATTATGTGTTCTCCTTCTCTCTCTCTCTCTCTCTCTCTCTCTCTCACTCTGCCCCCCCCCAAACATCTTTCTAGGCCATGCCCGTTCGTGTGCATTGCATTATGTTTAGTGATGGAAAGAGCGCAGAGAATAGAAGGAGAAAAAGAGGAGAGAGAGACAAAGAAAGAGAGACAGAGAGGCAAAGAAGAGAGAGAAAAGGAGAGAGCACAAGATAAAGAAAGAGGAACGGCCGATGTATAAGCGTAAACAAGTGCAGGAAATGAATGTGTGCTCAGAGGGCGACGCGAGAAAGGAAAGCGCCTGAGGCTGCCCGGCCGAAGGACGTTCAGAGGAGAGAGCACGGTGGGAGAAGAGAGTGTGAGGGGCGAGAGAGGCCGTCAGAGGAGAGAGCGTGGCGAGAGAGGAGAGCGCTAGGGAGAGAAAGAGGCCGGCTGCCTGGAGGGTGCACGCGGGCGGAGGCGGTTGTTGTGTCGGAGTGACCAGTCCTCTGCTTCTCTCTTCTCTCTCCCCTGTTCACATTCTCTCCTCTCTCGCTGCACTCTCGCGTTGCAAGCGTGCCAGCCACCAGGCCGGCAGGCGGTCACTCCACTCTCCTCCAGGCCACCCCAATCAAAACTACGATAAAAGAAGAAAGGGAGAGGAGCAGAACAGAGAACAGAGAAGAGAGAGAATGAGAATGAAGAGAACGAAAGAAGCTGGAGTGCTGTCGTGAAATTGACTGGAGAGTGGAAAGAGCAAAGAAGAGAGAGAGAGAGAGAGAGAGAGAGAGAGAGAGAAAGAGAGAGAGAGAGAGAAGAGAGAGAGAGAGAGAGAGAGAGAAAGAGAGAGAGAGAGAGAGAGAACAGCAAAGCTTTCCAGTGAGGTCCGAGTTGCCTGCGGCCTTCTTCCACTCTTTCTCTCTTTCTCTTTCGTTCTTTCCTTCTTTTTCTCTCTTCGCTGTTCTCCGATCTCTTGCACTTTTACTCCGAGCAACCCGAGCAACCCGTAAATAGTGCAGAACAAGCAAACAGCGTCCGCGTCACGGGCGTTCCCGGAGGCCATTTTTTCTCTCTCTCTCTCTCTCTCTATCCTTCTGCGCCTCTCTTTCTCTTTCTCGCTCACTCTCACGTTGCTTTCTCCTGTTCCCCGAATCAGGAAGATGCCTTGCACGAAGGGCATTTTGGAACGGAGAAATGCGGTACAAAACATGAGTGAAGAAGTAGCAGAAGTCTGTAAAAAGGAACTGGCAGGAAGAAGAAAGAAAACTGACGGAAAGCTTGGGGTGGAAAGTGGTAGAAATGGAGACTGCCGAGCTCCTTCTCCCTTTTTTATCAGTTCTTGCCTTTCCATACGATGAAAGCATTGAAGGAGCTGTGGGACAGGGAACTGGGGGACAGCTAGAGAACAGAGAGAGAGCAAGGAGAGAGAGGAGACAACAGAGAAAAATAGAGGGAGATAAAAGAATGAAGGCGCCTCTCACACTGGGGATGCGCATTCTGGCCACTGATAACGGGAACCGACAGTTTTTTATCCCCGTACAAGAGAAGAAAAGAAAAAAGGAAGCTCTTCTTGCCGGATAAAATTTGAAATGAGAATGAAATTGTTGCAAAGGGTAGAAGAAGGAAAGAAAGAAAGAGATCAGCAGCTGGCAAGAAATGGAATAGAAGATGGAACCGATAGAACTTACCTTCAAAAGAATGCGTGAGAGAGAAGGAGGAAGAGAACGGAGAGCACAGTGGAAGACATACATTCAGCTGCACTCTTGACAGAGCGAGAGAGAAAGAGAGAGAGAGAGAGAGAGAGAGAGAAACAGAGAGAGAGAGAGAAAGAGAGAGAGAGAGAGAAAGGGAGGGAGAGCAGAGAGCGACAGATGAGATTCAGGGTCCATCGAAAAACAAGGGGGCGGAACCCAGCCCAGAGCTACGAGAAGTAGAGAGAGAAACAACGAGATAGAACAGAGAGCGAAAATGATTTTGCATATGGATCAGAGAAGGCACGATCAGAAGAGAGGTCAGAGATACGAGTGTGCAAGAGGGACAGAGAAAACGGGTTCAAAAGTGTGCGAAAAGTAGAGATGGAGAACAAAAGAGAGTGGGAATGAGAGCATCTTGGGGAACATATCCTGTGGTGAACTCGCTCTAATAAACATTAATATTCTGATGATAAGGCATATTCGAGAGAAAGAAGAATGCAGAATGAAAGTTGAAAGAGTCTTTAAATGGAGAAGATCGCATTTCTCCCTCGAAAATAAGAGTAGAGGGAAGAAATCTGCTTGAAGGCAGAGAAAGAGAATATGAAAGTGTAGAGAACGAATGCCAGAGTGAAATAAAGGAAACCTAGAGCACCAAATCTTAAATGGTTTAAATTATACTCCACCGCTCTTTTTTCGCTTCAACATGCTGTTCAGGTTGTAAAGTTGGCCAAAAAGGCGGGAAATGTGGAACCTTTTAGTGTTTGCAAAACTTGCGATCTCTTCTATCAAATTGTAGGAATTGGGGAGAACAGACAAAACTAAGGAATAAAAAGCGCCCGCCTGCTTTCATTATTTCCTCAATCTCTCACTCACCCACTCTCTCTCTCTCTCTCCCTCCAATCTTTCACTCTCCCTGTCTATCGCCAATCTCTCAACTCTCACTGTCTCCATTCTCTCCCTCCCAGCATTCTTTTATTCTCTTGATGAAAAGCGAGCGCAGATTGCAATGTGAAAGTTTTTTTTGCATTAGAAAGGTAATGGAAAAAATTGAGTGAACTGTCAAAGATAAACTAGAAGTGAAAAGTGAGCAAAGTAGGAAAAGTACAAGAAGATAAAAGGAAAACATGTGGAAAGGGCATCCACCCATATTTGGCTGCTGGACTGGTGTCCCTCTCTACGAACATGGCCTCAGGGCCATTCGGTTTCCCCTTCTCCCCCTCCTCTCTCTCTCTCTCTCTTTCTCTCCTTCTCTCTCCCTGCCATTCACTCTCATCGTATCGAACAGAATGCAACGCGTATGCCAGCTGCAGCTTGAAGCAGTATTCAAATTCAGGGAAAGGAGAGGAGCGGGCTGTCTCCCGGTCGATCTCTATCTTCCCTCAGGCAGTCTTCCCTAACTCTTCATCTTCTCTCTCTCTTCAATCTCTTTCCTTCTCTCCCTCTCTCTCTCTCTTCAATCTCTTTCCTTCTCTCCTTCTCTCCTTCTCTCTCTCTCTCTCTCTCGTACTCTTTCTTTCGCTTTCTCTCTCTCCCCTCTCTCTGATTTAGGATTATCTCGTTCGCCGTCCTATTTAACACACCTTGGCACATAAAGCAAATAATAAAGTATCTATGTATGTTTTAGCAATATACGCGAAAACACGAGGAGAGTAAATTAAATAATGAGGGCGAATCGAAGGGTGTGGCCGGGCACTGTGGATTACAAGCTGTTTCGCTAACTAGGAAAAGAGAACGAGAGAACATGGAAAAGAAAGAGAAGGAAACAGAAAAGAAGCAGCAGAGAATATGACAGGGGTAGCGCGAAAAAAAGAGAAAGGGAAGGAACGGGAAGGTAGCCTCTCGGGCTGCTCACTTTTTGGGTTTGTGAGAGTCACAGGGCAAGGAAAGTCAAGGGAGTGTGTGAAAGAAAGACGGAGAGGGCAAGAGAGAGAAAGAGAGACACAGAAAGAGAGAGAGAGAGAGAGAGAGAGAGAGAGAGAGAGAGAGAGAAGGGAGAGAGAGAATTAGAGAGGGAAGGGAGCGGGAGAATGAGAGAGAGAGAAGGGAGAGAAAGAATGAGAGAGAGAGAAGGGAGAGAGAGAATGAGAGAGAGAAGGGAGAGGGAGAGAAGGCAGAGAAGAGCACACGAGGGAGAAGGGAAGTATCCACTCAGACACGACACAAAAAGGACGTGAACGAGAAAAAACGCTCTCGCCTAGTGTGTTCACAACTCAAGAAAAGCATACTGCATTTTCCATTTATCTCTTTCTGTCTCTGTCTCTCTCTCTCTTTCTCGTTCCCTCTCTTTCTCTCTTTCTCTCTTTCTTTGCCTCCTTTCACTCTATGTTACTGTCTAACCATTTCATCCTCCATCACTCCTTTTTTTATTTGACGAGATGGTGAGGAGATGCTCGAATCTGTTTTGCTCGCAATGTTTCACTCTCATTTTTTGCTATTCTCTCTAAAAAAAAACGTGGTTGTCTCTCAGCTTGTGAGAAGATCGATTGGCATTCTCCAAGTTGTCTGAATTCAGAAAGAGGAAACAGTCTCTTTCAGCTGGAGGAACCTTCACAAGAAATAGAGACCCCTGTCAAAACGTGCACATATTTTTAACCAGCGATAAAGAAAGAAGAAAAGAGAAAGTGGAAAAGCGTAATAGAAAAAAGCGAGAAGGAAACGGTGAAATGGAGTCAACCAGTTTTTGCGCAAACCATCACTTTCTTCAATGGCTGCACTCCTTTTTTCATGGTGCCTGACGCAGGGAAATGACAGTCTGAGAGAGTGAGAGGGAGAGAGAAAGTGTGAGAGAGTGAGAGGGAGGGAGAAAGTGTGAGAGAGTGAGAGAGAGAGAGAGAAAGTGTGAAAGAGTGAGAGAGAGAGAGAAAGTGTGAGAGAGTGAGAGAGAGAAAGTGTGAGAGAGTGAGAGAGAGAAAGTGTGAGAGAGTGAGAGAGAGAAAAGCACAGTAAGGGGAGAGTAGAACACAAAATTGCAAGGGAGCAAGAGGGGAAGAGAAAGAGAGAGAAGTAGAGTGAGGAGTTGAAGAGGGAGATAATGAGAGGGCTGGAAGAAAAGAGGATGAGAGAGAGAGACTGAGGAAGTGATCACCAGTGAGAACGAAGAGTCAATGGGGAATGGAGAGATTTCGATCGTAAGAAAAACGAGCCGAAAAATCCAACTCAGCAAAAAAAATAAAGCAGCGGAGTTACTTTCGGACTGTCAGAGGTATACATTCACGTACAGGAGAATGAATATGGCGAGAAAGATGTGAGGGAGCATGTGATGACAAGAGATGCAGAGAAAGAAGAAAGAGAGAGATGCGAGGGAGCGTGTGATGATAAGAGATGCAGAGAAAGAAGAGAGAGAGAGAGAGAGAGAGAGAGAGAGAGAGAGAGATGTTGAGAGCGGAAAGCTTGAGAAATCGGAATCGAGAAACAGAGGTAGAGAGAGAGAATTACGATAAATGCGTTAGCTAACCATCTCGATGGAGGGACCCGCAGTTTGTGAATTGAACGTATTCGAGAAAGGACACTAAGAGGAATAAAAACGAAGAAAAAAGGAAGGGAGCTCATAAGAGGAACAGTGGTAACGAAATGCGACGAATAGAGAAAGAGAGAGAGAGGGAGAGGGAAAGAGAGAAAGAGAGATAGGGGCAGAAAAAAGACAACGTGGGAGAGGCATTGCGATAACCGACATGAAGAATAAAGAAAGAAGGAAAGACATGAGAGAGCTAGAGAGGAAAGGGGAGAAGGGACTGCATGAATCCCTGAGAGAGGGGCCAATCCAGCGATCTAAACATGAAAAAGTGCGAGGTCGTATAAGATGAAACCGATAGTCAAGATGGAGAAGAACGGATTTTTCAGGGAAAAGAACGATCAGGACAAATTGAGAACATTTCATGAAGAGGCTACAACAGCTCAAGAAAAATTTTTTTTTCGAAATAAACCGATATGCATAATATGCTTACATTTGTTAGAAACAAGAATACAAACTACCTACAATCTTAAGAACAGTTAACCATTCCTTCTGCGCTCACTATGTTGCCTCTCTCAGGCAGATTGTAGTGTCTTCTCAGCAACTATTCTCACAACACGCACTCTCCTCTCACTTTATGTTCTCTCATTCTCTCCTACCTCCTACTCTCTCGTCTCTCTTTTTCTACCTTTCTCTCTCCTTTTTACTTCTACTACGTGATCCTGTCCAATGACAGCTTCATCTAAATGCTTACTATGCAGTTGTGTCCATTCCAAGTTGTTGTTGTGCGGTGCAGAAAACGAATTTCCTAGTACTATCGGTTTTTGAAGAGAGAAGATAGCGGAGAATCGGAAGAAGAGGGAGTGTCCTCTCTGCTCCTCACGATCAGTTCAGTTTTTCCAGCAACTCAAGAGTCAAAATGGTTTTATACGAAAATTAATACATATAGAAAAAAATATATAATGGAGTGCTAATCGCCAGGTAGAAATATCTATTTTATTCCCATAATGTCTCAATGCAGCACGGAGGCTAATTTGAGAGGATTGTGGAAGCGCCATCAACAGGCCCATCCATGGATGAGCCTTCTCACATTGCGCTGGAAGGCTGATATACTTCCCTCGGGCAGCGTCCTGTCATCTAGGCCATAAAACCTTCCAGATAGTCTGTTTTCATTTCAAGAGGTTTCACTTACTAATGATTAAATAATATGTTTGGTTGTTGTTGTTTTGACGTTTCGCCTTTCGTGAGTACTTCATTTAGTTCACAGTCTATTTTACCCTTTGAAGATATCCGTGTCTCTCTTTCTTTCCCTGTCTCTCCTTTTCCTGTGATCTCTATAAAAGTGCGGCTGGACTCTTACCCCAAGGGAGAGAACAGCGGTAAACAACCCGAGACTGGCACGGAACGCCCCGGGAATTAGGACAAGAGAAGAGAGAGTACACTCTCAGCAGAGGGTGCAGACAATGAGAGAATCAGATGAAGAGACCGAAAAATGGGTGGCACAGCCTGTTACCGCGCCACCCACACTGCTGAGAGGGAGAAACAAAAGAGATGGAGAGAGAGGGGAGACCACCCGTTCCCTGGCTCTGTTAGCATCGAAAAATTTTTCGATATAAAAAAAAAGAGAAAAAATAGTGAACAAAAGGAAATCATTCAAGAACACAGAAATAGTTCGCTACCCGAACATTTGGTTACTTTTTGTAATCCACAAAAATATTTGCTATGAAGGAAGTTATAACCGCTCAAAGTTTGCAAAGTTGGAATTTGCTCTCGCTGCGAAGCGTGCATGCGATTTCGCATTTTAAAGAAGCCACGCCTCTTCCAGTTCGCAGTCGAGAAAGTGAAAGGGAAAAAGACGAGGAAGAGAAAGATGGAGAGAGATGGAAGCGAAAGAGAGAGAGAAAGAGAGAGAGAGAGAGAGAGAGAGAGAGAGAAAGGTTGGTCAGAGAACCGCGCTCAGTGCAAGGAGCATCACCGCTGTCTAATTGTCAGCCGACGAGGAACACTGTTGACCCTATGCATTCTCACTTTCACATCTCTCCTCTCTCGCTCTCACTCGAACTCGCTCTCTCTATCTCTCTACCTCTTTCATCTCTACTCTCTCGCTCTCACTTCGTCTCGCTCTTTCTATCTCTCACCCTCTCTCATTTTCCCTCACTAATCACTCCTTCTCTCATTCTCCCTCTCTTATCGCTCCCTCTCTCGCTTTCACTCCATCTCGCTCTCTTTCGCTCACCTTCTTTCATTTTCCCTCGCTCATCTCTCCGTCTCATTCTCCCTCTCTCTCTCACATTTTGCTCTCTCTATCTCCCCCCCCCCTCTCATCTCCCTCTGTCGCTCTCACTCTATCTCGCTCTCTCTATCTCTCTCTCTCTCTCAGTCTCCTTCTCTTACTCTCTTCTCTTTTCTTTGAAGTCGCTCTCTTGCTTTATGCCTATTCGTTGACTTTTATTCTCTATTTCCCTGCTCACTCTCATTCTCATTGTCAGTTCACGATACTCTCTTCTGTTTCTTCTCAAACCATGTGTTCACTTTCTCTCTCTTTCTCTCCTTCTCTCTCTCTCTCTCTCTCTCTCTGTCTCTCTCTTATTTCTTCAATCCGTCCCGGCCTCTAGTCTTGTCACCCTTCTGCTCCATCCATCACTCTTCTCTTTCATTTGACATCAAGGATAGCTGGAAGCTAAATCAATTTCAGTTCAGCGTTCCAAATGCCTTGAAAATAGAGCAGCACGGATGAAAGAGGATGAACCTTCCGGATATGTAAAAGAAAGAAATCCTTTCTGCTGCCGCATTGGGGTGAATCTTTATTCGTCGGCATCGTCGACATCTTCATGTCCGTCTGTCTTGATATCCGTTTTAGTCTCCGGTCTCATTTATAGGATTAAACTCGAAATGATACAACTCAAACTGAGTGACCAATATTTTCAATATTTTATGCAAAAATTAATTTTTAAAAAATTCAGAGTAAGCTGTGAATGCGAAGCGGAAAGTGATGCGAGAGAAGTGGAAGAAGGGACGGAGAAAATGTGAGGAATGGAAGGAAAGAGAGAAAGAAAGAAATACGCGAGAGAGACCGAGAGAGATTAAACAGTGGTTTGTTGAGTGTCACTGCCCGTTCCGCCTTCTTCTCTCGCTTCCGGCGACTTCTGTGCTTTAGCTGCCTTGGGCGAGGAACAAACGCGCACTTCGAAGTGCCGTTTGTCCTCAAATATCTGACTGCATATTTATCATGGCTAAGTAGAACCAGAATTTCTTCTTTGAAAGGACACAAACCGATGTCGGAGTCTTGGGAGGCGAGGAAGAAATGCGGAAGCGAGGAGGTTTCTGCCTGCTCTGAACACAGAAGGAAGGCTCATTGATAAAGACAGACAACTTGGCAATCTCTGGAGATAAACTCACGAGGTGGTCAAGGCCATTCGGGAATCTTGTCACTCGCGCACTACGTGGATCGCCACTTCTGAAAAGAGCTCATTCTGTTCATTCAACACTTCCAACAGTCCACCATCAGTTTCTCTCTCTCTCTCTCTGTCTCTCTCTCTGTGTCTGTCTCTCTCTCTGTCTCTCTCTCTGTCTCTCTGTCTCTCTCCTCTCTCTCTCTCCCTCTCTCTCTCTCTCTGTCTCTCTCTGTCTCTCTCTCTCTCTCTTTCTCTGACCCAGCATTTAGCCGCCGAGATAGTTCTGAGCTGTCATCGCTGTCGTCGTTCCTGTTCATGCTTCCCATGATGGGGGAAAGCATCGCCCAAGTGTAGCTGCAGTAAATAAATTAGTGTAATTTTTTTAACTATGTACATATGTAGCAAAGACCGAAAAAGTGACGACTTTAAGACTTTTCATCTCAATTACGGAAATAATCTTTTGTCCGTTTTGTGATATTGCATTGAGGGAAGAATGAGCTATACCTGCTATGCAGATTGGGATCATCCACTGCGTCTTCTCGCAAAGAGCCATCCTAGAACAAAAGAATGCCTTTCTCCCCACCAAGTCTAGGAACCTGAGAAGGAGGCCGAGTGGACACATCCACAGTCTCTTCCACCTGGAGATTCCCTCCTGGCCTCGGCACTCTCTGGAATGAACTGGACACTGAGCACTCTCCGTCCAACTCCGCTTCCAAGTCCTCCGAATCGCCTTCTCCACTCGCTCGTCTGAACAGCGACCAGTTGAGAGTAAAAGTGTCACTCTGATTCTGACTCGATCTGGAGTCGGGGAGGCCGAGGAGGGGCGGAAGACTGGGATCTACTCGAAGACGACGGTCTTAGCAACTCCTTTTGTGGTCGAGGAGACTCTCTTCTAGACAGAGAAAGGTTTCTTTTTATATAATGATGACAAACTAATAATAGTCCGCCTTTGAATAAAGCGAACCGCTTGGAAATGCTTCTGTCCCTGAGAGCTTTGTCATCCCCTTGAGAAGCTGTTCGGAATGAACAAGTCCTAGACAACAGAATATTTCTATAAAAAACTATAATCAAAAACAAAGTAAGAGTGTGCATGTTCAAACCTCTCCTCGTCCTCGGCATCCGTCACTGAAGAGTTTGCGGGGGAATGTTCGGAGTGAGTTGCCTCAGGCAGAGTCTCCTCCTCCTTCAAATTTTTCTTCTCTGAAACTCTCTTTCTCTCTCCTTCTCTCCTTCTCTCTCTCTTTCACTCTTTCTATCTCCTTCTCTCTCTCCATCACTCTTTCTCTCTCCTCTCTTTCTCTCCCCTTCTCTCTTTCTCTCTCCTTCTCCCTTTATCTCTCTCCTTCACTCTTTTTCTCTCCTTCTCTCTCAACCTTTCGGGGAAGGAGCTGAGAACGTTCATCGGTCTCGGCCATCTCAATGTCTTCTTCAGCAGCTCGTTGATACCTTCAATGAAGAGAGGGATCAAAGGGATAGAAAGAGAAAGAAGCAGAAAGAAGTGACTTCTTAGGGTCGGCCAATCCGGTGCAAATGAGGAAAGTCTGCCAGAGGGTGAGCTTGACTTTCTGCTTTTTCGGGGGCGACCGCCTCTCCTCCTCCTCTTCACTGCCGCTGTAGTCCACTTCACTCACACTTCTGCAATCATTCGTTTTTTTTTTTTTAGCCTTTCACAGTTTACTATACTTTAGAATATTAACACTTTCTTCTGAGCGCGACTCTAACCCAAGCGATGGAACAAAGTTTCGAGTGGAAGCCGTTGAACGGGGCAGACTCGCCTTTGTTGACTCGTCTTCCTAATCATTCATTTTTCAAAGGGGATCACAAGACAGGAAGTGAACTACGAAGTTACACGACTTACAGATGAAATGTTGTTGGAGGAGACCTTCGCAGGCGGAGGCGGCAGTGACTTCTTCTTATTCTTCTTCTTGCTCAGCATAAAGATCGACCTAGGCAAGCAAACTCCTTTGTCGGGGTTTTATTATTATTTTTTTTGCCTATTTCTCTGGGGAAATTTTTTTTAATAAAGAGATTTCTTATTCCCAAAAGTGAAGAAGATGGCCGGACTTCCTCTTGTCTTTCCTGCCAGCCAACTCGAATATCTTCTTCTTCTCTTCAGTTCTTTCATGCATCAGTTGATTCGACAGATCTCTATTCGCTTCTCGAAGAGCACGAACAAGAGCGAAGAGGAAGTAGATCACCAAGCTGGAAACAATCCAAGAGAGGAGAGAGTGAGAGAGAGAGGAGAGAGAGCAGAGAGAGAGAGAGAGAGAGAGGAGAGAGAGGAGAGAGAAGGACTCACAACATCAAGACCATCACGGGGATAATGATCCCAGGGGAGGACATGTAATTCAGTCCCGTCATCAGATTCTTGTTCAAGTTTTGCTTCAGGAGATCCGTGACGGCCGAGTAAAAGTGAGGACTTCCACTTAAACAGCATACAATTCATTGATAAATTGGATACCTTCAATGTGAATGTATGCACATACATACATATGTATGTACATACATACATATGTACCAAATACACATACAGATTCTTTTAAATTTATCTGCCAACTCAAAGTATTTAATTATTTTCAATGAGCAAGACCAAGCTGAACTGACGCAAAAGGCCCGCAAGATTTACTCGGAACTCGTGAAGCAATGACGAATCCGACTGGAACGGTGCAGAGAAAGAGCATGAGAAGAAGAAGTATCAAATAGAAGTTACTCGACCTGCAAGGGAACTTCCCATTCATCTCATTTCGATCTACTAAAAGGAATACCTTGAGGCACGGAACATCTGACGGGCGGGGACATTGCAAGTCATGCAAGCCCAGCCACGGATGTACATGACCAAGATGAGTTTGATGTTGTTCAGAGCAGGGAGGAGAGGAACGAAGAAGAGGCCCAGCCAGATCATTCCTCAACGAGCTCCACTTCATCATTTCTCCAATTAAGAAAAAAAAGATATCTTACCCTGGTTATTCGCCAAATGCAGGACGTTCTCAGCTACTTTGAACTCTCCATACTCTGGCTTAAAACAACAAATATTGCTGACTATTGCGCCGACAAAAAATTAATTAGGAAAATAATTGAAACTAACGAATGTCTTTTCCAGATTCCAGAACCAATAAAGATTGAAGTAGCGAATGAAGAGACCGCGGAAGAAGTCGACAACCAAGATGGAAGCGACTGTCATTATCAAGTCCATGATCACCAACTTCGTTATCTCCTGTAGATCACTGCTTTCAGTCTTCTTTCTGACTGAGAGGAATGCAACCTGTCCGATGATAGTCTCCCAACACAAGTCATCGTAAGTGCCGAGTCGGAAGTGTTGATTGGCCAGCCCGGCTGGGCTGCTCTTCACAAGAGTCTGTCTTGGTCGACTACCGCCAGTGAAATTCAGAGGGATATCTCAAGGCAAGCAAGTACGCAAGGGAACAGCAGAAGATAGACTCATGGAAGAGCAGAAGATGGACTAACAAGCAGGGTCGGTCCAATTGGCCAGCGGGCCAATCGGGTGTGAGATGAAGAGAGAAGATGCATTCTGTCTCTCATGGCTGACTACCGCGCGCGGAGATGAAATGGCGAAGGGGCCGAAGTCCGGGAGCACCTGCCATTTCTTCTTTCTTGTATTCTACCTCTATTTAGTTACATATGTACTAATTGTATGTAATGTTCAGCTCTTCTCTCCTTTAGTGCTATTCACAAGATAGTTGAAACCGTAGTCCACGGAGCCCTTGGAGCGGGAGTCGTTGCAGGCGGAGTAATCGAATAGAAGTTGCGAGAGTCGTTCACTCTTGGAATCAGAATCTGCCGGAGGCTCCTTAAAATCATTATATATTATTTACTAGTTAAAAAATGATGCTTAAACAACATGACAGCAAAAAACCTGTGTTGAACTTCGTAAAACGTTGCAGTGCGCTCATTTATTGCATAAGACGCCTGCAAGAAAGCAAATGAAAGACTGGCAGAGCAGAATGGAAAGTAACTCACCCTCAATGCACTCTTTTCTTCTTCCAGATTCTCGAGCATTAAAAAGAGGGAGAACAACAATGTGTAGTAGTTGATAATGTAGAGGACAAGAACTCTGCAATTTTGAAGATCATTTCTCTTCCATAAACATCGGCAACAAATGGGAAACACAGAGAAATTTATTGGGGATACAGTGCCGGCCAATATTCTATTAACTTCGGCTTTTTCATGCATATTTTCCTTCAAAGTTTATGAAGGTTAATGAAATTGTCAGAGTTGCTTCTTTATATGGTTAAATGTTTAGTAGCAGAATATTCTTTTCATTGATCTACTACAGAGCGAAAAAAAATCAATAATTCAAATCACATGAGTAGAACATTTAGGCGTGCTGGACAAAATGGATTATTTCTTTGCAATTCGGGCAGTTTTTATTATATAAATTATTTCGCTGTATTCTAGAACGTCTCTAAGATAACTATTTGATTTAATTGCTATTTAATCACAAAGTTATTTCTTGACTCGATCTTAAATTTTTTGGGTTTACTTTCCTGCCTTGTAGGACATCGTACAGTAGTACTCAATGCCAAGGGTACATTCAAACGATCTACTGTTCCTTTTAGCATCATGAAGATAAAATAAGGCTACCAAATATGGAAAAGCATTTTAACTATCATTTGAGATATGCAAAATCATTTTTGAAAAGCGTGCTCTTGCGCGACTTCACTTTAAGAGGGTCTGGGCAGTGGACCAAGATAGCGGTGTCCAAAACGTTCTCAAACAGTTGGCGTGTAATTTTCACTCCTCTAGTACCATCTCGATAGCTTCACTGATTCTCTACGAATATGTTAAAATCATCACAAGTATAGGAATAGCATTACATGATCGATTTTATCCCGCTGAACCTTCTGCATCTTAGGCCGAGTGCATGGATCGCGAAGTGGAGGCAGCCAGCATGAATGTATGTAGCAGCATATGTTTAATTAGCGATTAGACCAATACGGTTATCACAGAGATGTTCTAGAATACAGCTAAACCATCTATCCAATAAAAAACTACTAGAATATCAAAGAAATAACCCATTTTGTTCAGCAAGTTCTCGCAATGCAGTGGATCAATGAAAACAATATTCTGCTACTAAACATCTAAGAAGCAACCCTGGAAATTTCATTAACTTTAATGAACTTTGAAGGAAAATATGCATAAAAACCAAAAGCTATAGAACTTTGACAGGCAGACAGAAGAAGAGATCTCTATATTTATTAATATGCATATGTATGTACATACCTGCCAAGCTGAACTTGAAGTGATGTTCTTGGATGGTATCTCTCCATTGTCGTGCAAAGAAGATCAAATATGGTAGGGTAGATCAAAGTAATAAATGACACGGTAATTGAAACGGCATTCTTAAAAGGCACAGCTCAGTTTTCTCTTTTGATCTGAGTAATTATCTCCTGATCGAACCTGCTTAATGAAAGTGTCCTTCTCAGTAATTTTGGTGGCTGAATAAATGGCCCAGACAGAGAAGGCAAGCATAATTACTATAAACAAATTTACCAGCACCCGCAAAGCGTAGATATACCATCTGAATAATAATATCAGATATCTACATAATGAATTACAAATTGACTAACCGTAAAGACTTCTTCATATTAACATTATATTCCGCTATCGCTTCCTAAAAAATATTCTGATCAAAGTAAACAAAAAGCAATCGTTCGATAAAAAAGGAACCTTAAACTTCGTGATGTTGGCCATGAAGACATTGGAGGCAGTCTCGGGGTTGCCAATGGTGAAGTCCCAGCCCGTGAAGGCCTTCCAGTTGAACACGTACTGCTCCGTCTTCCCCGACGACAACTTCGATGATCTTGCATTCGATGCCATTCTTAATAGGAAATCAAGTTATCTTACATCTCCTCTATTTAACTTGAAAAGTTACAATTGTAAAAAATGAAATAACAAACTTCCTAAGAATGATGAAGAAGGAGTAAGCGAGGACAACAATGTTAGCGAGAAAGAAAGCGACTGGAACTCGGTATTGGACTGTGTCTCCGAAGAAGGTCTCGCGCGAGTAGAACCCGTAGAAGAGAAGTGAATATTGCAGATAACCCTGCAAGGAAAAGGACATTGAGAAGGAGAGGAAGAAACACAAGAAAGATACTCACACCCAGATCCCACACAGTCGTTATCATATCTGCACGATGCCGCATCGGCTCCGGCATGTGTTTGATATGTCTGGAGAGGGAAGGAGATAGAGTCTGACGAACATTCCAACTAAGTAAAAGAAAGAGTGCCTGGTGGCGTTGTCCCTCGCATCGAAGGGACGTGTTCTTGAGTCTGCGAGCCACTCGGGGACGATGACGAAGAGGGCCATAATAAGAGAGATCGTCAGGTTCACGCCCAGCACCCAGCGAAGGAATGTGAAGTACGAAGACACCACCGAACCGAAGTGGCCTGCGCACTTCTTTCATCTTCTTTTTCCGAAACAATTACTTATAAGTAAACAGTATTTAAAACGTGAATCCAGTTTTTTTTATATACTTGAATCACATACATACGTATGTACATACATATGTATGCACATGTGTATGTATGTATGTATATACTTTTCGATTAATTGGTTCTCCGACCCGCACTTAAAAGTTCTCCTGATTCTTTGATCTGCTGGTCACTAGTACAAGTTGAAGGGGTTGTTGCAGAAGGTTCCCTGAGATCCCCATGGTTTAACACAGAGCTACTTCCCCAATCCGATCACTAACAACAAAGAGACATGACGATTTATGTGGAGAGACCAGCAGAAAAAGAGAAATAGAAATAAAAAGAGAGAGAAAATTTGAGAGTGACCAAAAGAAGGAGAAAAGTGAGAGAGAAAAGGTGAGAACGAGAGGGATGTAAGACATGAGCCGGAAAGGCATAAGCAACGCTGAGAAAACAAACTAAATTACGAGTGTAGTAGGAGATTTAAGAGAGATGAAGATGGAAAGAGAGATGGAGAGAAAGAGAAGGAGAAAGAGAGAGAGAGAGAGATAGAGAGAGGAAGAGAAAGCGAAAGAGTGAGAGAGAGAGGGAGAGAGAGAGAGAGATGGCTTGCCAGTATATACAGCTCTTTTTCTCCAGTTCTGTCAGCCCAGGACAGCGGATTGCAATGATTAGTGGAGAATGCCAGGTGCCGAGTAAGGGAAGTCAAAAGGACATTCGCAGACTAATCGCAACAAAAACTCAGCTCAAAAATAATTATCATTAAAATTTACGCAAAAGCAACCAAAAAGCAAAGTAAAGAAGAGAATGAAGATTCGCTAACTTTCGATTCGTTTGATCTTGGCCTCCCAGGGAATGAGATAGATCTTGAAGTTCTCGAAGACTCGATGGAATTGGCCGAAAGTCCGCGTAGCTGAAACCTTGTACAATTCCATGCGGGAGACCTTCGCCTCTTGGCGTTGCAAGTGCCGTTGCGCCACTCTGAAGAAGAGAGAAAGGTACGAGAACACCCGCTAATCAAGACAAGGACTGTCAGAAGGAGAAAGAGAGGAACCTGAGAGTCCTCCTCTTCCTTGCCATGTTCCATGGTTGGGATCGGAGTCTACCGATGACTTCTCTCTTTTGTTGGATGGCCTCGAGAATCCTCTCCTTCGACATGACTCCGTCATCGTCTTCGTCCTCCTCATCTTCTCCCTCTGCTCCCGTTCTCCTTCAAAGGCGTTATCTCATTTCTTTAGATTGAGAGAGGAACAAATTGCAATGTCTAAAGAATGACAGAAACTGACTCGGAACGTTGAAAGATTGGCTGTTGTGATTTGAGATGATGGAGGCTGCTTGAGCGGCGGAAGAGGGCGATCAGATCATTCTCAATTCAGAGAGGGCGATCAGATCATTCTCAATTCAGAGAGGGCGATCAGATCATTCTCAATTCAGAGAGGGCGATCAGATCATTCTCAATTCAGAGAGGGCGATCAGATCATTCTCAATTCAGAGAGGGCGATCAGATCATTCTCAATTCAGAGAGGGCGATCAGATCATTCTCAATTCAGAGAGGGCGATCAGATCATTCTCAATTCAGAGAGGGCGATCAGATCATTCTCAATTCAGAGAGGGCGATCAGATCATTCTCAATTCAGAGAGGGCGATCAGATCATTCTCAATTCAGAGAGGGCGATCAGATCATTCTCAATTCAGAGAGGGCGATCAGATCATTCTCAATTCAGAGAGGGCGATCAGATCATTCTCAATTCAGAGAGGGCGATCAGATCATTCTCAATTCCAACTCAATCCCCTAACAAAAAGCTAAGGTTCAAAAGCTCACAATGACGGAGGTTCTTCTGGAAAGACTTCTGGCATCGTCATCACTTGCAGTGGTGACGGCAGTGGAAGTGGAAGGAGGATGGATGTCCCCTGAGGAGGTCGTGGCTACCCTTCCCACCACCATTCTCTCTCTTTCTCTGCGTCTCTCTCCTCAACCGCTTCTTCTGTTCTTCTCTGCTGCAAAGGCGTCCTCTTTCTGCGGCATCTCACGATTCCTTCGCAAGCCTCCTCTGCAATCACTCAATTCATGTGTAAGATCTGCAGCTTGCAACTTTGTTTGGCAACACTGGAAGTGCTTCTCGGTTAATCATTTTAGGACTTCTTCTAACGTTGCAAAGCAGGCCCCCCGTGCAAGGGATCGCCTCTTGGTTCCGCTTACAATCAACTGTAAGAAGCCTAAAAAGAGAACACAATCGTTGCAACGTTTTGCAGAAAGTAAAAGTATCAGACAGCTCGGTTTTTTCTTAAGGGAGCAAAACATGAAATTGGAGACCGCAAAGGTGTACGCAGATCATTGGCTGTCCATTTCGCCCTACAGAAATTCATTCAAAGAAGTTCGAAGACAAATGACAATGCATTATGTTATCCTGCCAAGGGTTCCTCAGCTAAAGTTGAAGATTCAGAGTGAGGGAGAGATTAAGAGATAGTGAGAGTGATGGGAAAGAATGAGAGAGCAGAGAAAGAGAGAATGAGGATGAGAGAGAACAGAGAAGCAGAGAGAGAGAGAGCGGCTGATCGCAGCTGCTTTTTGAGCGCATTGGCAACTGTCGAGCGGCGGCGGGTGTCATTTATCTTGATGCCAGTCAAGGAGAGCATGAGAAAGCTAAGGAAAAGAGAAAGAGAGAAAGAGGGAGACAAAGAGAGAGAGAGAGGGAAAGAGAGAGAGAGAGAGAGAGAGAGAGAGAGAGAAAGGGAGAAAGAGAGAAGGAAGAGAGAAATAGGGAGAAACAGAGAGAGAGAGAGAGAGAGAGAGAGAGAGATGGGAGAGAGAGGGAGACGACGGAGAAATCATGAAGTAGACAAGCGATATAGAACAGATTTGTGGGAAGCTGAACGGGCGAGAGAGTAATAGAGAGCTAACATGCAGTGGCCAAAATAGGAATCGACAGACAAATATATCCTTCGTGCATAAACTCGTGCCTTGTACCTTTCACTACGATGAAGGAAGAACTGAATCAGATTGACAATCGAAGCCACTCTGCATTCTTGACATTCTTAGCTCAATTCAATCCATCATCCAACACCAGAAAATTATTGATCGATTAGTTGGCAGAAAATGAACAATTGTCTTTTTTATCCAACAATTAGTCAGAACTAAACTAAACACATGAAGCGCTTTAAGAATTTAGACAAAGAACGAGGAACTCGTAAAAGCAAAAGATGTAAAATATGATAAATACGAGAGGCCAACGCGGTGTCCGTATAGGTAATTCAACAGGAAAGAGATAGGCAAAAGTTAAAATATCTTCGGCCGAATATGTAAAAGCTAACAGAAGCTACCATCCCATTCGTGAATTTGGAAAAAAAAAATTATTAAAGGGATATACATTAAAAAGCAGAATAGTAACGAGGTCATGAGAATAGAGAAAGAGGGTGACAAAGAAAACGACTGCGAGAGAGAGAGACAGAGAGACAGAGAGAGAGAGAGAGAAAGAGAGAGTGAGAGAGAGAGAAGTCAGGTACAGAACGAGATAAAATGCGAACGAGAAAGAAAGAGAGAAAGAGAGAGAGAGTGAGAAAGAGAGGGAAAAAAGCAATACACAGGAGGAGCAGTAGATCGAAAGTCGCTTTGGCTATGTCTCATAAGAGCAGAGTGTGAGAACGGGAGGTGATAAGCCGGGGAATGGCCACTCTGGGGATGCCAGAGAGGTCAGCAACATCAGGCAGAGAAGGTGGAGGGAAGGCGGAAGAAGCACCAGCCAGTCTCCTCCTGTTGTAAGAGTCCCACTCATCATTCCACTGCTCTCCCTTCCTCTCTCTCTCTCTCTCTCTCCTCGTTCTTCACTATCTGTCATTCTCTAATGCACATTCAATTTCTCGACACCTTCTCGTGTCTTCATTTGTATCTCGCTCTATCAAATCTCTGTATTCCCGGTAGGTCAGCAATAATTTCATAGCCCATGGTACGTTTGGCATCTGCCTTTTATGCATCTTAATGAAAGGATAATATCTCTGTTTAAGTTAAAGAGACGTAACAAATCAATTCGAAGGCAAGTGAAAGACTAATCAGACATGAACATGCAACCACCTGTGATATGTTGCAGAGTGGACGATGAGTTCAAGGATAAGCAAGTATAAAGGGATGATTTTGAGAATGGCCGAGAAAGGAAGATCTCTTTCTAGAATCTCCTCTTGTTGGAGAAGATGAAGAGAGAAGCGCCTCGATGTTCCTTCTCAAGATGAAGACCAACTTCTTCTGCTAGTGAAGTCACCTCTTCTCTCCTTTCCCGCCATCTCCTCTCTCGCTCCTGTTATCATCATAAATCTCAGCCTTCAATACTCATCATCCTCAAGTGCCAACTTCTGAGCTCCAGTAACTGGCACCATCGTAAAGGCTCTCCACATTCATTTGTACACGCGTTACACATACTTTTCAATGTCTTGTAAAAGGCAGTAGCAAGGGATGAAGGTGTTAACCTCATTGGGGGGAGAACCAATCGAGAATGGCAAGCACAGGAAGAGCGAGCCCGATTCGGGCAGAAGCAGAGAGCTTGCGGCCTCAACACTCACGTCCATTCCATGTCGACATTTTAATAAAACAATAATCCTCTTGATTAGTTCTATGACTAAACTCGTCTCTCTCTCTCTCACGCTCTCTCTCATTTTCTCTGTCTCTCTCTCTCTCTCTCTTCCATTAGATATTCTGCATGCTCCCTCGCTCTCTCTGACCATGAAGAGAGAAGGTAGAAGATTGGAGTGAAGATGAACTGGCTGATGGATGACCATGACCTCCACACTTCCTACTCCGTAGTCGCCAGGAAGAGCCCATGAGCTTAGAGGCCGCGAAGCATCAATGAAGAGAGGAACACGCAGGTTCGGCAGCTCAAAAAGAGCAGAGGGGATGTTCTTGCAGAGCAGTGCAAATGTATCAGTTACACACAAGAGATGAAAGCAGACCCTCGAGGCATCGACGAAGGCTACAATCGAGTGGATGAGACGGGGCTCCCTCTCACTCGGCTGGAAGATCACTCCAGGGAAGCGATGGGCGAGGAACGAAGAGCATTCCCCCGTCCCCGAGTTCACTTCCAACACCTTCAACAGCAATGGAATGCCACTCCAGCTGACTACAGATCGGAGGAATACCTTGGCACCATCCACGAGACATGCTGCGAGAGCATCGGCCAAGACCGACGCCCTCCTTCCCTCGTGCGGCGCTCTCAGCATTTGTCCCTCACAACCAAATCGATAAGCAATAATGCAACCCGCACCCCTCAAGTACCATTCATGCTCATGCATCATACAAGAGACTCTTCTCTGCCAGGCCAATCTGGTTTCCGCCCACCGTTCTCGTTGCAATGCAAGTGTTATGACAACTGTGGAGAATGCAGTTTATCGAAGACTGCGAAACAAAACAAAACAACGAGATGGCGGCATCTCCATCATTCCTTCAGGTCGCGGAGACGGCGAATGGTCGATCGGATGGTCGCGGCTGCCGCTGTGCTGTACACGTACGCGCCTCCAGCCACGGTCTAAATGGGAGCTCTTTTTCTCGTGGGCATAAAAGTGGGATCACCCGTTCAGCCGAAACGAGGATGACAAGAAAGGGTACCTTGTGGCACTTGGAGCAGCTCCAGATGCCGACGGCCTTCCTCTTCATGGCCTCCTTGCCACAGAAGACGCAAGTGTACTTCTGATGCTGGGTCACCTCCATCTTCTTCACCATCTTCCTCAGCGAGGCGCCGTAACGCGTGCCGTACTTTCCGACGATACCTACCTTCTTCGTGCGCTTTGCCATTTTAGACCCTTAAAGAAGCAAATATGATCACAAATGAAGAAGAAACTCCATTCCCATAGGTAGTGAAAACCAGAACAAACCGGTCATAATTAACAAACAAAGAGCATGGAATCAAACACCACAGACGTTTATCGTTGATATAGCGCTCTGCAAATCGTGTAACCCCAACATAATTAATTTCGTGCAACAAGCAACAGTACCGCCATCATAGAAAGAGCACACATATGAAGGGAATAACTATCGAAGGTGAAACTTTTGCCGAATGTAGTCCCATGCGAATGAAACAAATTACAGGCAACAGATAAATCGAAGATTCCAAACATGGAAATTAATTAATTGCGCAGCAAGATGTTCTACTGCTTCTCAACAATAAGGGCGTCCTTGAGGAGCATCATGGTGGGAACTTCCTCTCCGTTCACATCTCGGTACTCAATAATGGCCACTTGTCCTTCACCCGCGCCTTCGGCCATCCGCTCTCCGATGAAGAAAGCCAGATTCTTGAATCTCAAACAACGGTACTCTTCGACTGTCACTACCCCAGAGAGCCCCCAAAAATATTGAAATTTGATTTTTCGCTGAAATATGGCCCAGGAGTTGTTTCACACGGGGAACACGAATATACCATCCATTTTAAATTATAGCGTCATTCATAAAAGCAAAAGTATTAAGTGGTGTTTGCTAAAATGGTTGAGTCGAACGTGTTCTCCCTTTGCCCAACGAAGGGATAACTCCTAGACATAACCCTTAACGACCTCTACAAGAATAGCTACCTGAACTGGGCAAAAATGAATGTTATATTCGTGATCCCCGTGTCAAGTAACCCACCCTTAGCCAAGTTTTAGCGAAAAAAAATTCAACATTTTTGGGGCCCTCTGGGGTAGTGATAGTCGAAGTGTACCCAAACAACAACACTACTTCTAGTCTTATTTGTACTATCAATTGAAATAATCTAATTACAATCGTGGAGAGAGTACCTGTCCTTGGCGAGAAGGGACACAACCCAGGCCTGGGCCTTCTTCTTGAAGGCGTCGATCTCGTCTGCCGACTTGTTCTCCTTCGTCATGTGCTCAACGATCTTCTTCATGATGGACTTGACGTACGACTTGAAGGTCGAGGCATCCTCGTAGCAATTCATCTCCTGAAATTAAAGGGATCTGGATTCAAAAGAAATCTTGGTTAAAAAAAAGAATTACAGAAATGCCTACAACAACTCCGAAGGAATTACGTGAGCTAAAAAAAATGAGTGCAGGAACCGACGATGAGGCGGTGGTTGAGGACGATGTCAATGCCTCGCTCGACTTGTTCGTCCGATCCTCCGCCGTCCTCTCCCTCCTCTCCTTCCGCTGAGGGATTCGCTCCGTCCAGAAGGATCTCTCCCTCCTTCCGCACGACGTGACGTCCCTTGAACTCGTACACGAGGTCATCCACCAACTTCATCGGGAAGGAATCAGAGGCGAGCTCGTCATCTAAACAGAAACATCAGTTATCAAAGCAAGGAAAGGGGAAATTTTATCGGTGTTTGCGATCCACTGGAGGGGAGGTCGGCATATTTCCAAAAGCACTGGAATGAACCGAAACCCGGAATAGCTGATTGCATTTGTTATGCCGCAGGTTGACTCGTTACCCATCAACAAGCAAAAAAAGGGTTCCAATCTGCTTCACTCACAAGCTGTAATACACAACTTGACAGATCCACGAATTGTTCCCCCCTCGCCTAATCGGTAACTCAAGGAATGCGGCGTAATGAGGAAAAAACAACTATAAAAAAGAACCTGTGAACACATCCTTGTAGATCAGCATCTTGGTGCTGTTGGGGCCAGTAGAGCTTGAAGCTGGAAAAGAAGAGATTGGAAAAGGGAGAATGAAATGTACCTCAATGACGAAGATATTAGCATGAAACAAACCACACTCGTCAGCACAAGGAAGAAAATAAACGGATCAACAATTTATCATTCGTTATAACAACAAACGACAATAAAGTGAGAAGAGAACAAGGGCTGGCGTGGAAGGCGAACGGCTTAGTCAAAGAGACCCATGCCGAGGTCATCGTCGGACTCCTCCTTGGGGGGAGGCGCGTCCTTCGCAGGAGCGGGGGCAGCCGCGGCGGGCGCAGCCGGGGCGGCGGCCACTGCGAACTTGCTGGGGTCCTTGAGGTACTCCTTGATCTTCTCGGCTTGTTTGAAAGTGACGTCGGTGACAGCGGCGATGCCGAGCATGTTCTGGAGTCCGTTGGCGAGGGAGTGGGCGACCGAGGCCTTGGTGGGGTACTTGATGGCCAGGGACACTGCTGCCACGTTGCGAACTCCAGCCAGGAAGCTAGAGCGTAGCTCCGTCGTCGACAGATCCAACACGTCAGGAGAGTAGATCGTGCCGTTGTCGTACACCTACAATCGTTATATTTTTCTATTAACACCACGAATGCAAATTAAAAGGTATCGTTCTTGACTTTATTTTTTTTACTTTGCTATGAAATAAACAAGAACAGTGAAAAAAAATTACAAGCAAAGGGATACCTGGAGAACCATGAGTCCGTACGAGAAAGGCTGGATGCCCAGCATGTTGAGAAGAGCAGCCTCGGAGGCGCCGACCTTCTCGCCGATCTTGATGAGGTGAACGTCATTCAGGATCTCAATGGTTCCCCTGGCGATCTTGGTCGGGATCTGGAGAGCCTGGAAGAACGAAGTCTTCTCGGGTCCCATGCCGGTGTTTTGCGGGGGCAGCTTCACATCGCACGGGGCGATGGCTCCCGCCTTGGCAGGCGCGCCCTGAAAAAGAAAAAAATATATGAGAAATGATATAACATCGAAATAAAAACATAGCAAGAAAACGTATTTAAAAATGCACCCTCTTGTTCTCAAGAAGCTTGTCGCGAATCTCGGAGAGGTCCTCTTTGGTGAAGACGAATCCGACATTCTGGACGATGTAAGGAAGAAGCTTCTCGAGGGCCGGGTTCTTCGCGAGATGACCGCGGATGGCCTTGCGAATCATCGTGTTCTTGCCCATGAGGATAGCCGCATGACCTGCGATAAAAGCCATCAGAGCACTTTCTTACTAATCATAACAACATTCATGTTTTAAAAAGTAATATACAACGGTCACATCGAGTACGAATATGCCAGAGAAGTTTTCAATATCTACTCAAATATATTCAACAACAAAAAAAAACGGTACTCTTCGACTATCACTACCCCAGAGGGCCCCCAAAAATGTTGAATTTTTTTTCGCTGAAACTTGGCTAAGGGTGGGTTGCTTGACACGGGGATCACGAATATAACATTCATTTTTAATTATAAAGTCATCAAAAAAGCCAGATAGTAACAACTGTGGAATTCAATTTTGACTCAGATCGCGTTGTTAATCTCGATAAGGGAGTCGCAATTGGGGCATGAAGGGCTGGGAAGAAGTGCTATTGAGCCCAGTTATGAATTACGTTATAATTTAAAATGGATGTTATATTCGTGTTCCCCGTATGAAACAACTCCTGGGCCATGTTTCTGAGAAAAATCAAATTTCAATATTTTTATGGGCTCTCTGGGGTAGTGATAGTCGAAGAGTACCAAAAAAACACCCGACAGCTATCTCCGCCTTAACATAAAAGAAAAAAACTTCAGGACTCACCACGCATGGCTTGGCGAATCTCCTGCATCTGCTTAGATCCGACATTGTCGACACCGACGATGAAGCACTTCGGGTACTCCTCGAACAACTCGATGATCTTCACAAAATAATTCGCCTTCCACGTCGAGCGGTCTTCCCTAACCATCGTGGTGGATTAAGGATCGTTCTTCGCGTGAACGTTTTAAAGACTGAAATGAGAAATATCCTCATCACATAATTTCAAGAAAGCCAGCAAGGTTTCAAATATAGTGATAGCAGGCACCTGTAGAAAATCTAAAAGAACCCCAGAAATCATCTGAATGCCTAGCGATACTCAGCTCCACAAGCTTAAGTGCTGATGCTCAGGGAGACTTTTCCCCGCGAAATTTAACGACAGATTTCTATTCCATATATCGCACTAGGATCGTTTTCAGGTACACTATTTTTTGCACTATAAATGCAAAGATAAATATGTACATTATACATTATAACACGGTGAATTTACTTTTATTATTTCTGCGACAGTTGCAAATAGTCTGTCATAGCTCCAAAATCTCAATATGACAGATTTCACAGCATCACTCTACGTTATTTTTCTAGAAAACGAATGGTTATTATAACAATAAATAATATCTTCTTCTACTATTCATCACCCTCCACGAATGCCTTCACCTCATCCTTTCCTTTCTGCATTATCTATTTCATAATTATTTTGCAGGCAATTTTAGCATCTTTCTAGATTAGTTAATATTCTTATTATTCTAATAGAAACAAAGTATTAAAGACATCTATGACAAGTGGAAAAGTGATCTACTACCACATGAACATAAAAGGCATGTTTGCTTTAAGAAAATTAAAAATTATCTATACTGCGAAATAGCCGGGGTAAGAAGACATGTATGAGAGTGAAGAGCACTTGCAGGCCATAACCGGACACTCTTTGTGCCAATGGAAAAGAGGATGAGACCCAATTATTTTGTACCCATTTCAGTTGATGCTTCTCTGGAAATGGTTGTGCTTTCACTTGGGCTGCATATAATACAATGTTTCCGATGGTTCAATTGTGAAGTTTTCTGCACATGAAGAATGTTATAAATGATCGTGAAAAGAGAATTGAACAGGAGGGACTGACGAGCGAAGAAGTCTCCCAATTTTGCCATCGGCACGAAGTTGCTCACAGTTTTCTCCAGCAAGCGACTCGCTAGCCTGTTACAGCTCTCTCTCTCTTTTTTGAGCTCTCTCTCTCTCTCTCTCGCTCTCTCTCTCTTTTTTGAGCTCTCTCTCTCTCGCTCTCCCTCTCTCTTTCTCTATCTCTCTCTTTCTCTCTCTCTCTCTCTCTTTCTCTCTCTCTCTTTTTTGAGCTCTCTCTCTCTCGCTCTCTCTCTCTCTATCTCTCTCTTTCTCTCTCTCTCTTTCTCTCTCTCTCTCTCTTTCTCTCTCTCTCTCTTTCTCTCTCTCTCTCTTCCTCTCTGTCTCTCCCTCTCCTTCTCCTTCCCCCTCTCCTGAGTCTAAATGACTATGTAGTGATCAGCCAGAGCCAGTGACCCTTGGGCAGCCTTTCACTCCTCTACCCTTTCCCAGTCCGCTTCCACCAGTACAGCTGGCATTATTCATCCCCAACTTCACTTTCACTTTTCTGTTCGCTGCTTAGTTGGCACGAAAGTCTTTCCGTAAGCTTGTATTATTAAACATTATTATTTCATACAATGGATACCAGTATTGATTAGTGTAGAGTGCGCAAGGGGTCAGAAGCGTGGGAGTGAAAGTAAGAGAGAAATGCAAGCGAAGGGAGAACTGGGCGGATAGCTTCTTCCTTATAAGACATGCCTCCTCCCCTCCCTCACTTCCCTCCACTAGGCCCCTATCCATGCCATCTACTTATTTCCCCCATGTTCAATTATACCTTGGCTTATGGCTCTCAAGCTTTGAGTTCTCTCTTTTTTATTAGCCACTCGAATTTCATTTGCTCTCCTCAATTTAACTAACCATTTTAGATTGAATGATGAAGCCGAGGAAAATTGACTGGCGAAGAATTTCACTCGTCCTCGTTGTTGCCTCCGTCGCTGCAGCCCAGGTGAGCATGAAACAATAATTACTTTTAACTCCTCCTCGTTTCTCTTTCACCCATTTCTCGCTTTCTCTTTCGCTGTCAAAAATGCGTGTGCTGACTGTCCTCGTCTCAATGAGTTCGAAACGATCTCCCTTCTCATTCGATTGGACTGCCATGAAGGAATCATTTTCCGTTCAGGAAGCCGTCCACTCGTTGGCAGGCTACAAGAACTTCTACACCTCGGGAGTCGCTCTCCCCTTTGGCGTTCTCGAAGATGTTACTGCTTACTTTTTCTTGCTTATCACACAATTTTTTTTTTGTTTTGTTTATACAGCAAAGAAGAAACCAAGTTAATTTGCAACTCTATTAATTTCCACGTGAACAGGACATAGTGAAAGAGACGGGCAGCGCTTTGGAAGAGGCAGAACTCGTCCAGCACGGGGCGCCTTTGCTTCACTCACGACGCGCATACAGTCTCCCCACCTTTGAAACGGTTACTAATTTCACTCAAATTCACTCTTTTTCTTGCAATTAGCTAAAGTCTCGTGGCTCCCTTTTCTTGTGAGAAAACTTGGAATAATATGAGGAATCTCAGATCGAGGAACCTCGTCTTCGGGCAAAGCTTCGCAGCATTGAGGAATCCAAGCAGAAAAGAAAAAGGGAGGAAGAGAAAATTGCAATGCTCATCAGTGAAGAGTTGAGAGAGACGGAGAGTGAGGAGGAGAAGAAGAAAGAAGAGGAAGACAGGAGAAAGAAGAAGGAGAACGATGGGAGACTAGAGATGAAGAGACAAGAAAGAGAGAGATTCATTCGGGAGCAAGAGGAGAAGGAGATGGAGCGAAAGATAGAAATCAAGAGAATCGAGGAGGAAAGGAGGGAAGCCGAGGAGGAACTGAGGAGGATTCTCAAGGAGGACCAGGAGAGAAATGAGAGGAGAATCATGGCAGAGAAGCAGAGAAGGATTGAGGACGAGAGAATCAGGGAGGAACAGAGAAAGGCATTCGAGGAGGAGCAGAGAAAGAGAGAAGAGGAGAACGAGAGAGTAAGAGAAGAAGAGAGAATCAGAGAAGAGGAGGAGAGGAGAGTTGAAGAGGAGAGAAAGAAAGAAGAGGAAAGGCTACAACGGATGGAAGAAGAGAGAATCAGAGAGGAAGAAATGAAGAGGATCGAGGACAAGATTCGTGAGGAAGAAGAGAAAATACGACAGGACGAAGAACGACTGAAGGCACAGGAAATACGGAGAATTGAAGAGGAAAGGAGGGAGGAAGAGGAGAGGCGAAAAGAGGAGAAGAGAAGAGAGGAAGTGAAGAGAGTGGAGGAAGCAAACAGGAAAGAGAAAGAGAGAAGAGAAGAGGAGATGAAGAGAGAAGAAGAGAAGAGAAGAGAGGAAGAGGAAAGAGTGGAGGAGGAAAGGAGAGGGGAAGAAGAGGCAAAAAAGGAAAAGGAAAGGAAAGAGGAAGAACTGAAAATGGAAGAAGAAAGGCAATGGGAAGAGAGGAAGAGAAAGGAGGAGGAAGAGGCGATGAAACCTCTCAAGGAGGAACTGGAGAAAGCTGAAGCTCTGCGGCAGGAAATAGAACAAGAAAATGTGGAGGAAAAACGGAAGAGTGAAGAAAATAATGAGAAAAGAGAGGAGAGAGATGAGGAAAGAACGGAAGCTGCCCCTCTCGTAACAGTGGATCGACATCTTAGAGCACTGAGGAGATTGCAGAGATTGCAACGACCGAGAGGGGCCAGGAATAACATCCGAGTGAGGAAGGTCGGAGAGGAAGATCAGCAGGAAGAGAAGAAAAGAGTGGAAGAGAAAGAGGAGAAGACCACTCCCGCAGCATTCAAACACGGCAAGATCATTCGCTCCTTCGGCCTCCAGCCTTCCGAATCTACCCTCTCCTCCTCCTCTTCTCCTTCTACTCCTCTCAATCGCCCTCCCTCGCCTTCTCCCTTTCCTCTCCATTCCTCCTCTTCTTCTCCCCCTTCCACTGCTTCTCGTGTTCTTCCTTCTACAACGCGGAAGCCAACTCCTCGAGTGGAGAATAAAACAGTGGAGATCGATGGCTCATCCGAGACAGTGCATCCTGGGAAGAAAGGCTCAGCCTCTGGCCAGTCACGAGCTCGGCCGGCTGAGGCCTCCCCTATTCGGAAGAGTCTTCACATTGTGCCAATCACTAAGCCAGCTCAAAAGAAGACGCCAGCCCCCGCTCCTCCGATCCCTCAACCTTCCCGTTCACTGCTCTCCACATTCTCCATCAAACCCTCTGCTCTCCCTTCCTCTCCCACTCTTTCATCTTCAGTTGATCCTGCAGATCGAACAGTTGACACTCTCTCCGACGAGGAGTACGATAAATTTGTCCGAGAATACTACTCGAACTACTACAAGGTCAGTCATCTTCGTTCCTGTTTTGATAGGTGAGAATGTTGAGTGCCTTCCAGGAATACTACGACAATGTGGGCGGTGGCGGAGAGAACGGAAGTGCACTCATCGACTACTACCGCAAGTACTACGAGGCATACTACGGGGTGGTCGCAGACAAGGAAGCGGCCACTCATTCCACTCCACTCTCAACCCCTTCCTCCACGGCCTCAACAACCACTTCTGCCGCCCCTTCTACTAAGGCACTGGAATCCGCTACACTAGCATCAGGATTACCTGTAAGTATGACAAAATAGCTGAAAACTAACAACACATCTTTTCTCTGGTATGATTTTGTATCTGGCTAAAACGTACTCATGTCATTTCAGGACATGAGCGAGTACCTTCAAGAGGGGAAGCCACACAGCTTGACGAAGGAGCAGGCAGAGACAGTCTGCACGGATATCGAAAGAACTACCAAGTCATTCGGCATCCAGGATGTACCCACCTTCGTACACAACAACTGTGAGCTCATCCGCATGTATTACAAGCAGGTTCCTCTCTCTCTTCCATTCATCGCTCTTGAGAAAGAAAGTAATATGCACCATGCATCTGCGAGACTAAAAGATCAGTCCGTCGACGTGGACGATGTAATGAAGTGATGAATGAAATCCTGTTGAAGGTGACATGCGAGGAGATCAATCGATTGATTGGTTTCTGCAGCCAACGCAATCGATAGTGGAAGCGGCGGCAGAAGCTACCATCCTTTTATAGCTTCTAAACTTGCCCATGCAATTTCATTGTACAAAATCTAGAGTACCTCAAACAATTACAGGTAGACCAAACACGTCAAATTCAGTGTTTACATTCTCAGTGTCATACTGTTCTTTGTATGCATACAAGCACTAACTTTCAAATATACAATAATGTGCCATTTCTTCCGAATTATCTAGATAGGTATATAAGTTGCAAACCCCGGAACGCTAACGTGCGCCAGATAAAAATCAATGTTCTATGCTTTATGCTTTATTCTGGTAACGATAATAAAGAGATTCATGAAATAATCATTTAAATGAAGAGATAATTCTACAGCACACGCTTCTGTTCTGTCCTTGCTTAGGTAACACAGAAACAACCCGTATCTCTAAAGAAGTTCACCCATGTTAAGCGTTTGGGGGTTAACTAGATTCTCATGTATAAACTAGCTTGACGGACGGAAAGGAAGATATGATACTCGTTTGCAAGAAGAAATTATGTCTGTATAAGAGTGAATCAAAGTTGTCCGTGCCGTTGCAAGAGACTTCCGTTAGCAGTGACAACTTGCTTGAGTTTGAATGTATTGATGGCAGCTTCAATTCGTGAGAAGTAAAAGCGAGAGAGGGCGGCAGAGTCGGGGGCAGTCTTGGGGGAGCAGACAACCACGACGTTGTCTTCAACGCTCACCGACAGCCGGAAGCAACTTCCAAAGTGCGCGGAAAGCGCAGCGGTTACCTAAATAGAAACTAAATATCATCACTTACCTTACAGCAAAAAGTTATAAAATGGCCTAAATAAATTTTAATAAAAAAAAGACCAAAAGGGGTACAAAGGGTACAAAGTTAGCCGGAATCAAGGCTGGGCCTGCCGGTGGTCACCAGTGACGGCTTCCAATTAGGCGCTTTCCCTGGGGAGCCAACCCATACTCCAGGGGCAGTACACTTCGTAGCATAAAAAAGACCATCTGATGGAATTCGAAAGAAGACTGACGACCTAATATTTTAAGATAAAAGAAAGAAAAAAAAACCTTCTGAATGCCAGATTCCTTTCCGTCGGAAGAGAGGACATTGACTACGAAGATTCCGTCTCTGGCGAGAATGGAACTCGCATCCCGAATGGTCTCTTCTCTGAGAAAGGGAGCAGCAGGGCAAGGAAGGGCAGAGTCCAAGTCGCATGCATCCACAACTACCACGTCGTACTTCATATTCCCTGTAATAATAAGTTCATAAAACAACACTGACATACTGGAGAAAAGAACATTAAACTAAACACCCACAGTTTAACCCATCATGAAAAATAATTGCAATGAAACAATTGTTAAGAGAGCATGTCAGTAAGCTTCGAGCGCGGCCTGCCCCGGGAAAATTGTTTTCGAATTCGTTAACAGATAACATTTTTCTTATACAACTCGACACGCTCTATTTAATGAGCCTAATTTCATCATCATCCGATTTTTTTCCCTTCGGGATACACTACCGTAACCCTGAAAATTCATTGAGCCATAACTTCATCCAAAACATGTTTTGTGAAACCATGTACATATCATTCAATAGCATTTCGAAAGCGCTTCAAATTTCATCAAGGAACATGTTTTGTTAAGATTTCATTTTGATCAAGAAAATTGGCTTTAAATAATATGAAGGGTAATCACAACACTTTATGGCCATTTCTCCACTCTGGGACCTAGATAGAAAGAAAGAGCGTGAAATTTGCTATAAAATAAGCACCTTTCAAAAAAAATTAAAGCGTACGATGTCTTCGATATCATGCGAAAAATACGCGGGAGTCGGTCAAAATGGTGCATTTTCGGTCGCCGAGGCACAGTGCATGAGCATTCATTGGTCCATAACTACGCTCAATCTTAATATTACAAAATCGTAAGTATATCATCTAAGAGCTCTCATGGAGCTCTTCAAATGTTACATACATACTTTTATTGAAAAGTTTGGATTTATATGGGAAATTTCGTTTTGTATAATAAGAACGCTTAAAAAACTACTTCAGAAACATTTCTACATGCCCAAACATACATCATAAGAAAGAGGATGAAATTTGGTACAAGATGAACCCCTTTAAATGAAATTCCATGCGTACGATCTTTTGTTATAAGCCATTAGAGTAGGATAACAAGGCCTTATGGAAAAAGTGTAGAAAAAACGATTGGAATATTCTAATTTGAATAAACTAAACTATGAATTTTTGGACGAAATGACAGTGACGCTACTGGCCCTACTCTTATGGCTTATAACAAAAGATCGTACGCATGGAATTTCATTTAAAGAGGTTCATCTTGTACGAAATTTCATCCTCTTTCTAATGATGTATCTTTGGGCTTGTAGAAATGTTTCTGAAGTAGTTTTTTAAGCGTTCTTATTATACAAAACGAAATTTCCCATATAAATCCAAACTTTTCAATAAAAGTATGTATGTAACATTTGAAGAGCTCCATGAGAGCTCTTAGATGATATACTTACGATTTTGTAATATTAAGATTGAGCGTAGTTATGGACCAATGAATGCGCATGCACTGTGCCTCGGCGATCGAAAATGCACCATTTTGACCGACTCCCGCGTATTTTTCGCATGATATCGAAGACATCGTACGCTTTAATTTTTTTTTGAAAGGTGCTTATTTTGTAGCAAATTTCACGCTCTTTCTTTCTATCTAGGTCCCAAAGTGGAGAAATGGCCATAAAGTGTTGTGATTACCCTTCATATTATTTAAAGCCAATTTTCTTGATCAAAATGAAATCTTAACAAAACATTTTCCTTGATGAAATTTGAAGCGCTTTCGAAATGCTATTGAATGATATGTACAAGGTTTCACAAAACAGGTTTTGGATGAAGTTATGGCTCAATGAATTTTCAGGGTTACGGTAGTGTATCCCGAAGGGAAAAAATCGGATGATGATGAAATTAGGCTCATTAAATAGAGCGTGTCGAGTTGTATAAGAAAAATGTTTTCTGTTAACGAATTCGAAAACAATTTTCCCGGGGCAGGCTGCCTTAAGCGCATGCTCGACTCTTACAGAGAGGCCCTCTTAATAGTAACCGTGTTTGAAAAGCAATGGAGGTGTCAATGAGAGAAGAGTACCTTCAGCAGCTGCAGTTCTGATGAAGTCCACGCCGTCTCCGATGACAGTCCTCCTCAATCGTTCTTCTCGAACTCCGAACCAATCGTGTGCGAGTTGCATCACTTCCTCCTCCAACTCCAGCACTGTCATATTCATCTACAAATATGCCGAAATCACGAACGGTCACTTCGTTACAAAAGATGCTGGCGAGAAAACTAATGTTCACCATTGATAAAAAAACACACACACACATTCTCATAAACATTGAAAAAACCCCATACATTTCGATTGAGTTGAAGCCAGAACATATCGAGTGATCCACCGCCAAGACCAATGATAAGAATCTGGCGAGGAGGGCGAGTGACAGCCTGAGCCGGAGTTTCTTGGAGTGGAAGAACACCGAAGACGAAGGGGGCGATGGCGATGGCAGTCACGTAGTGAGAATCGATGCACCACGAGCACACCGACCACATCCGAGTATCCGACGACTCGAACGCCTCATCTGCTAAATAAAAACAAGGAAACTGCCTTATCTTGCCACATTTAATATCAACATATATATATATATTTTTTTTATAAACAATTTAAACTATTTCCAAACAAAGACAATTTAAAGTGCCAACGAACGCCGAGGAGGGATGAGTACGGCAACAGTGTCCACGTCTCCATTCGTTCCGTCTATTAGGAGATCCCTCCGCACGTATGGCTTCTCTCTGAACATTAATGATAAGCGAAGAAGAAAAGAATGCAGCATCCACACCCCGTGTCGACTACATTAGAATCGTAGACAGAGTAGCATCTCGAAGTCTTCTTTGAGCACTTCCTCGCAATCCGAACACGATGGAAATCATGGCGAGCTTCTTCCACTCCAGCCGGGACAGCTTCGGCAAACTTGCGATCGATCACGACATTGTCAGTGATGAAGAAATAGACCTGAAAAAGAATAAATAACCTCGATATGAAGACATCTCGATGTAAGGGCTTCAAGAAGAAATATATGGTTCAATTCATTGGGGAGAAAACTGACCATGACATATCCCATGATGCAAAGGAAGAGAAGAAACAGGAAACATCTCTTGCTCGAAATGCTGAGCCATACCTCGAGAACCCTCTCACAAACACTCCGTCGACCGCTACTTCTGGCAGGGACGAGCTGATGGTAGATATCGCTGGAATAGCTGAGAAGCCCTGAGGGCATCTGAACACAATCTTACATCTCGACATCGCAAGCCTCTAGCCTGAACATTTGGAAAGCGATTTAAAGCAGTTCTTGCTCGGTTCACAGGAGAACACGATCTCGTTCGCTTACTGCAGTTCAACCGGAAGAAAAACTTTGGCAAGGTTGAAATTCAGATAATTTCGTACCATTTTTATGCCAAGCAATCAAACATCTGAGTTTTCTGTAAATTTAGCAATATTTTCAAGAATTATGAACAACTGTAGTTCTTTTTTCAAAGATATGAACAATAAAGAATCAATATTTTCTCCCTCTGTCTCCCTCTCTCGCTCTCCCTGTCAGTTCTTCTCATTTCCTCATCAAACTTCTATTATTTGAATATTCTTTGTTTTCGTAAATTATCGATGTACAATGTAATAGTTTTTCTATAGCGGACTAGATACGATGTTAACTTGAATAGTGTTCATTTTCAAACCATTCATGAAAGCAGTGAAGGTCCGCCATTCAAAAAGGGAGGAATGCTGTGATGGCAGAGAGGCACTCGCAGAGTCACTCAGGAATCGCAGTTTAACATGTCTACTAAGATCTGGTAGATTATGGTAAAATGAGAGTACAAGAAACTAAGGAATGAGAGGAAAGATCGTGTGAAACAAGGAGGGAGAATAGAGTAGATAACGAGAGAGAGAGAGAGAGAGAGAGAGAGAGAGAGATAGAGAGAGAGAGGAGAGAGCGAAAAAGAGGAATGAGAAGACTTCTGCCTATGGACAAGAGGATCTTAAGCTTCGATTCGCCCAATCTCGAGCCATCATCAATAGAGAGGAAGAGAGAAGAAACAACTGCCGCCCACCAACTCATCACTCGCTTTCACGTCTGAAGGACAGGGTAGGAGAGAGAGAGAGAAAAAGAGAGAGAGAGAGAGAGAGAGAGTGGGAGAGAGAAAGATGGAAAGAGAGAGAGAAGGAACTGACTCGTTCTTTTCTGCACCTTATAATATATTCTTCTTCCTTTCTCATTCCTGTCTCCGGCTCTCTTGTTATCATTCCCCTATTTTGCTCTCCCTCACTATCTCTCTCTCTTTCACTATTTCTCTTCTCATCCTTCTTCCCCCTTCTTTTTTTTAAAACTAGGTTTCCTGCAGGCCTCTCAATCTCTTCTCACTTGTTGCATTTCTTGTTGCTTGCTTAGTTCACTTATGGTTGTTTTGTCTATTGAATACTCGTTTGCACCGCTCTGCACTTTTCTATTGGACAATTCTGTTAATTCAGTTTACTCTTATCATGATCATTTCTCGACTCTTTTAGATGGGGCAGGTGTGAAAGGAGATCGAAAGGGATAGAAGAGACTCTTCGCTGGATTGCCCTCGCAGTTCTTCTCCATTCCACTGAAGAAAGTGTCAAGTCTGTCCTCTATATGTTGTGTGCATGACAAGTAACTACTTTTCCAATGCTCACTCTCCTTTCATAAATTCACGCTTTTCCTCTGTCATTTCAGAATAATAATTCCCAGTTATTTGATATGTAAAATGTACTTATAATGAAGTATGAAACACCTTGAAGGATGTCAGCAGCGAAGGCGGTTTCGTCAGTATCGGAAAGTCTGAAGAAGGGAGTGCGAGCTCTCGTGCCTCTTCTCGTCCTCGCTGTCTACACTCTCATTGGTTCATCTTTTATTGTCTCTTCCATCTCGCATTCATGGCTTCTTCCAGGCGCAGTCCTTTTCATGCAACTCGAAGGCCCAAATGAAGCCTACGAACTCGAAAAGCTCAGCGAAGAGCGCTCAGCTTTGCTTGAGGTTGACTAATTTTGCTCTGTATATTCATAAATGTATATTCATTTAAGTAGCTCGGAATTATTATAATTGTATAAAAATACCTTTTTTTTATTTATATATATTTTTTCTCATGTTGAGTCATTTGCAGAATACCGCGTACCGCCTGAACGTCTTGAAAGGACTGACACCAGTCCAGGCCTACAACCACACCATCAAAACACTTAATCGCTTCCAGGAGAAACTCGGAATTGCCCCGGTTAGCTTTCATCTCTCTGGCTATACTAGAATGACTAGAATGGCTATTATTCTAGGTAAACTTGGAAGATATCCACTGGAGCATTTCTGGCTCGATCTTCTACTGTATGACTGTGTACACAACTATTGGCAAGTTCTTTTCGCATAGATATTCATTCTTTGAATGTTTTAGAAAGAATAAATCGTATAATATAAATATTTGAAAGGATATGGAAACATTGTGCCGGTGACGACATCGGGCCGAGTGCTGACGATCGTGTACGCTTTCATCGGAATCCCCATCGCTGTCATCTGTCTCTACTCACTCGGCCAACTCTTCGCACGAGTCTCTTTCCATCATTTTCATATTCTTCTCCTTCTGGCTGTGCCTTCCGGGTCTTTCTGCACCTAACTAATTATGTTTTTCTTTCTTTTTCAGTTGTGTCGCCTTGTGTGGAAGGCCATTCTCAAGTCGACTGCAGTCGTTTCGAAAGACCTCGAGAAGAAGGCAAACTCTTTGTTTAATCATTTCTAATCAGATATTCCAGTGAGCGTGAGAATGAGTTTGAGGTGTCTGAACTTGGAGAGTCCGTTCCACTCAAAGGAGATTCTTCTAGTGGAAACGGCAGCGGAGAGAATCCTGATGATCTACTCTCTTTCCCTATTTCCATTCTCCTTCTCATCGCTATTATCTGGATTCTTCTCAGTGCTGCAATTTTTCTCATTTTCGAGGACGACTGGGATTACGGTCAGAACTCTCCATTCTTTCTTTCGTACCATCTTCTTCCTCAGGCACTTCGCTCTATTTCACTCTCATCTCCTTCACCACAATCGGATTCGGAGATGTGCTCCCTTCGAAGTATGATTACATGATTATCGTTGGTGCGTCCTTTCCAACCTCCCTCCGTTCTTTAAAACATTTTACTTGTCCCACTTTCAGCTTCGATTAATTCATTACACGACTTATTGAGCCCATTTTGAGGTATTCTCGTGATCTTCGGTCTCTCTCTGGTGTCGACTGTCATGTCTTTAATTCAACAGCAAATCGAAGCACTCACTGATGTCAGTCGATTTTGATCTACACCTGGCAAGAATGATCTACAGCCACTTACAGAACATGCAAGCAGACATCGATGCGCAGTACGTGGCAGCCTTGGCAGAAGCACAGGATGAAGGGGAGATTGACGAGAAGGCGGCTGAAGCAGCTCTCGTGGCGGCAGAAGGCGACCAGGAGGTGGATGTGGAGGCACATAAGGGTGAGTGAGAGAGAGAGAGAGAGAGAGAGAGAGATTGAGAGTTACAGAGAGAGCGAATTAGAGTAAGAGAGCATGAGAGTGAGTGAGAGAGAGAGGATGAAAGAGCGAGAGAGAGAATGAAAATGTGAGAGAGGGTGAGAGTGAGTGAGAGAAAGAGAGGATGAGAGAGTGAGAGAGTGAGAGAGATTGAGAGTTACAGAGAGAACGAATGAGAGAGAATGAGAGTGAGAGAGATAGAGAATGAAAGAGTGAGAGTGAGAGAGATAGAGAGAATGAAAATGTGAGAGGGTAAGAGTGAGGTAGAGAAAGAGAGGATGAGAGAGAGTGAGAGAGAGAGAGAGATTGAGAGTTACAGAGAGAGCGAATTAGAGTAAGAGAGCATGAGAGTGAGTGAGAGAGAGAGGATGAAAGAGCGAGAGAGAGAATGAAAATGTGAGAGAGGGTGAGAGTGAGTGAGAGAACGAGAGGATGAGAGAGTGAGAGAGTGAGAGAGATTGAGAGTTACAGAGAGAACGAATGAGAGAGAATGAGAGTGAGAGAGATAGAGAATGAAAGAGTGAGAGTGAGAGAGATAGAGAGAATGAAAAATGTGAGAGGGTAAGAGTGAGGTAGAGAAAGAGAGGATGAGAGAGTGAGAGAGAGAGAGAGAGAGAGAGAGAGGATGAGGATGTCTCTCGTGTCTTGAGCGACTCTGGACCCTCGTTCCCTGTCTGCGGTGGTGTCTCGCATGCCAATGAAGTCTCGAGTGCTCTTCCACATCATGCCAGCCAGTAGTAAGAAGGCTCTGGAGAAGAGAAACGAAAGCCGCTTGGCCACTCGCAGTCGCCATTGCCAGACTGACTACTCTCTTCTGCAGGTCCTTCCAATCAACCCACATTTATCTCTTCTTTTAATTCAATTACATATTCATTCTCACATGCAATTTCTCAAGGTTTCTGAGGAAAACAGCTTTACAGAGTCTCTTGGAAGAGTTTGAACTGAAGAAGCGTCTGGCCACCTCTCCTCAGGCCATTCATTCTGCTCTGCAGAAGTCGACTGAGAGTCCGCAAAGAGATAAGGAAGACACCGAAGAGGAGGGAAATGGTACGTGGCCATCTTCCGGAGCCACTTCTTTCCACTATGTTCCTAACAACTGAATTTCCTTCCTGCTGCCTTACTTCTTACGTCATTATTGGGTATTCCTCATTGAAATGTTGACTCGCCATCTAACTTGCAATATGTCTTCCATTCTCGTGTTCTTGGCCATTTCTTCACGGAATCCTTTTTTAAGTACACGATGTCTTAATGATAAATACAAAAGTAGAGGAAATCAATACTTGGCATTTCGTACAAACAGTTATAAATTCACATAATTCATGAATAACAAATGTGCCGTTCTTGCTGAATTTCGTCAAATTCTTCAGAGGCAGAAGTGTAGAAGAAGCTAGAGGAAAGAAGAGAAGAAAAAAAGGTAAGAAAAGAAAGAGAAGAGCGGTCGGCAGTTGTCTCTCAGTCTTCTTCACGATTAATTGGTCTGTCACCTTGAAGAGTAATCGCTGCTCTTCCACTTCAACGTACAATGCATACAAAGAATCTTTTCTCCACACAAATCTTCTCACTTTCCATTATCATTTTTTTCACACGAGTGCTGTTTATTCAAGATCGAAGGTTATGCCAAGAAGATAAAGAATAAAATGGACTTCAAGGACATGATTGAATAAGTCAATTTATATTACAAACTGAAAATCAGGTGCATGAGTTCGTGGCATTTGACTGAAAGGATACATCACAAAGAAAGAGGCAAACTGTTAAGTGCGGACAATAAAATTGAAATTAATTTCTACCTAATCATTTCAAAAAATATACATAGTTGCAAAAAAACTGGTTTCACAATGAAAAAGGAAAAGAAACGAATGTTGATCAGTTAACCCAGAAAACATTTTTCTTTTAATCAAATAGCAGCAACTGAACAGCTGAAATATTGAAGTGAAAACTAAAGAATTGAACGCCGAAAAGATGCAAAATGGGGAGGGAGGAAGGAATGTGTTTGTGAGAGGAATAGTAGTGGCTTCTTTCTATCCATGAATTCGAGAGGCATTTTTAGTGCGATGCTCGGTGACATAGAAGGCTACGGTACGTGCCAAGCCCTCTTCGAAAGGAGTCGTGCAGTGCCAGCCCGTCTCTGCTCGCACCTCCAACATTCTCTCAGTATTTATGCTTCCCAACAAATTAGAAGAGACAGCTACTGATAGTGCATACATATGTAAATGACATGTTAACAGTGTCTAGAACCTTGGAGAAGTCAATGTAATATCGTCGATCGTGATACGGCCGGTCAGCGATTGGAGAGAAGCGAGGCTCGCTCTCAGGTCTCAAAGAGAGTTATCTAATTAATCAGATCATTTCTATATTTTTTGTTCCTCTCAGGTAAAGTTTTCAGAACGATTTAATGTTGTGTTCATATCTCGCAAGCCCACATTTAGCCGAAGTGACCAGAGAAGGGAGACTGAGCGGCTGATATCTCTCCATTCTATTGTCCTTGCCTCACGTGTTGCTGTTTTGGCTGTTGCCATTTGAGGGGCCAAAACAGGAAAAGATTGCTTATCTATAAGAAGAACCTGTTTTGTAGCTTGTTTACAAGAGCGTGGATCTGGCGGGTCAGCGCAATGTTGCTCATCTCGAAATCCACGCCGATGTTATACACCTGCAGGCATTGCGCATCACCAGGGATTGCCAGGAAGAGAAGAAAACAAGGTAATCAATGAAGAGGTGGGGAGAAATACAGACAAGACAACAAGGGAGAAAAGTGAGAGCGAGAGCAAGAGAGAGAGATAGAGGGAGAAGAGAGAGGTAGAGAGAGTGAGACGAAGAGAGAGCGAGAAAATGAGGGGGAGCGGGAGAGATAAAAAAAGAGAGAAGAGAGATAGGTAGAATGAGTAGAAGAAGGTATGTAAAGAAGTGCCTCTTCGAGTCGTCCCCTCTCGGTAATTCTTCGAATGGCATCGGAGCAATCGTCGACGAACATCCAACTTCTGTCAACCAGTGCTCATCAATATAAAGATATTTCGTGCACGCTCGTTGTTAATTTTAAACAAAACCTTGCTTGATAAAAAAATTTCCCCCAAAAACTTAACATGTTGGTTAACTTGTTAAAGGAGGGCGATCACCGAAAAATGATGTGTGATTTGAATTTGCCGCGGCCCTTGACACTCTCACACTCGCGTGCCATTTTCACACAGATTTGTGTGGTCTGCGAAATGCACTCGAACGCGCACTAATTATTCTTTGGTGTTCGTCCTCTTGTAAAATACCACGTCACAGATTGCAAGCGTGAGGAAGAGAATAAGTACTAGGAATGAGTTTGTATCTTGCGCACCTCGTATGAAGTCCATCTCCCATGAGAGGATATGGCTTGCCTTCGATGGCAAGAGAAGTGAACTTCGGGATGAGCTTGGACTTTGCCTGGCGAGGCCCATACACGTTGTTCATTCGAACCATCACGAAGGGAAGCTTGTATGAATGCTGCAGAGAGAAGCAGTCAATGGCATCTCAGAGGGAAGAGACTCACGTAGTAAGAGCGGATGATGAGTTCGCATGCAGCTTTGCTTGCGGCGTAAGGATTCGTCGGGTTGGGCAGAGTGTCCTCCGTCTTCGGCCGACTCCCCTCTGCCGAGTCTCCGTAGATCTCATCTAATGAAGACTCTTGAGATACCGTAGAAACTGCCATGCTTACCAGTGGAAATGTGCACGAAGCGTCGCACTCCCTTGTATCCTCGGTTAGCGACTGCCTCGAGTAGAATTGTGGTGGAGAGAATGTTCTCCTGGATGGTCCCCACCCTGTCTGCGTACGACTCATCCACGTGAGTTATCGCAGCGAAGTGAATTACCGTATCAATCTGAAATTCTGTCATTCTTCACTCTAGGTTCTCTTCCACGCGGTTGTCTCTGTTCAATCTCAATTCGTTACTGACCGAATGAGTAAGGAGAGCATTGATGAGTGTTTTCTCTTCTTCAAGAGGAGCAATCACAAGGGAGTACCGAGGAGACGAGCGGATCTGGTAAATCATCTCAGTTAATCATGGAAGAGACAAAAGTGAATCGAACCGATTCAAGAACATTCTCGGGAGAGGCTCCCAATGCCAGTTTGTCATAGTTGACGAATCTACAAGAAGAACTGAGTTTGAAATGAAAACTCAGATCATTCTAACTTGGCATCGCTCCACTTGTCGAAGATGAAATTGATAAAGTTGGAGCCGATGAATCCACAGCCGCCAGTGACAAGGACAGAACGAGGAGAGAAAGAGGAGGAGAGAACATCGGAAGAGGAGTTCGTAGAGGGAGAAGGCGCACTCATCTTCCGTCTCTTGTGTCTGCCTTCTCTCCTCTCTCTGCTCTCTCACCCTCAACACTCTATCACCTGGATAAGGATGTCCACTCGCACACGCAAATCAACGAGAAAGCAAGTCAAGGTCGCCTCCGGCTGAGAGAAAGGGGCTGGTTAAGAAAACCAAGCGAGGGGTTGAGCTAACGGGAGTGAATTGATGCAAGACACGAACGGAGTAATGAAGACTTGTTAACCATTATTGCACGAAGTCAAATAAAGTGTTATCGTATGCTGAGAAATGATAAATGGTTTGTACGGGGCCCTTGTCTCTCTGATTGTGTGAGAGGAGAGAAGAGAGATCCCACCACGCACGGAAGAGCCGGAGGAGAAAGAAAAGCTAGTGAGAGAAGCCACGCTCTCTCTGCACTTTCCAAACGGCAGAAACAGGATGGAAGGAAGACAGAAAAACTTGCGCAATCTCGCCCTGCGGCAATGGAGGAAAGGGGGATTAGAGCTGCCATTCTTAACACAAAAGCATGGACAATGACTTTCTGCTGCCCCGTACCCTTCCACCCTCCTCTTTGATCAACTCCGTTGACATGTCCTCCGCCCTCTCAATGTCTCACTCATCCCTCCCAAGTCTCTCCCTCTCTCCTCTCTTTCTTTGTCTCTCTCTCATCCCTCCCAAATCTCTCCCTCTCTCCCCTCTCTCTCTCTCATCGAAGTATCTCCCTCTCTCCTAATTTCTTTGTCTCTCTCTCATCCCTCTTAAGTCTCTTCCTCTCTCCTCTCTTTTTTTGTCACCCTCTCATTCTTCATATGTCTCTCCCACAACTCCCACAATCCTCTCTTTTTCAGTCTCTCTCCCTCTACCACTTCACCTCTATTTCTCTCTCTCTCTCTCTCTTTCTCTCTCTCTCCATATGCTTTCACCTGCCTCGCAACTTCGCTGGTGTCTCACTCACTTTTGTTCATCTCGCTCTCCCTCTCCCCCATCCGGGTCAGTCCTTTCAAGTGTCTGTCCAGAGTCTTCTTCGTCGTCTCTGTTCTGTTCTTCCCAATCTACGTCATAACTCAAAACTGTAGAGCCGTGAAATCCGCCTGCGCAAGTTTTGGATGGAGGGCACGACAGAAATGCAGACATTTCACACATTTCACACATTTTTATAATCATTGTCAGCAGGATTTTCATTAATAACAATTACTCACATATTAAAAAATACAGAAAATGTAAATAAATATTAATAAATATGTATGCAAGAAAGACAACAACACTTTTGTTAACACCAGAAAGGGACGAACGAGAATGAACTATATGATTTCGCCTGCCAACAAGTTCAGCCTTAGCAGGTGAGCAAATTGTAGCAGAAGTCATGTATGAAATATGCATGCTAAAACTGATATAGTAATAGGGAAGGGCGTTCTCTTGTAATCCGCAGATGATCTTGTTAGCATTTGAAGAGATGTCGAAGGGCAGAATCAACGTGGAAGAGAGGGCCGTGACCAGGCACTATGACGTCACTCTTGCAGAGCAGACTGCGACGGGACTGCGTCTGAGCACGCTCGTCCGCAGAAAGAGGAGCCCATTCTCTGAGATGAGACAGAGAGAGAGAGAGAGAAAGAGAGAGAATGAGAGAGACAAAGAGAGAATGAGGGAGACAGAGAGAGAGAATGAGAGAGAGAGTGACAGAAAGAGAGAGAGAGAGAGAGAGAGAATGAGAGAGGCAGAGAGAGAGAGAAAATGAGAGAGACAGAGAGACAGAGAAAAAGAATGAGAGAGACAGAGAGAGAAAGAATGAAAGAGACAGAGAGAAAGACGTTTAATGATTACCTTGGATTCTCAATATCTTCCCTGCGCAGGAACACATCGCCAAGAATGGCAACGTTGCCAAGAACTGCTTCGTCTTTGACGATGACAGCGATGTCTTCTGAAGTATGCCCCGGTGCCCTCTCCAGGAAGACGGAACGAGTCAGCTGCGCTTGCTCCGACCAAAACAGCTATGCTTGTACTATAGTTTCTTTTAAAATTAATTCTATAATAACATTCCTTGCTAAAAAAAAACAATTTGGAATGGAAAAAAACTAACATCAAATAGTGAAGAAAGGTTGAAGACAGTTCGTTCGTGGACGAACCAACTATGGAAATGAAGAGCATCAGGGAATTCCTGAAGGTTCCCGGCATGGTCAGCGTGTCCATGCGTGGTCACGACGATGTGCACTGCCGGAGGAGGAACACCCGCCTCTTCCAGCCCTGGAGAGTAACTCCGTTCTTATCAAAAAATATGAATGAAGAGACGGACTGCGAATGATGTCAGTCCTTGCATTGATATCAGTGGCGAGTCCGGTGTCCACGAGGATGTTCTTGCCGTCGTCTTGTACGAGAGTGATGGTGGCAACGAGGGAATACTGACGGGAAGCCACTCCGGCTGCTGAGCCCTGCACTCAATCTATTCCAGTGGAAGAGAACACACTTCCACTTACATTTCTGATCACTGTGACTCTTGGAGCGAGGGGCTTCGTCGGCTTTCGTCTTCTCCTTTCTTTGATCTTCTTCAGCAGCGTCGCCAGTTGCTCGCTCAACTCTCGTACTTTCCTCTCCCAGTCCTCTTCTCCGCCCCCAGATTCCTCACTCTTACTTTCCTCTATAATGTCATGTACTATGTAGATATATGCACATAAATCATGTCAATTTTAAAGGTATGGATTTTGTTTCAGTAAAAGTAAAAATCTTGAAGAAGCCGTAAAAACCGTTATCATGCTGAATAGCGAAAGGAGGAGGAAAAGCAGAGGCGGAAGTGGGCATCATTAGTTCTTCCGCCATCGACTCTCCCTCTTCCGGATTCATTAGTTTCCATTCCAAGTGCGACCCCTCAGCTGCAATTCTTCTCTCTTTCACGCATTCTTCATCCGTCAACAAACAAAAGTTTGATTCACTTCAAACACGGACTTTTGGGAATGGATTTTGGAGACGATGTGAGAAGAAGTGTTTCATGAGTTTTGGCTGGAGGAGCGGCTTTTACCATTTCTTTAATTTCGGCAGCATTTTCGCTCTTCCTTCGGTCGATCAATATCTGAAAACACGCTTGAAGTCAAAAACATTCAAAGAACTCAAAAATAACCCACAAGCTTCACACAATCTACACTAGCGTTGTAAAGAAAGAAGGAAATAAATTAGTGATTCAGATAGAAATATGAATGAAAATAACCTGAAACAAATCAGCAAGTTGCTTCAATTCTGCACCGCGAGAAGAAGAAGAGGTTGAAGAGGAAGGAGAAGGAAGAGTTGTTGTCATTGCAACTGGGCGAATACGTTTTCTGGAGGGATCCGGCCGAGGAGAGTAAGAAGGAGGAAAGGATGGAGAAGGTGAAGGGAGGGAAGGAGGCAGCAGAACCCCTCCAGGGGAGAGGAACCGAGAAGCGTCCTGTACGAATTGCTTTCGCTGTGTATTTAAATTTATTTAGAAGGTGGACAACCTGTGGAATGATATTTATGAAATCCGGCCCTGAGTTCGGGGGGAAGTGATGATCTTGTGCCATTCTAGCAGAAGGTGGCGATGGAGAAGGGAATGAGCCCAGGAAGAAATCATCTTCTCTGCAGGAGGAATTGAAAGGTCAGAGCAAGAGAAAGTGAAAGAGGAGAAAATGACCGATTTCCTTTGGCAAGCAACTCGGAAAGTGGTTCTCGAGAGACAATTCCACGTCCTTTTCCATGTACAAAGTCCCTGAGAAGGCGCACTTCCCAGTCTTCCAACTCCGCTTCCAACTCATCGAAATCTTAGCACATTCTTTCATTTCTCATTCTTTCAATAAAAGAATAAATCTCAATCGGAGGGCACAAATGTTGAACTGACGGAATCTTCGAGCAAGCGAATGGGAATAAGGGCATGTAATATCTGGTAGCAGTGAAAGTAGAATGGCAGAGTAGAATGCCAGAGGCATCGGCCATCAAAGTTACCGATTACACACAATCTAATCTTTCCGCCTGTCGGTCATGGATCGAATCTCCGATTCGCAAATTGTTGATTCTGGAGATGCAGACAGCAGAAGTGGCCTTCCGGGATCTGCTGGGATGAGTGGACAGTGGAAGGTCATGGAAGTTTTAAGAGAAAGCAGTGAAAGGGAGAAGGCTAGATTATAATGCAGGAATGAGTGAGAATAAGCGAGAGAGAAAGAGAAAGAAAGATAGAGAAATAGAGAGAGAGAGAAAGAGAGAGATTAAGAGAGAGGGAGGGAGGGAGAGGGAGAGAAAGTGTCAGAGTGGAGGCGAGAGGTACTCCAAGTCGACCCAAATGCCTCCACTTCGCTCCCCCAGCATAATTGGTGCTCATTCATGAGTTGAGAGACTTAGAAATGCGAGACGAGTCCTGACAAATTCATCTCCAAGACAGGACAACCATAATAAAAAAGCCCCTCTCTCTCCCTCCCTCCCTCTCTCTCTCTCTCTCTCTCTCTCTCTCTTTCATGCACTCTGCCTGTGTTTGTTTTGTACTTGAAAGGAAGTATAATCCCGTTTTTTTATTCTTATTGCCATTGTAAAAAAACAACGTATATGCCGTGTATGGACCAACAGATGTCATTAAAGGATTAGATATTTCAAAGCTAAAACTAAATGCCTATAAGAAAGAGAATTAGCTGTTGTATGCAGTGACCGGGCGAGTGAGTTGAGTGAGGAGACGATGGTCAAATTCTTCCAGATTCCTCTCAAATCTCGGACGATGGAACATCCAAAACCATTCCTTTCGGTTTGTGCAGAGAAGCATCTGCAGAAGAAGGAAGGAGAGTGGATGTTGAAGGGAAAGAAAGAAACCCGTCGATCCATTTGGTAGCGAAGATTGAAGCAACTTCGGAAGATTTTGCTGTAAGTGTCTAAAATGTGAGTGTCGTGAGAAGGGCTGCTGTAAGAAGAGAAGAGATTCACAGAGAGAACACCTGCAATCTACTATTGAAATGCAGTAACATACAACTAATGACATCAAGCTATCACTCGCTGTCGTTCTGACCCTTTTCTCCAACGACTGCTTTGAGAAGTAGAATGATCTCATCTTTCAGAAACTCCTCAGCCGGACAAAGCACAACTCCTTTGACTTTGTTGACACAAGCGTCAAGAATTACCGAGTCGTATGTCTCTCCTTAAGGATTGATTTCTGAGTTCAGTTCAATTTCCTTGTTGTAGTGTGAAATGACACCTCTGGCAACTGCTTCCCTCAAGAACTTCGTTCCGTCTTGAAGAACAACGCGCACTTTTGGGTGAGAAGTGTTCAAGACGAAAAATCTTTCCGCTATATTCAGAATTTCCTCTTCCAGTTCCACAGCCGTGATGTTAAACTAAATTCAAGGCTATGTTTAGTACAAATAAGGCGGTGCTAGGCTGATGGTAAGCTAATAGTATGCGGCTCTTGGCAGATGATTGGCGGAACTAGGATGATAACAGGCGAGACATTGAGAGGGAAGAGCGATAAGAAGCTGGTGGTAACTCCTCCGCCCACTCCGATCTGAAGGAGTCGCTGCTCCCTCTGCTGGTCCCTCCATGTCAGAGACTCAATTATCATCAACCCTCCGGATATATTCATTTACAACAAAGAGAGAGAGAGAGAGAGAGAGTGTGTCAAGGCTTTCTATCAATTCTGACCTCCAACATGAATCCGGCAGCAATCTGCAGTGCATTGTAAGTGGAGACAAGGACACGATGATTGACGCGCCAGCGAAGGGGTGACTCCACGTACCACGGAGTGACTTCTGTAGAAGCCAGCAGGAGAAATATAGGAGAGTTAGAGTGTATAAGAGTAAAGAAGACAGAAGGAGAAAGGGAAAGAGAAATAAAGATAGAAGGGGAGATCATTGGGTATGTACTTTGGGGAACGACAAGTTCAGCGATAGAGAGAGCGTATAGAGGACGTTCTTCCATGACTAGCTGACGAGTTACATAAATTCTGCAAATTACATAATATTAAACGATTGGACGAAATGAATAGCATCAACGAGAGATAGACGGAGAAAGATAGAGGAAGAGAACAAAAGAAACGAGAGAGGAGAGAGAAATAGGGATTGAGAGAGACGTGCCTTTTTTCGTTGTTGAAGCTGTAGGACTGAAGCACCCGGAAGCATTCAGAGGAAGAAAGACAGAACTTATGAAGGAGATGCGGTGAAGATTTTACTAATTTTTGTTTTAAATCATCTTCGTCTAATGCGGTAATATTGAAGGTGAGTTGTCTGCAAAAATTCTGAATTCTTAATTAACTGCAGTCACATGTGAAACAATCCGTGGACTTCTGAAACTGGCTTAATCTCATTCTCGTCCAGGGGGAGATCGTGCAGTTCCGTGATTCGCCATCCAGAAGGAGGGTCATTCGCTGTCCACCAAACATAAAGAAATGCCTCAAATGGGAAGAAATGTATCGTTTTCAGCCGAATCTAACCCCAAAGCTAACAGAGAGAACGCCGAGAATCGCAGGGATAAAATTAAGTCGTCGGAAGAGAAGAGAAGAGAAGGTTTGAGAGGGCATTTGAGATGACTGCCGGAGTGGAGGACACAGTTGAAGACACTTTCACATCCTTTCTTTTCTCCCCTCAAGGCTCTTTGCCTCGGCAACCCAACTCTTCAGAGAAGTTGCGAGGGACAGCCACAGAGACAGCTTTCATAACTCTGTCTCGCACTTTCCAATTTTCCTTAACATTTTCCATATTCTTCCAAGAATCCTCTACTCTCCGTGTCTTTCTACTCATAAATACTGTTGTACTTGTCATTGTCTAACTGTCTACCAACTGTCTCTGCACTGTACATCTATCTGATTAAAAACGACAAAATGTTTATCCGAGTGATGTCTGAGAGGTCGATTGTATGCGAGAAGAGATGGTTGGAAGCGACACGACAACCAACATTCATAGCTTTATCCGACGGAGGGTGAGGAAGGGGGACCCCCCTTTTCCACGGGTTCAATGGAGGTGGAAGAGCCCGTTTCATGACGAGAGAGTGTGACTTTGAAGAGAGACAAGAGAAGGAGAGAAGACAGAGAGGAGAGAGACAGTGAGAGGGAGGGAGGGGAAATGCGACTTCTGTCGCTACTCTCATTCACTCATACAGAACTTCATTCTGCAAAGCGCACCACGCACTCTCACCCCACGCACTCACCACAACAACACTTTTCATTCCAAATACGACAATCTTGTGACTAGCCAATTATAGTCTACAGCCATATACAATAGACAAGAAGCATTAAGAGTATTAACAAAATTAAACATGTAAAATAATAATAGAATATATGTATAATATATTATCGATCTCTGAAAACATGTCATCGGAATGTGGAGAACACACATAATACTAGGAGTAGGAGGAGAAACATCACCGTACTCAAGTAAAAATGCACACGACAGAGTAAGAATGGAATGCAGAAGAGGAAGAGAGAGAGAAAGAGAGAGACAGAGAGACAGAGAAGATACTCTTGGATGCTCTCTTTCATTGCACGTCTCTCGAGTTGAGAGGAGAGGGCCAGAGACTGGCAGAGAGAGAGAGAAGATCTCCTTTCGTTGAGAGCCAGACAAGGCCTCTCCCCTCCCCTTCACTCGTATCGCCTGGAACACGCGCTCACAAATATACAGTGTTCAGTGGGAATAAAGAATACAGCAGAGAAATAAAGCATGAGTGGAAGAGAAGTGCGTGAGTGCAAGTTGTAATGGAGTGAATGAGTTGGTGGGGAAGATGGTGGAGGGGGGGGGGGAGGGGAGAGGACTGGGAATGATAGGCGAGTGGCTTTCTGTTCTTTCAAGTTTCGCTGCTGCTTGCCTTGCTGTTGGCGACAGATCTTTCTTGTGCTTTCACTCATGGTTCCTAAATTGCGCACTATAAATATGAAGTGTATTATACAAGAAGGGAGAAAGAAGAA
>CALZFC010000087.1:1420000-1500000 GCA_945643635.1 Allodiplogaster sudhausi
AGAGAGAAAGAGAGTGGAGAGAGAGGGAGGGAGAAAGGGAGCGAGATGTTCAGAGGCGTTCGCCAACCATTTCCCCCTTTCACATCCGGGTGCCATTCTCCGCCTTTGGGATTCATGCGTGAATTTGAGCAAAGCGCACCCAGAAGTTAGATGTGTAGCTTCCGTTTTTTGTACGGCACAACGGGCAAGAATGTGCTTGTAGCTTGCTCAGTACAAACTCATCTTTCTACAACGAATTTATATCGGAAATTGAGAGAACGTGAAAGTTAGCAATGGCTCAAGAATGAGGACGACGTGTAAGAAGGAAGCTGACAATGAGGGAAAGAACAGCGAGGTGCAAAGAGAGAAAGAGAGACGAAGTAGGAGAGTGAGGAAGAGAGAAAGAGACAGACAGAAAATGAGGGACTGACCATGAGATATGTATGTACATACATACATATACATACATACATACATACATACATACATACTGTACACATAGCACGCGAGAAAAGAAACGAAGAAGTAGTACGTGTGAGAGTGAGGTTAAGACAGCAAGAAAAAGAGAAGGGAAACTAGAGTAAGAATTTATTGGCTGCCGTGGCATCTCCCTCAACTCGACTTATCCATGGTTTTCGGATGCCCGTACGTCACGAGGCAGTCTCCTCTTCTCCCCTCCCTTGCATTCTCTATCTCTCTTTCTCTCTTTCTCTCTTTCTCTCTTTCTATCCCTCTCTCTCTCTCCCTTTCCTTTCTCAGACATACTGAATGTTTGCTTTCACTTACTCGCTCATCGCGATTTCCAAGCAGTGAGAGAAGGCAATTCCTTTGTTCACAATCTCAGCCTCGGCCAGAGGCGAATGCGATTAAAGGAAGAGTCAAGAAGAGAAAAGAAGGGAGAAGCTAAGTTGCGATGAAGAGGAGGGATCCTCGAGGGACGACTTCCACTGGGATGAGACATCTCGCTTTCCTCTCTCTACATTATCTCTCTCTCTCTCTCTTCTCTCTCGTTCTCTCGTGTTCTTTCTCTTAAGGCCTCATTCCCTTCATCCTTCTTCTTCTTCTTTGAGTGAGATAGTGAGTGACAGGCAATATGAGGTTGAAAGGGAAGAGAAACGAATGAATGCCTTTCATGAAACGCGAGCTATGCACATACATGTGTATGTATATACGTATGTATATACGTATGTATGTACATACATACATACAAATGTATTTACATATCTTCACTTCTCACGACGTTCGTTTCCTCATTTTCTCATTCTCTCTCTCTCACCCTTTCCCCCCCCCCTCTCTCAGTCATCTGTCTTCCACGTTATCCCTTCCAGGAGTGCGTATAAATTGCGGCGAGCAAGGGAAGAGAGCCGTCCACTTATCCGACGGCGTTCCCATGGAGATGCTCGGAGGCAAAGCTCGTTTCAGAATGTCTCCGGACTCGTCTTCCGAGAGTAGAGAGCATCTCATTTACATCTCACTCACTCCCTTTCTCTCTCTCTCACTCTCGCTCACTCTCTCTCTCTCTCTCCTTCTCCCTTTCTCTCTGGCACTCGCTATCGCTCGCACTCTCAGTCGTTCTCTCTCTCTCTCCCTTTCTCTATCGCACTGGCTATCGCCCGCTCTCTCGCACTCTCACTCACTCGCTCTCTCTCCCGCTCACTTTCTCACTTCTACTCGGAATCTTGCATTTCTCATCTAACAGTAAGAATATCACATGCGGCAGACTAATTGTAAAGAATGGAGCAACGATCACAAGGCTAAGAAAAAATATTCGCATTAAAAACGACAGCCTTCGAGGTTCGGAAGAGCTGAGGCCAGGAGAATGCGCAGAAAATAAGAGAGAGAGAGAGAGAGAGAGAGAGAGAGAGATTATCCTGCCTGCTAAGAGAGGCATCTTCTGGAAGGGACAATTCATTCAGGATAAGACGTATAGAGATAATAAAGATACCACGGCAAAGAGAGTGAGAATGCCAGAACGAACAAAAAAATAACGTGAGTGGAAGAGAGGTCACCTCGAGTTGTTGCTGTTCCTGGAGCATACGCTGAAGGGCTGCCGCCTCTCTATCAAATCTCTCCACATCTCCGTTAGCCTCCGGATACTGTGATTCGCTATTCTGCACGGACGATACAGCAATGCGGCCACCGCCTTCTGAAGCGGAGAGAGAGAGAGAAACAGAGAAAGAAAGAGAAAGAGATAGAGAGAGAGAGAAACAGAGAAAGAAAGAGAAAGAGAGAGAGAGAGAGAGAGAGAGAGCGAGAGAGAAATATAAGAGAGGGAGAGTAGGTATGGAAATCAGGAGGTCAGAAGGACGGCGAATGCTGAGATTTCTCGAATGAAGAAAGCAATTTCTGGAAATCTAAAGTGTTACCTGAGAAGACGTTGGCACTGGCAAGGCCGAAGCCTAAAACCAGGCCGGCCAGCAGCGCGGTTCGCCACATCCCATATGAAGGGGGCAGTTGAGGGCGTCGAGGGGAGAGGAGAGAGAGAGAGAGAGAGAGAGAGAGAGAGAGAGAGAGGAGAAGGCGGCACTCTCTGACGACGGCGAGAGAATGAGGCTGGCAGCGGCCTCTCGTTCTCTCCTCCTCTTGGATCGATTGCCGGCCGCGTTGCCAGAGAAGAGAATGACGTCGTCTGTAGTCGACGAGAAGAAGCACCAAGTAACACTCCACCAAATGTGGACATCTCTCTCTCTCTTTCTCTCTCTCAATCTCTCTCTCTCTTTCTCTTTCTCTGTCTCTATTTCCTCTCACTCTTTCATGGTTCTCCCAATAATTGCTGTCACAATCTTCTCTCCCATTACCAAATCCGCTTAAAGTGTCGAGAACGGATAGATTCGGCCGTCGCCAAATGCGAATGAATAGCAGAGCCGAAAACACCTGTTACTTCCGCTGCAAGTGAGAGCGAATCAGTCATGAAAGGATCAGCTGGGTATTCACTCCATCAACTGCAGGGATGAAGAAGTGATTCTCTCCAGGAAACATCCTCCGATTGAATGGACCACGTCTCTCCTTTTCATAGACCACGTAGTCCAGCCTCACTTCCCTGCTCCCAGCACTTCTTCCCTCTCATTAATCGAGCCCTCTTTGTTGTGTGGTGCAAAAAGCGTCTGGCATGTACTCCCGCATTCTCCCTCCTTTTTGTTCAATTTGAAACGACTCGCTGCACCGGCCTCTCCCACTAAATGATCCATTCTCCCCGTGTCCATAGATGCTTGCTTCTCTGCCTCCCTCTAGCACTCTGCCCTCTCTTCTCTCTCCTCTCTGGTGGGAGCTTCAAAGGAGACCCCCTTCCCCGTGAATGTCCCCGTTCCCTGTCTCTCTGCCCTCTCTCGTCTCTGGTGGGAACTTTAATGGAGACCCCTTCTCTCCTTATCAGACATTCTCACAATTCCAATGCTATCATTTCTTCCTCTCCTTTCCATTCAACAACTGCGACAACTTCATGTGAGAAGTACACTGGAATTTTTTTCAAATTATATCAACTGTTTGATAAAAAAAATTATAATTTCAAGCTCAGAACGCAAATGCGAAATGACTATGCAGCATTTTGAGTTGAGGCGTGATTCAGTGAGCTTTTGCCTACCAGAAGAACACGAGAATATGAACTCAGAGAAGGGAAGAGATCGCAATAACAACAGTGACTGGACACTAAGGTGCTTCTATCTGTACAAGAGCATACACCATCACAGACTTCTGCGGCAGAAACCATCAGCCATCATAACTATCAATAATTTACGCCAGGGTATAAGTTACTAAAAATTACAATTGTTAGAATGAAGGAAAAAGGATCGGAGCAGAGACAGAAGAAAGAGAGAGAGAGAGAGAGAGAGAGAGAGAGAGAGAGAGTGGGAGTGAGTCCGACATTCACATGCCGTCATGAGCAAAGAAATCGGCAATAGCTTGGAAGTCCGGCTCGGGCTTCGGTTTGGCCCTTTTTTCAATGGGCGGAAGAGGCCGAAGCTCGACTGGACGGCGGTGCATTTCACCCATTGTCAACTGAAAGGGAATGAAGGAATCATCTACGCGGTAGAGAGAGAAGAGAGAGAAGAGAGAGAAAAAGAGAGAGAGAAAGAGAGAGAGAGAGAGAGAGAGAGAGAGAGAGAGAGAGAGAGAAGACGGTAAGAAGCATACGGAAATAATGGGTCGAAGCAGCTTCTTCGTCATGTCCCTCCTTGCCTTCTCGGGCACGGTCTCAACACCGGAACGGATGGCAGCCACCTGTGAGTGCAGATCGAATTGGCTGTGAATGCGGAATGCGTATTTTGATATGTTTCGCGACCTTCTTCTCAAAGTGGTCGATTGATGCTTGCGGGGTGTCGGGTAACTCTTGCAGAATGGCAAGGAGAGCAGCCGAGTGCGGTCTCTGCAGTCACAACTCATCACAACTCCATTTCGAAAAGAGAAAAAGAATAAACAAGGAGGACGAATAAGGAAGACAACTGTGCAATCAGAGAGATCGAGCGAGGAAGGGCAAGCCCAACCAACACGCATGATTTGAAAGAAGAAGAAAGAAAGACAGGAGGGAGAGAGAGAGAGAGAGAGAGCGAGGAAGATGGAAATAGAGAAAGAAGGCACCATGAGAATGTTGAAATGCGAGTAAAAAATACAGCAAGCGAGAATTATTTGGTGTGTTGGCCATTTTGCAAAAGGCAAGACGACGAAAACTGACAAGAGAGAGATAAGAGTGGAAGATGAGGCCGAGAAGAGGGCCACTCGCCACTTCATCCGACCCGTACATCTCGATCGACCGCAGGAACGCACGCAGGGCGAACTCTGCCACTTCCGACGCGAAGCATGACGTCGACAACTTAAGACGTTCCCTTTCACTCACACTATCTCACATCTGTCTCTCTCTTTCTCTCTGTGTCTTTCTTTCTCTCTCTCCATCTTTCTCTCTATCTTTCATTCTCTCTCTCCCTCTTTCTCTCTATCTTTCTTTCTCTCTCTCTCACTCTTTCTTCTGCCTACCTTGTCGACGATAGCTCTGGCAATGGAGATGCTCTTGAGGGCAGTCTGAGTGTCTCTCCAAGAGAGAGCGGAGAAGACAGTTGAGATGAATGCTCTGAGTAAGTCTCCTCCCCATTCGTTGAAAGTCGCTTCGCCCACCGCGGACAAAGAAGGAATCAACGAGCCACGCCGGTCATCTTTAAAGTAACTTCTTTGTCGCGGAATCTAGTATCCGCTACCGCTGTACTTTGCTCTTCTAGAGAAAGTTGTTATTCTAGAGATTTAATGCATTTCCGTTTGGTAGAAATGCATTAGTTATATCTGTATAATCTTGTCTACATTCTTCTAAGGCGAGAGTTAGAGGATTTAGTGGAGATATTAGAGAACTAGAGACGAATCGGTATAGCTCCGCCTTCATTTGAAGCTATACTTAAGGGGTGTGGTGTCCAGCCTCTCTGGGCCCCCGCCCCTCGTCTATCTCTGTCTTTTACCTTGCTGTCACTAAAGCCTCCTTGTACAAATAAACACTTGTATTTAAACCAGTAGTGGCGAGCACATACAATCACAGTCGCAATCTTTCACATTTTCTTTTTCCCTCAGCCTACTCTCTCTCTCTCTCTATCTCTATGTTTCTCTTTTTGTCTATGCTTTTCTCTCTTTCTCTCTAAGAGACTAACCACTTGGTGGTTGATGGGGAGCATCTGGATGGAGGAAGACAGTTCTTAGGAAGAGAGCGTATTCACGAGAGAGAACACATGCCATGTGCTCCACGAAGAGTTCTTCATCCGTTGGCTCACCGGACTCTGCAAAAGGAAGGTACTGATTGGCATAGGTTAATGAGGCTGCGTTATGTGAATAAAAAAAAACATACCGTAATCAACAGAAGAAACTTTCTGCCAAATGTTAAAAAGTCGGGAGTGCATGTGAATGGAGATGCGAGTGAGGAGACCTTGCACGGAGGAGAGGCGGTCGACCGGACAAGAAGTCAGGAAAGCCGGCCTGCACACATTACTCCTCTCTTCTTTCACATCTTCTTTCTCCTACAAACCACGCCTTCTTCAGCCAGTATCGAATACGATAATCTGGGACGTTCTCCATGTTCACTGTTGTCATTTCAACCAGGAGAGATATATTCGGCACTGCAAACAGCTTCGAAGAGAATTTGGTTGCGCAGATCGAGAGGAGCGATTGCCTGCAGAAGAAGCAATGGAAAGGAGAAAAGAGAGGGGGAAAATAAAAAGAACTGTGATAGGGCAGGCACACAATGAAAGTGACGCCACATAAAAGATTTCACCATGAAAATGCAAAGAACTAACAGAGCATCGTTGATCTCGGAGAGGAAGGAAACGGCCAAGGAAGGCGCACTCCGAACATCGGAAGCCTTCCTTCCGGTCGAAGCCTCCAGACTCTCTCCCACCGAACCTGAAAAGGAAACAAGTGAACAGGAGTATATTTCATGAAATGTGTAAAATGAACAAATTCGAACAATAGATAGCCTGGCGCTCAGCGTAAGGAATATCAAGAAGAGCTCCGTATGCTGGGTGGACTCGACTCAGAGTCTCGGCTGAGTACAACTCGAAGAGAATTCTTAAGAAACATTCAGAATTAAGATATCTAAGCTGTCCTCCTCTCACTTGGCCAGCCGTGCAAATGTCTCGCATTCTTGGACGAGGACGTCCCCAACAATCGAGTCGGAAGGCACTTTCTGGGCAATTCCCTCCAAAGCCGACAACACACTACGCATCTAAAAAGCAGGAGATCTTAGTCTTTCAACAACACTCTAGTTATCCAAGAATAGAAAGAGTACACACCGTTTTGCGGAGATTAACTCCGCTGTGGGCTGCCTCTTCTTCTCCAGAAGAAGGCGGAGCTGAACTGAACCCCGTCGCATTGATGAAAGTCTCCACATCCACGATGGCACTCAAGACAACTTACATTTTACAACGCGACTTAAAGTACGGGGTCCCTGTTGGACCTGTTAAGACATCAAAAAAAGAAACCTCTTGATTTCGTAAAAGGCAGTGAGATGTGGTCTCAATGCCATGTCGAGAAGAGTTCTCTGCACTTCCACTGAGGGAGCCAGGTTGGAAAGAGCCGCTAAAACCTGGAAGGAATGAGAAGAGAGTTGAGAGAGAGAGAGAGACTGGCATTGGCTAGAGTTGAGAGAGAGAGAGAGTTAAGAGAGAGAGAGAGAGAGAGAGAGAGAGAGAGAGAGAGACTGGCATTGGCTATCTGTGCTTGTTGCATGAGAGAAGCATTGGTGGTAACAGCCTGGCAGGCATCGAATATCCTCTGGCAGTTCGCCCTGGCCGCCTCGGGATAGACCGAGATGACTCTGATCAGGAACGACGTGCAGTGACGCTTCACTGGCTTCTCTTCTTCAGGCGACTCCAGTAGCAATCTTGATTACGAGAGATATATGGAAAGAGCAGAGAGATAGAAGAGATGAAGAGAAAAGAGTGCTAGAGATAGAGAGGGGGAGAGAGTGTAAAAAGATTAGCAGGGAGTCTTATCATGAAAACGTAGAATACAGATGCAACCGAAACAGCTAATCTGCTACTAACTTCTGAAGGACATCGGCGAGTGGATCAAGAAGATGAGGAGAAACGTTGAGAACAGGCAAGAGAGCAGACACCACTGACAAAGCTTCGTTCGCAGATGAAAACGAAGCCCTTAATTTAGATGATCAGTATATTTACTTAATAATAATTCGTTTAAATTCTTCTTTGATGATGATACTTCCTCTGACATAAAGAAAGAATGAATAGACGACTGACTTGGTAGCAATGCACTCGAGCATACCCAGGAATGCACGTTGCAGAGCATCCATCTCCTGCTGAAAAGGGAAGGGAGAAGGAATGAGTAGTGAGAGTGAGTGAGTGCTCTCCTCCCTCTCTCACCGTCTGCAGGAGATTCTTCTCGGCCGCAGTGAGCACGACCGTCTTCACGAAGCGATGCATGGGCTCCCACTCCTTCTCTTCCACTCAAACACAAACCACACTCCTCACATCCATGTCCATCAGAGACAATGTTATTATAGAGATTCAGGAATACAAAATAACAGAGAGGGACTGCTCCCTTGTCTGACGAGTATTTTTCTGGGAAACATTGTCATTTCAAACATATAGTATCTCTCGCGTTTTCTCTTGCCTCCCTCTGTTGCTATCCTCATTCATAAATCAATAAAATATTATGCTAACAACTATTAGGATCTGGAATGATGCGTGTAAATATCCATTGTTGACAGAGAGAGAAGAGTTCATTGAGATGAGTCTCAACAATATCACGAGTCAAGTTGAGCATCCTCGTTCGATACTCTCAAATATCCACATTTCAGCACACAATTCACTTTCAATAATCATTCTCTCACTAATGTAATGGAAACTAACGAGTAAAATCATGATTCCACTCGATGTCATCGTCAAAATCCATTCGAGAATAGTGAGAAGAATCTGTCACCGGAGTCTCGGAGGGAAATCCAGTCTGAATAGGGTTAACGATAAGGATAAAGGAGTAAAAGAAGACATAAGAAACCTTTTGAAGCAGGCCAGGAATAGAAGGAATCACAGAAGCGATCGCCGCATGGAAGTCACCGTTCGAGCAAATGGCCGCGTTCAGGGCAAAACGACAGAGAACGGCTGCGGATTCACTGCGGAGGGTCTGCAGGAAATCAAGTGGGCATCAATCACCATCATCTTCAATAGACTGTCATAAGAAGCACAAAAAGGAAACCAACGATAGCAGGGTGGACAAAAAATTGTCGTAGTGCGTCAAGGAAAAGGCGGAAGTTAGCAGGAGGTGAGGATTTCTCATTCCAAGACGAACTAAGATGGAGCCCAACAGTAGTGAGAGTCTCACTGAGGGCTTTCAAGTACTTGTAATGAGACTCGGATGAATGAGCCACATTGGCAGCCAGGCTGAAGAGAAGAGAGGTCAGCAGGGAAAAGGAGTTGGAAGGGGCAGACGGACCTGGTTGTCTCAAGGATTGTCTTGATGACATTATCCTTGAAGAAAGAAGAGACAATGGCGACTTCCGAGGCGGAGCTTCTCTTCCTCCCCGCAAAGGCAGTGAGACAGAGGGCTGCCTCCTCGTACACGTTGTGCTCAGCCACATTCAGACAACTCACCACCTCAGAATCTTTTCATTTAATACAAGTTATGAGTGGAAAGGCAATCCAACCAGATCGAAGATCCGTTCAACGTGTGGTTCGATGTCAGTCGGAGTGGCCGTGTCAGCGAGGAGAGCAAGGAGGGACAGGCAATACTTCGACAGGAGTCTGCCTCCAGAGTCCGCGGAGGAAAGGGATAAGCATTTCAGAAGGAAGGGCAGCACCGTCCGCAAGCTATCGTGGATTCCACTATGCATCTCCTTCCTTCTTCGCACGTTCTCTACCCGAGCCAGCACCACCACATCTTCCACACACCGACGGAGAACGGCCAGCACATTCACTGCGCTCACTGTACCTGAAAAGGGCGGAGAGAGAGAGGGACACGGGCAAAGAGAGAAGAGACAGAGAGAGAGAGAGAGAGAGAGAGAGAGTGATAGAGAGTGAAGTGAAAGAGAAGTGAGAGAGAGTGAAGTGAGAGAGGAGAAAGAGAGCAAGATCGAGGCCGATAGCAGTGCGGTAAGAAAGAGTGAAATGGTTAATGGCAAGAAAGAAAGAGTGAAACGGACTTTCAGCAGCGATGGCGAGGAGTGTGTCGATGCAGTCGGGCCACTGCTGCGGCCACTCGTGTTCCATCATGGCCAGGATGCACCTGGCAAGGGGCTCGGCCCAGTGGGCAGTGGAGGGCCCTTCCAGGGGAACTTCCGGGGCACCCCTTAGACGACTAAGCAACTCATCCCGCAGCGACATCCGCTCAGCTACCGACAGCACCTTCCACTTGAACCTCAAAAGATCTTCTCTACTTTTATCAATATTTTAACTTGATTAATGAGTGAATGTTTCGAATAATAATAAAAAGCTTACGCGACTGCGTGATGGATGAGATTGAAAGCGACGTGGATGACTTGCAGATGAGGAGTCGAGAGGAGTTCGAGAGATACGGAGAGGAGCAGAGAGGAGTCGCCTTCCTTCAACTCCTCCAGCATCTACAAACACACTCTTGCACTGTCTGCACTCTTCTTCTCTCTCTCTTTCTCTGACTCGCACTCTCTCTCTCTCACTCACCCTCGTGGACTCTGCTCTCTTCTCATGGATGGTGAGTGGGTCGGCCACGGCTTCGATGGCTGCCAGTACTTTCATACTCTGTGATGTCATCTCAGCAATCTAACCCTACCAACCAAGCTCTCCCTTATCTTCCATTGTCATCATCAAATATTCCAGCCGACTCCACAACAGCGTTCGTTCTCCACATGTCCATCCATCTTACAAAGTAATACAGCAAACGCTTATTAATATGTTTATTGATATCATGAAGCCAGTCTTTGTATTGGATGTGAGAAGCAGCAGTACTTAGTGGAGAAAGGATGTGAGGAGTGAGCCGAACCACCAGGAAAGAGGAAGCTTATCGTAGCATCGAGGGAACGGATACAAGGTAGCATTGAATATTTAGCACATAGAAGCGCTCTCGTTTAACCCCACGTAGCCCACGATTGAAACAATATATATCTATGGCAATGTTAGGGAGACCACAGGGAAGTCTCTCATGCCAATGATAAGAACCCCGATTAGCCAGTCTGTACATTAAAACTCGGGCAGAAGACATCGTTCGGTTTGTTTGGGAGGTTAGAAATGCAACGATGTTCAAATGACAAAAACAGAAATGTATCAAATCGACTCAGTTCAGCGCGTTGATGCTAACAACGGAATAAGGCATCTAGAAAGCGAGAATATCAACATCTGCAAAAGAAGAAAATGTCTATGGAAAGTCATATTTAAAGGGTGATCAAATGAAAGTGAGAATGTAATAGTTTGACTACTGAAAGAGGCAAAGAGAAAGAGAGAAAAAAAGAAAAGAGAGAGAGAGAGAGAGAGAGAAAGAGAGAGAGAGAGAAAGAGCATGAAATGACTTCAGGATGTTGAAGAGGATGCAGGAGGGAGAACAGCAGCTTTCTTGGCTGGGGAAGGGTTGAGATCGGCTCGTTGGTCATCAATGCGTCCCTCTTGCATACGAAAGACGATCTCTGAGATGTCGTCCTCGGGGATTGTCATCCCTCGCCGAGATCCATCTTCAAGCACCACTTCTAACACCATAATAGGAAGCACTAATTAATGAACGAAGAGAAAGACAAGGAATGCAGTTGGTGTTAATGGAGAAGCAAGTGTGGGGGAAGTACAAGTTGAGATCAACGACTGAGGAAGGGACTGACCAGGAGATTCCTGCTTGGAATCTTTCCTTCCTCCCAGTTCACTTCTTTGCTCGTCGATTCGTCCACTCTGGGCGGCCAAAACAATCTCGTAGAGATGATCATCTACTTCCTTCTCGCCTTCCACTCCTCGTCTCTCTCTCAAAAGTCGTCGATTCAGCACAACAAAAAATACTGCTCAAAATAGATACACAAAGAATCTTTTTTACATGATGAATATGAAAAATTTCTTTTGTTGTCCGGTAATCTATTTATGGGTCGCTTAGATCTATCATCACGTTTTCTGTGACGTTTTTTCTTTTCCATATGCGAAATAAACAATAATTGTCAGGATCTGTATTCAAATACAACACAGGGATTATGACGCAAAACTATATGCTCACAATGATACAGAAACTGGAAATTACATAAATGAAAGAAATGAAAACAGACTGAGATTTGAATTTGTTGAGAAGTTCTTTGTTGGAAGAAGAGAGAGCGAGACCGGGAAGAGGGGTAGCCCGTTGGTCTTCCATTCGTCTTCCTTGCATACTCATCACGAGGTCAATCAAGGCTTCCGGACCATCTGCGAAGAGCAAGCAGTGAACCACACAAGACAACTTACACTCTAACTCACTCAGCTTGGGTAACCATATTATCTGGAGCACCTTCTTCCAGATCTATTTCTAACCTACGAATGTTACAGATTCGCTCAATAAGGAGAAGCAACAGTACACGTGACACTTTTGGCGTCTCGCAACAAAATGCTAAGTTTGATGGGAGAATGAAGCCAAAATGTCAAAATGTTAAGCTGCAGCGGCCGAAATCTGCTCCCATGCCATTCCCACATTCCGTAGACGAGCGCGAATTCTGTTAGGCCACTGGGAAGCTGCCGCGCTGCTCTTTCCACTCACTTCAGCATAAGAAGAGGAAGTGAAATGCGAAGAGAGAGAGAGAGAGAGAGAAAGAGAGAGAGAGAGAGAGAGAGAGAGAGAGAGAGAGAGAAGGCAATGACGAGAGGACTGCTCATGTTATTATACAAAGGGGAGAAGTTAATCGGGAAGGGAAGCATTACAATTGCAATTGCCTCCCAATACGTTTTCACGCAATAACACGAATGAGACTTGAATTGAAAAGAATTCCCCTTCTGTCCTTCCTGCGCAGAGAAGAATGAACTGAATGAGAGACTATCACATATAAGGCATCACGCCATCTCACCACAGCATACAACTTAGGAAGGGTTGAGAGATGGCAGAGGCAGAAAGAAAGAGAGAGAGAAAGAGAGAGAGAAAGAGAGAGAGAGAAAGAGAGAGAGAGAAAGAGAGAGAGAGAGAAAGAGAGAGAAAGAGAGAGAGAGAGAGATAGAGAGAGAGAGAGATACAGCAAGAGTAATAGACAGTGGGAGAAAGAGAGGAATGGAAGGAAGGCAAGGAAAGAGCGTTTCCGGTAGAATTGCGAGTCTATGCACAAGAAGCCAGCAGAGGGAAAGAAACAGAATAACGAAAAGATTGAAAGAAAGAGAGAGAAGAGAGAGCGAGAGAAGAGGGAGTAACTGACTACGAGGCGGCTGCCACGGCGGCGGCAGGAGGCGCTGTGGGGTGTCAACAGAAGGCGCGACGGCGAGAGAGTGCCTACGGCGGTCTCTTTCCCTCTCCTCCCGCCTCCTCTCCTCGTCCTCCTTTCTCAACTTCTTCGTGCTCTTCCGCGAGTGGGGTAGACGCGGAATGCGGAAGGGAAGCGTGAGAGAAGAAGAGGAACGCGCGGCAGGAGAGGCCGTGGCTGCGGAGAGGTTGGAGGCCGAGGTGGAAGGAGAGAGAGGAGCAGAGCCGGAGGAGGAGAGGGTCGACTTCGATGGACGCATCGACGACTTCATCAAGGAGTACAGCTGAGACACTCGTCGCTGTCCTTTGCTCGCTGTCGAGGACAACACTGAAGCACAACCACTGTCACATCACAGCACGCCACGGGATTCCCCCTTCTGCCCCTCTCTCTCTCTCTCGCTCTCTCATCCCTTCCCCTCTCTCCCTCCCCCTTTCTTTCGTGACAAAGAAGACGCCTCTTTGACTCTTTCTTCCCTCTCCCATTCATCCTTCCCTCTCAATGCCTGCCATATTATATCCCATTCAATATTCCTCTTACGGCCAACGGCCTCTAATTGGAAGCGCGTTGATAGAATGAAAAGAAAGCCTAAAGCAGGTGAACCGTGCATATCTAAGAAGGAGCAAACTCCCCTCGAGATGAAATGGAAGAACCCAAAGGCACTAGACATTCTAACTGTCACAGGGCTTGCAATTCAATATTACTCTTGGCTGCAACCAGAGACCAGAACCCTTGTTATACCTCAGCAAAGGGATGAAAATGAGCCACCAGATGAACACTATTTGCCTTCTAAATACAATTCTATCATCAGTATTGGCACTACACTAATTCACACGGAAATTAGTTTTTCATCTGGTATAGCAGATTATAACCAGGAAACAAGATATCTTACAGACTCGGCTGATATTATCATCAGTACCAAAGAATAGCTCAGGCACCCAAGATGTGAAAGAGCAGATGAGAAATGAAGAGACGATGAGAAATGTGGATTGTGTTCAATACTACAAGTTGGAGGAAGATGTCAATAGAATGGAGATACGAGAAGGGTGGGGAGAGGAACAGGCGGCGAAGGGAAACAACTCCGGGCAAGAGGAGCACCCAGCAGGTGATCATGATGCTGGTAAAGCGAACACTGTTAGTGACAATTCACAACCACACCACACATCATCCGAACAAAAGCAGTGGAACGACATTACAGGAGAATCACCGTTGAATAGCTAATTTTTTTTAAAGGTTTTTTCCCTGACTGGACAGATGGTTTTTCCTCATTCGTTCGCCCCAGTTCTTCATCTCTCCTCTCACTGTCTCTCTTACTAAGTCTTGATATCTCCTGACCACTTGGCGAAATGACGAGTTGATCTGTCTGGCGAATCTTTTGATTCGTGACATCGGAGAGAATGGAAGGATCGCACCGCTGTTCATCCAGTCGCTTACTCTGCTTTTGGATGATCATCTCAACGAAGTCATCCTGAGATTCTGCTGCCTGTAAACTCCTCAATTTTATCAGCAGAGAGGAGAGAGCAAATGAAGACGGACCCTGGCCGAGTTTCCGATATGAAGAGTATCCAAATCTATATCAGAGGCTGAGAATTGGGAAGGAGGAAAGCGAGAGAACCCACAGTCACCGAATTCACTTTCATCCACCAGAGAGTGTAGTGAGCGAGAGAGTCGGATGGTGAGAGAAGAAGAGGGAATTCCATCTACTGGCTGTTCCAAACAGCACGGTTCCACTCGCACCTACAATCTCGGATCTTCTTCTTCTCCACTGAGACTCGGAAAGACCTCTCCATTCGGCAAGAATGCCTCTTCTCCGAGCTTCTCCAACAAGGCACTCATCGACTCCGTCGCAGCCGTCGCCATGTTCTCGTCGTACATCTGAAAGAAGAGGCGAGGAATGCAAGAGAACTACGGCTGAACGGCCGGATAAGCTGAAAAGGATAAACAATATCAGTGACTTAAAAGAAGAAGCATTTAATGTTCTACATAACCAAAATATAATTGGGCATTGTTCCATATATTGCTTTGCTTTGATCTCTTTACTTCAATTTCGAAAGAAGATCGAGAGACGGTAATGCTTGATCACCCCAACCAAAGCAGGAATTTTTTTAGTCTAAAATGTACAGCCAATTTGACAGACCACCCTGATTTTAGGCCTCCCTAAAGCGTTGCCCCATTCTCCCTTTGACCATTGTTTAAAATGGGGCGGTCAAAACCCCGAGGAAGGATCAGTGAAGGGACGGCAGATACAGTAACCCCGAGGAAGGATCAGTGAAGGGACGGCAGATACAGTAACCCCGAGGAAGGATCAGTGAAGGGACGGCAGATACAGTAACCCCGAGGAAGGATCAGTGAAGGGACGGCAGATACAGTAACCCCGAGGAAGGATCAGTGAAGGGACGGCAGATACAGTAACCCCGAGGAAGGATCAGTGAAGGGACGGCAGATACAGTAACCCCGAGGAAGGATCAGTGAAAGGACGGCAGATACAGTCAATTAATTCGCATGAACTTTTGTCTTTATTTAACTAGAAAGAATGATTAAAATTTTGTCTAGGCAATCGACTTTTAAGCTATGCTTTTAACGGAAACCTGTGATAGGAACTCAGTTCTCAGCCTATCCAACCCGATTTCCGGGCCCTACCCCACAACACTATTCTTAGCTGGATCCTCGACAGTGGTTTTTATTCCCTGAAACAAAGAAGCCCCCCCCCGAGAATGTCTGATTTGAAACCATTATTCTACTAACAGGAAATATTTGTCCCATTCTATTATGAATAAAAGCGCAAAAAAAAATTTTTATACCGCGTTCATCTCTAATCATCTCTAATGCATGATTTCGAAAGGGACAACACGCCACCTCACTATTTTACGAGCTTCTCTCTCTTTCTCGCTCTCTCTCTCTCTCTGAGCTTTGTTTCATTCCTGCGATTAGTAATTATCCGAAAGTTAAGGAAGGGCATAACTAAAAAAAGCTGATTCGCGTTATGCGAAACGTAGTACACGAAGAAAGAAGCTTTCAGAAGATTCACCCTCCAAAGTGTTAAATGAGTTTCGTGACAGCGCTTTGAGGAAATTGGCAGATTGTGCACAACGGGCACGACATGTCAGTGCACTCTGACCAGAATAGAGCAGAGGGACGAAGAGGGAGAGAACGAGAGAGGAAGAGAGGAAGAGAGAGAGAGGAAGAGAGAGAGAGAGAGAGAGAGCGGGAGGGAGAAAAGAGAAGAGAATAGAACAGCCAAGAGGCATTGAAGAAGAGCCGGGAACTGCCCGAGGCCTCACAAGGAATGCAAGTTCCCAGTAGACTGCCGCACTAGCGCCTTCATCGCACGCAATTCTTTCCCCACAAGTACAATTTGAAGAACGGGCCAGAGGAGGTCATTTTGGAGGCGAAACAGAGCATTAAAACACAGCGAGTATATCGGAATCCCAACAAAAAGTGGTTACTAGCAAAGCAAAATCCAGATCCACATGAAGAAGTAAAAAAAACCTTGCTGGTTTTTTTAAAATCTCCTATTAGGTCCAATGAACTTTCGTTAGTGAAGACTCAGTAAGAATTTGGAAGACACACGCAACCATCTACGCCCTTTTCAGCGTTCTTTTCTACAACCAAATTTAAAAAAAATTTATAACTCACCAAAACAGGGAAACGTTTGATTAAATCTATGTCGGTTAAAAATGGAAGAAACAGCCATCGGTTAATGCTTTCTCATGCCTATAAACCGTAAAAGATGAACCTCTCTTGCTATCCGCCGAGTGAGAACAAGAAGATAGAAGGCCTTGGGAGCATCGTTGAGATGGGAGAAGTCAGCGGCCAACTCGGAGAGAGCCCGCGCCTCTCCCGCGCGGTCTCCCACTTTCCGAGCCAGGAAGAGATGTTGCTCGTGGTATTCCCGAGCTGGAAGGCATCTATTTATGCTTATCAGCCATGACAATTCATGTGCCATATCATTTCATTCATGTTCTCAATTAATTGCAAAATGACAAGAGATGAAGGAAAGGAGAATCACAACGACAAGAAAGGCCAACCTAAGTTGTGATCTCCATGAAGAGCAGCCGTGTTTCCGAGAGAAAAGCAAGTCTGAGCCTCCGCTAACTCGTCTCCCATGTTCCTCGCCAAATCAAGTGCATACCTCAAATTAAACCAGTAATTCACTACTTTATCAAAGACGTAAGATAATTATCCCCACGAATAACAAACATGAGAACGAAATTCGTACTTGTAGCACAAATATTTCTTATGGTTAATGGTATATTAATAGTATATGTATTTATAGTTTTAAATAAAAATTGCATACCTGTAAAAGTCGATGGCTTTTTTTAACTCGGGGAGGAATACATGGGCATTGCCAAGTGAAATATACGCCCTTCTCGTGGCACTTCGATCCGAGAACTCTCTGGCGATGTCTAGCCTCTGAAAATCATTTAGTCATTTCAAAGCCTTTCTTGCCAGGAAAACCGCATGGAAAATGGCAAAATGAAAGTGCGAACCTTGAAATGATAGTCGATAGCTTCGCTGAAATCTCTCAACATGTAGTAAGCGTTTCCTATGCTGCCATAAATTCGGCCACATGAGAGGGAATCGTTTAGTTGCTTACTCAGCGTCAAACTCTCTCTACAAGTCCTTCATTCCCAAACAAAGTAACTTGTTCTTGTTAACCAAAAATTCGATCGCTTTCTGTAATAGGAAAGGAATGCGTACTCGAAATACTTAATAGCCGTGCGTAGATGATCGGTGTAAGCGACATCCGTTATTCCCTGCACACTCGCGTTTTTCTGCACGCATCGACTCTTGAGCTGGTAGATCGTCGCAATGTGATACAGAGCACGCGCTTCGCATGCCTGAATACGCAACAACTTTCCAATCAGTTGTAACACATATTTATAAGTTGAAATAAAGAAGGAGTAACTGACCTTATCCTTCAGCTCCCTCGTCAAGCCCAGTTGAAACTGCATAAACTGCAAGGCGCGATCGTAATCACCGAGTGCCTTATACGTGTTTCCAACGTTAGCAGTCGCCTTCATTTCACCTTCGCGGTCCTCGGAAATCCTTAATCCTATCGCCGATGAACAACTCATGAGAAAATTATAAAACACGCTAAAAAACCTTGTAAGCATAACATCGTTGATATGAAAGTGTAGGGCGTTGTTATATTCGCCGATGGAAAAGAAAGCGTTGCCTAGCTGAGAGTAGATGGCCGATAACACAAGAAGATCATCAGTTCCGATATCGATAGCTTTTTTCAAGTATTCGATGCCTACGAGAAAACGACGATGACCAACACGATGATGCTCAGGAAAATAAAGAAAAACCAAACGGGAAACCTTTTCGAAATTTCTTCTCCCGGCAGAGTCTTTCGCCGTCTTGAGCTAGTTCAAGACACGTCGGTAATGGAGATTGCATCTGAAAACGATACTTTTAGCGGAATTCAACCGACACGCACAGGTTTAACAGACTTCAAATTTCGCCGCCAAGGAATATTTTGTTCCAACCAAACGCTTGCTATAGAACTACTGTATAGCCGAGCAGTAGTAATAATAAACACACGTTTCATTAAATAGCAAACTGAGTCTGTATGTATATATGTATGTACGAGGATGTATGGAATTCTTTGTTAGATTTTATTCTACGTTTGCTATTCATTACCTTGCAGCCGAAAATAACATTGCAGCATTTTAATGACTATGTCATCTTAACTACCACGAGAACACTACGGTTTTGTACATAACGATGGTTGGTAACCTTAATGGGCAGAGTGAGATAGAGATAGAGATAGAGAGAGAGAAAGAGAGAGGAGATAAGGGATGTTTACAGGCCTATGCAGCTGAGATACAACTTCTGAACGCGGCAACGCTAGAGCTAGACACGGAGGCCCTCCCTTCTGCGACTTGCTCCGAGGAAGAGAAGCCAGGCAAAGTTATTGTCGAAGAGTTCAGCCATGACGTCTTTGGCGACTTGCCATCTGAGATCTTGCCGCAGATTTTCCAGCATCTCGGACTGTCCGAGAGGGTCAGGGCGATGCAGGTTTGAAGAAAACGATTATCTGAAGTTTCATAGCATAGAATACAAGTTTAGAAGTAAAGATGCCAGGGGATTGCAGGTTTGTCGACAGTGGCGGTCCATTCTGATAGAGAAGTCCTGCCCTCTCCTAGATGTTGCCGTTCTTAATGTATTCGAGCATGGGCTGTGGGAAGATTCTGTGAGTGGAACCAGAGTCAATAGGTGAGTATGAGAAACAGAGATAAGGCTAAACACCCGAATAGTCGATGTTTTAGAATAAATGTATTTTTCGCCAAGGAGGCGCGAGATTTCCATCACATTCTTCGGCAATTAAAGAGCATTGATTCATTGAAAATCTGGTATACTTCTCGGGAATTCGCGAATTTTGTTCTGAGTAAGTTACAGTGCATCCTTTCTCCAATGTGATTCTGATCATATTCTGTTAAGGTGCTTGCTCTCAGTCGCCAATCAAAGCCAAATGCATCGATCTTTATCCGTATGAAGGGGTCAGTCAATTAAATCTATGAAGAACTAATTGTAAGAAAATAAAGCGCATTGCAGCTGGTCGCACTTGAAGAAGTTGCAGAACAAATGCAGGCAGTCAACGGAATCACCATTCGGCCTCATGGCAAGAATTGGTATTCCAATACCATCGATCTCTTGTGGATTCCTCCCTTATCTCAACTACATACCCTGTGCATTGACTCCATTAATATTAGTCAGTTATAGCGCAGTTTTCTGCAGTTCTTATGTATGTATAAATTCTAATTAAGCTTTAACATTTGTTTAAGCTGATCTTTGTTCTCTTCCATCTTCAATTCACACTCTTGACTATGCAAATCGAACGATGCAGAAATTTGACGTTTTTCTGGACAAACTAAGTGACCTGAAGAATCTGGAATTTCTCTCAATTTCGCATGCTGATTTGAGCAGTGAGGATCGACTTAATTCTTTCCTCAGATCGATTAGTCGATCGAATCTACCCAAGCTTTCATTTCTGGTTAGGGCATTTTTCATACAACTATCTATTCAGTTGGTGAATAGGTTTAATATGTTTATTGCTACCTTAAAAATCGCATTTTACTTTGCAGTTCTTGAAATTTTGCAAGATGCCACAGCTGATTGACTGCGAGAGAGACGACGAAATTGAATTGGGGCTGCAATTTCTTAAATTTGATCTGACCTATGGTATACAAACGCCAGTTGTTGACTACTTCATCAGATTGTGCAGGTATCTTTCATACGTGAGGGGTCAGTTTTCCGTTGAATGGAATGCGTGTTTCAGAGGTCGCCTTGCGAATGTCTCCTTCAATATCATAATGGAAGACTGCACAACAATGACAGATATCATCGGAATGGGAGCGAAGCTGAAGAGGGCAGGAATCGGACTGCACATGGCAGTTATGCAGAAGTCGGAGAATCTCCCCAGGTTAGAAGTCATCTCCGGAATGCTCTCCATGGCATAGTATTCCAGTTCGAGTGGCCAATTCGTGATGCCCCCTCCTCCTGCAAGCTTCTTTGATGTCACCGCTCGTCTGGAGGCTTCGTTTGTGAATGAGTCTTCCTTCTTCAATGCGATGTTACTCCAGCCAGACTTGAAGGCCATGACAGAGATCAAACTGATCAAATGTCGTGGAATCGACGACGAACTTCTTGAGCATGTGGCCACTGTCAGTGAACGAGCATAGAGAACATAGAAAGTAGATTAAACTTTATTTCCTCACGAAGGGTGAAAAAAGTGTTTGTGATTGTATCCTTTTTCACGCTTACCACTAACAACTTCCCTTTCAGACTGCAGTGCAGTTGAGAAGATTGACAATAATCAACTGTGATCGCTGTTCAAAGGAAGGCATAAAACAGTTTATCGAAAACATCCACCTTCGAACAACATCGATGCCTCTAAAAGTTCGTTTCATTAATTATACAAGATAATTGAGATGTTTTCTGTGTTGTTCAGATTCTATACAAATTCGGCGATGATCTGGAGGTGCTGTTTAATGAGCTCTTGGAGAGGAAAATGGATTCGATTCGTTTGCACCATTCAACCAAGACTTTCCCTGGTCTGAACTCGATCAAAGGGCAGACCATTTCTGCTGCAGATGTTAATTCAAAAAGAACGATTACAATCAAGGTAAGTTTGTTGCTATATAATCAAAGGAGCGTTCGAATAAATTCTTCTTTTTTTTTTTAGAACTTCAGCCCCGAGGAATCCTTCCGGATTATGGGGGTCGTAATAAATCACAAAACAATTCTTAACGAGTCGGCTCCGGATGGCACTTCTGGAATTTCATGAGAACTAGATACATAGATCTATAAGGTGAGAGCTACATATGTAGGCTACTTTAGAAATATCTCACCATGTAATTTTGCCCACTATAAATGTAGAGATATGATAGCAAGAAATATTGCAGGTTTCTGTAGAATTGACATAGAGCACCCCTATCACATATATTTCTATTGAATTTACCTATGTATTTGGCTTCATCTTATTCCTGGTCTTGCATAATAAGAGAGTTTTTTTAAAAATAAATATTGTGCAAATATGTATGTATGTATATAAATGTATTAAATTGTAAGCAATGTGTGAGCAGGCAGCACAATTCTGTCAAAATAAATAAAAATGCTATAGCCCTACACCTGAACAAAAGCGTCACCTCTCCGAGCTAAAAACGAACAGATTTGACCCCTCTCAAGAGCGTTCGAACAGCTTTCAATTTCGCTTGGATTAGCGATAATGAAGAGGATTTCGACGGAAGAACGCTGTGACAGTGGATTAAATGGATTTTGGCAATGGCGTAATGGTCGGGTAAACGTGTCTTCCTTTTGTTATGTTCATCTGCGAGCACCGTTTCTCACTTTTGCGACGTTATTTCATTAATAAAAACGGGATACAAAGTAATATGGCAAGAGCAGGTAACTTCTGGCAGCACGATGGCCAGGAGGAGAAAAGCACCGCCAAACATATTGGATGCCTTGATGCTTTCCCTGCTCGTGATGTCCTCGTTTGTGGATGCAAGCACTTATTGTTCCAGGACAACAACAGCTCCTGCAACTACAAGTTAATTATTCATTTCATTTTAGCTTCTAACAAGATCAGACGAATGTTTCAGCGCAACCGGCAACTACTGAGCTGACAACAATTATCTTCGAATGTCAGCATTATTTAATTATAGAACAAAATAATTTAAAATAATCGTGGGCAAGTGATTTTTTCTACTCGGTGAATAATTACTACACATGATCTGCGTTTGCTTGTTATTATGTCGTCACACCCTTTAAGTATGCACATAATCAATTAAACAACAATTTGAAGGGTCGACGGTAGAACTAACTGAGGAAGTCACAAGCGATTCAACGCCATCGTTCGATTTTTCAACAACTCCTATCACAACAATAATAACAGGTAACAGCAGACCGAGAAAATATGTGTATGTTGATGTGAATTTAATAACTTATTTGTCTCTCAGCCTAAACCAGCAATATCAGTTTTTTTCTAACATCAATTGGTCAATAATAAAAATATGTTAACAAATAAAATATGAAATTGCAAATCATATACATACATGGTTGCAGAAACATCCTCACCCGAGACAGAAGAGAGCCCGTCTGGTGCAGTGTCCACAACAGAACTCGTCTCCAGCACGACTGATTCCGTCCCATCACCAACTCCTGGTGGAGAATCATCTACACCAGGAGAAGAGTCACCAACTCCGGGCGGAGAAGTCACAACGCCATCGGGAGAATCACCTACACCAGGAGAAGAGTCACCAACTCCGGGCGGAGAAGTCACAACGCCATCGGGAGAATCACCTACACCGGGAGAAGAGTCGTCAACTCCGGGCGGAGAAGTCACAACGCCATCGGGAGAATCACCTACACCAGGAGAAGAGTCGTCAACTCCGGGCGGAGAACTCACAACGCCATCGGGCGAATCACCTACACCAGGAGAAGAGTCGCCAACTCCGGGCGGAGAAGTCACAACGCCATCGAGCGAATCACCAACTCCAGGTGGAGAGTCATCTACACCAGGAAAAGAGTCGCCAACTCCGGGCGGAGAAGTCACAACGCCATCGGGTGAATCACCTACACCAGGAGAAGAGTCGCCAACTCCGGGAGGAGAAGTCACAACGCCATCGGGTGAATCACCTACACCAGGAGAAGAGTCGTCAACTCCGGGCGGAGAACTCACAACGCCATCGGGCGAATCACCTACACCAGGAGAAGAGTCGCCAACTCCGGGCGGTGAAGTCACAACTCCGTCGGGAGAATCACCTACACCAGGAGAAGAGTCGCCAACTCCGGGCGGAGAAGTCACAACGCCATCGAGCGAATCACCAACTCCAGGAGAAGAGTCGCCAACTCCGGGCGGAGAAGTCACAACGCCATCGGGCGAATCACCAACTCCAGGTGGAGAGTCATCTACACCAGGAAAAGAGTCGCCAACTCCGGGCGGAGAAGTCACAACGCCATCGGGTGAATCACCTACACCAGGAGAAGAGTCGCCAACTCCGGGCGGAGAAGTCACAACGCCATCGGGCGAATCACCAACTCCAGGAGAAGAGTCGCCAACTCCGGGCGGAGAAGTCACAACGCCATCGGGCGAATCACCAACCCCAGGTGGTGAATCACCTACACCAGGAGAAGAGTCGTCAACTCCGGGCGGAGAACTCACAACGCCATCGGGCGAATCACCTACACCAGGAGAAGAGTCGCCAACTCCGGGCGGAGAAGTCACAACTCCGTCGGGAGAATCACCTACACCAGGAGAAGAGTCGCCAACTCCGGGCGGAGAAGTCACAACGTCGTCGGGAGAATCACCTACACCAGGAGAAGAGTCGTCAACTCCGGGCGGAGAAGTCACAACGCCATCGGGCGAATCACCTACACCAGGAGAAGAGTCGCCAACTCCGGGCGGAGAAGTCACAACTCCGTCGGGAGAATCACCTACACCAGGAGAAGAGTCGCCAACTCCGGGCGGAGAAGTCACAACGCCATCGGGAGAATCACCTACACCAGGAGAAGAGTCGCCAACTCCGGGCGGAGAAGTCACAACGCCATCGGGCGAATCACCAACTCCAGGTGGAGAGTCATCTACACCAGGAAAAGAGTCGCCAACTCCGGGCGGAGAAGTCACAACGCCATCGGGTGAATCACCTACACCAGGAGAAGAGTCGCCAACTCCGGGCGGAGAAGTCACAACGCCATCGGGCGAATCACCAACCCCAGGTGGTGAATCACCTACACCAGGAGAAGAGTCGCCAACTCCGGGCGGAGAAGTCACAACGTCGTCGGGAGAATCACCTACACCAGGAGAAGAGTCGTCAACTCCGGGCGGAGAAGTCACAACGCCATCGGGCGAATCACCTACACCAGGAGAAGAGTCGCCAACTCCGGGCGGAGAAGTCACAACGCCATCGGGAGAATCACCTACACCAGGAGAAGAGTCGCCAACTCCGGGCGGAGAAGTCACAACGCCATCGGGTGAATCACCTACACCAGGAGAAGAGTCGCCAACTCCGGGCGGAGAAGTCACAACGCCATCGGGCGAATCACCAACTCCAGGTGGTGAGTCACCTACACCAGGAGAAGAGTCGCCAACTCCGGGCGGAGAAGTCACAACGCCATCGGGAGAATCACCTACACCAGGAGAAGAGTCGCCAACTCCGGGCGGAGAAGTCACAACGCCATCGGGCGAATCACCAACCCCAGGTGGTGAATCACCTACACCAGGAGAAGAGTCGTCAACTCCGGGCGGAGAAGTCACAACGCCATCGGCTGAATCACCTACACCAGGAGAAGAGTCGCCAACTCCGGGCGGAGAAGTCACAACGCCATCAGGTGAATCACCAACACCAGGAGAAGAGTCGCCAACTCCGGGCGGAGAAGTCACAACTCCATCAGGTGAATCACCTACACCAGGAGAAGAGTCGCCAACTCCGGGCGGAGAAGTCACAACGCCATCGGGCGAATCACCAACCCCAGGTGGTGAATCACCTACACCAGGAGAAGAGTCGTCAACTCCGGGCGGAGAAGTCACAACGCCATCGGCTGAATCACCTACACCAGGAGAAGAGTCGCCAACTCCGGGCGGAGAAGTCACAACGCCATCGGGTGAATCACCAACTCCAGGTGGAGAGTCACCTACACCAGGAGAAGAGTCACCAACTCCGGGCGGAGAAGTCACAACGCCATCGGGCGAATCACCAACTCCAGGTGGAGAGTCACCTACACCAGGAGAAGAGTCACCAACTCCGGGCGGAGAAGTCACAACGCCATCGGGCGAATCACCAACTCCAAGTGGAGAGTCACCTACACCAGGAGAAGCGTCGCCAACTCCGGGCGGAGAAGTCACAACGCCATCGGGAGAATCACCAACTCCAAGTGGAGAGTCATCTACACCAGAAGAAGAGTCGCCAACTCCGGGCGGAGAAGTCACAACGCCATCGGGAGAATCACCAACTCCAAGTGGAGAGTCATCTACACCAGGAGAAGAGTCGCCAACTCCGGGCGGAGAAGTCACAACGCCATCGGGTGAATCACCTACACCAGGAGAAGAGTCGCCAACTCCGGGCGGAGAAGTCACAACGCCATCGGGCGAATCACCAACTCCAGGTGGAGAGTCACCTACACCAGGAGAAGAGTCACCAACTCCGGGCGGAGAAGTCACAACGCCATCGGGCGAATCACCAACTCCAAGTGGAGAGTCACCTACACCAGCAGAAGAGTCGCCAACTCCGGGCGGAGAAGTCACAACGCCATCGGGAGAATCACCAACTCCAGGTGGAGAGTCACCTACACCAGGAGAAGAGTCACCAACTCCGGGCGGAGAAGTCACAACGCCATCGGGCGAATCACCAACTCCAGGTGGAGAGTCACCTACACCAAGAGAAGAGTCACCAACTCCGGGCGGAGAAGTTACAACGCCATCGGGCGAATCACCAACTCCAAGTGGAGAGTCACCTACACCAGGAGAAGAGTCGCCAACTCCGGGCGGAGAAGTCACAACGACATCGGGAGAATCACCAACTCCAGGTGGAGAGTCACCTACACCAGGAGAAGAGTCACCAACTCCGGCCGGAGAAGTCACAACGCCATCGGGCGAATCACCAACTCCAGGTGGAGAGTCACCTACACCAGGAGAAGAGTCGCCAACTCCGGGGGGAGAAGTCACAACGCCATCGGGAGAATCACCAACTCCAGGTGGAGAGTCACCTACACCAGGAGAAGAGTCACCAACTCCGGGCGGAGAAGTCACAACGCCATCGGGCGAATCACCTACACCAGGAGAAGAGTCGCCAACTCCGGGCGGAGAAGTCACAACGCCATCGGGAGAATCACCAACTCCAGGTGGAGAGTCACCTACACCAGGAGAAGAGTCACCAACTCCGGGCGGAGAAGTCACAACGCCATCGGGCGAATCACCTACACCAGGAGAAGAGTCGCCAACTCCGGGCGGAGAAGTCACAACGCCATCGGGAGAATCACCAACTCCAGGTGGAGAGTCACCTACACCAGGAGAAGAGTCACCAACTCCGGGCGGAGAAGTCACAACGCCATCGGGCGAATCACCTACACCAGGAGAAGAGTCGCCAACTCCGGGCGGAGAAGTCACAACGCCATCGGGAGAATCACCAACTCCAGGTGGAGAGTCACCTACACCAGGAGAAGAGTCGCCAACTCCGGGCGGAGAAGTCACAACGCCATCGGGAGAATCACCAACTCCAGGTGGAGAGTCACCTACACCAGGAGAAGAGTCACCAACTCCGGGCGGAGAAGTCACAACGCCATCGGAAGAATCACCAACTCCAGGTCTTGAGTCACCTACACCTGGAGGAAGTTCGCCCACGCCTGGGAGAATCTCGACTCCTGGTTAGTAGAGCACGTCTGTGCAAGAGCTCGTTTTTATTCTCAAGCTGTATTTGCTTACAGATTTTCTGTAATCGACATTGGAATATTACGACTTTACAGTTCCGGGCGAATGCACGAATACGGGCTACCGACCTATTGGCACTCCGAATTCAACTGCCGTCGGCAAGTTCGGTGGCCGCTTTACTTACATCTCTTCGTGCATGGACCTCTGCAACAATTTCATGGCCTATGGCCTGACGAACTGCATCGGCTTTATGTACGACTCCACAGGAAAGTGCACCGTCCTTCAAGACCACTTTCCATCCGTCGTGCCCGCAACAAATTCTACATCAGGCATCGTATATGCCAAGTGTCCGGCTGGCACTTCTGCCCCCGCGAAAGGTTTCGTTAATTCTTTTTTCGGACATGTTACTCTTTTTTAAATTTATATCCTTCTCTTCTTTGAAAAAAGTTAGAGAAAACGTATATTTATACTCACACTGTGAAGAAAAAAACAACTAACACAATGTTCGATATTTTACATAGATTACAAAGTTAAAAAATTTCAGATGCAACAACCATAGTAAGTACCATTGTCGGCGAAATCACTACTACCGGACCAGGAATCACTACAGCCCTTGTAGAATCTCCCACTCCTGACGACAGATTCACAACACTCCCTGTGGAATCACCGACACCCGGTGAAGAATTCACAACTCCTGGATCCGGATTAACAACACTCCCTGGAGAATCACCGACTCCCGGTGAAGAATTCACAACTCCTGGATCCGGATTAACAACACTCCCTGGAGAATCACCGACTCCCGGTGAAGAATTCACAACTCCTGGATCCGGATTAACAACACTCCCTGGAGAATCACCGACTCCCGGTGAAGAATTCACAACTCCTGGATCCGGATTAACAACACTCCCTGGAGAATCACCGACTCCCGGTAAAGAATTCACAACTCCTGGATCCGAATTGACAACACTCCCTGGAGAATCATCGACTCCCGGTGAAGAATTCACAACTCCTGGATCCGGATTGACAACACTCCCTGGAGAATCATCGACTCCCGGTGAAGAATTCACAACTCCTGGCGCATCGCCCACCCCTGGATCATCTTCGCATGGTAAGATGAAAATAAACAGAGAATATTTCACATTTTCGCTCGATTTCACATATTTCAGGTGGCGAGTGCACGAATGGATTCCGCTTCGTTGGTGAAGTAGGGAATAGTTCGCAGCACGGCAAGTTTGGAGGCTTTTTTCGCGAGTTGTCCTCTTGCACTGAGCTGTGCAATCGCTGGCAAACCTACGGACTCCTTCCCTGTATTGCAATTGTCTATGACAACGATGAGAAGTGTTCGGTTATTCAACAAAGTTTGCCGAGAACAACTTCCGATGGAAAAGGAGGAGCTTCCCTTTATGTCAAGTGCGGCGGGGCAACCACTGTGTTGCCCCCTTCTGAGACTTCTCTCCCTTCTCGTCCACCCACGGGCACTCCTTCCGGAGGAGCATCGTCCTCAACCGTCCTGCCCCACTCACCAACAACTCCTTCCGGTGGAGAAGCGACCTCCTCCGGCCTGCCTCCCCATCCAACAACGCCTGCTGATTGCTCCTCCGAGTACACCCCGACTGAGCACGTGGCCCCGCCGTCGGGAGAGGGCACCAAGTTCGGTGGCTTCTTCATGTTCGAGCACTCGTGCCAAGAGCTGTGCACGCAGTTCGTAACGTATGGGCTGGTTCCCTGCTACGGCTACGTGTATGATGGCAGCACTCAGAAGTGCACGGTCATTCAGTACACGCCCATCCGACTCATCATTAATCCAGCCAGCAATGCCACAGCCTTCACAAAGTCAGCCTGCTCTTTCTTCTCCTCCTCTCTTCTTACTCTTCAATTTACTTCTTCCGTTTTATTATGCTATATTCTCTATCTACATATTTACGTGTTTTAATAATCAGATGCGGCATCACAACGGTTGGTCCTGGAAGAGACGTGACGACGATGGAAGCAACCACATCTGCACTGATTCCTAGCACATCAACAACTGCCCCTGTCACTTCTACCACCACTCCAATTACTCTTTCAACTATTCTTTCAACTACAACTACTCAACCGCCATGGCTCTCAACAGTCTCTTCAACTACCACAACTGCTCCGCCGAGTCCTGTCACTACTTTGCCTACTCTACAAACGATCATCACAACCACAGCTGCAAATAGAACTCTTACGACTACAACAACAGCGCCTAGACCTGCGACTTCTCCTGCCGGTAACATTTTTTTTCTATATGAAAATGCAATTGGCAGTCCCCGCTGTTCGGAATAGTTGAGAATGAAAGGTGTTTGCAGGCGAGTGTGCGGGCGGGTACAAGTTGGTGATGTCGAACGTGTCGCTGTCGTCCATCGGCGACGGCAAGTTCGGCGGCTTCTTCACTTACATCTCTTCGTGCGCGGAGTTGTGCTCGTCCAGCTACGGGATCCGCCAGTGCATCGGCTTCGCCTACGACCCCTCTGTCGGCGGTCGTTGCATTCTCTTCCAGTATCAACTCGGAGAGATCGTCACTGACCCTTCCAGCTCCGCCGCTCTCTACCAGATGTGCTCATAATACAACGAAGAATGCGGAATAAATTTCATTTGTTTTATTTTTTTTAGCAATCTCTTACCTTATCTGATTGACTAGTTGTATATAAAGCATTCTTGTTTGCGATGATAATCGCCTTGAAGAAGAATGATCATTTCATGTTTTGCGTTCCAATCGATATCGATAATATGTCAAGGGAATCTATATGTGCTGTTCTGTTACGAGAATTAGTACTTGATGTTTGTTGGTGTCCGGAGATGCAATTCACGGTGTGGGGGTTGCTCTTTCTGTGTTCTCCGGCAGTTGGTTTATCGACTCAGTGTTAGTTCTTTTAATCCGATTTTGAAAACTGTTCATACTAAGGGGGGGGGGGGGGGGGTTATGAGAATTGGGATAAAGGGACAGGAAAAAAGGCCTAATCTGAACGGGCTAAAGATCAAGTGTGCTGAGCAGGCGAGCTGCGGATGGCAATCTCGGGCGTCGACGTTGGCCAGAAAGTGGGGGCAACGAATGTTATTGTCATCTTCGATGTCCCTGACTGTCTGGTCAGAATATCTCACTCTCCCCCCCCCCTCTCTCTCCCTCTTTCTCTCCCTCTCTGTCCCTCTCTCTGTCCCTCTCTCTCTCTCTTTCTCTCTCTTTCCTCATTTCTTCTTTAAATGAATAACTTAAAGATGTTTCAGAAATGTTGTGACAATGAAAAATCGTTTGAATGCGATGCAGTAATTTGGAATGGAGAGACATCCGGGCCGTGCTACATCCTCGACAAGGTTAAAAAGAGCATTCTGCCATGCGAATTTCCTTATTTCTTTTCAGGTGGAAGGGATAGTGTTCAGCTTGCAGTCGGACTCGGAATTCTCTCTGTACAGGAGAGAATGCAATGAGTCGGGAGGAAGCAGTACTTTATCTCCTATTGCAAACAGCGTTTCCACTCTCCCAACTTTCTTGCCTTGGACTGTCAAAGCAGAGAACCAAAGTACGACTTCTTATAATAAGAATAAACTGCTGCAAAGACAGATTCCTCTTTAGAGGAATGTCTCTTTACTGGAGTCAGTTTGAGTTTTCGCCCTTCGTCGCGGCACTGGAAACTACTTAAAAACTTGTCGCTCGAAAAATACAACTGAAGACTCTTTCGACTGCAAGGCCTTTACTAATTCAGGCGTGCCTTGAGGGATTCGACATAGAAAAATTCATTTTAGATTCAGAATATGAAATGCAAACATGAGAAAGCAACTAAAATAGGCATATATGAAAGAGAGCGATAGAGAGAGAGAGAGAGAGAGCGAGAGAGAGAGAGACGAGATAGATAGATAATATATTGCGTTAAAGAGGTCCACACGGCATGCATCCTACACGGCGAGCTGGACCAGCCGCTGGTTCTGGAGGAGAACAGCGATGCGCTTCTCCACGATCTCTTCTGCGCTGCAAATCGTGAATGACTTCCTCTTTATAAAGTGAAAACTGAGGAAGAGATACATACATACTTGTGTATTTGTGATTTTCCAATGATAGTTTTGTTTAAGAAAGTGAAGTAACAGCAGTGTGTTCATGGGAGATCGAGAAAGGAGTGAACGTCAATGAACTGGATATGGAGAGTGGCCAAGTTGTGAAGAAAGGAGCGGTGCGAGATTCCAGCGAGTGCTCTGCCCTCTGTGCAATCAACTACGACTTCTTCTCGCCATATTCCTGCCGGCATGTCTTTTCGGTTGATTAATGTTCCCAATGTCAAGGAATCTGATGAACTACTTCCATGATTATTGCAGTGCGTTTGCCTTCTCTCAATCGTCTCCACTTTCTGCCTGGATCCCCAACTGTTTCCTCATCTCTCCTTTCCACGACAACTTCACTCTTCCTACTCAGGAAACCAGTGCCTTTGATCTGCACGTTCTGCAGTGTCAGATATAATGACATCTCCACTTTCATGCCCAATGTTATTTGCATTAATCAATTTACTCGCAGTCCAGAACAATAGATAAAGTACTCTGTATGAAGTGCGGAAGAAATCGTTTTTCGTAAGCGAGAACGTGTGGAGAGAACGATATGTTTGGTAGCAACGAGTTGAGACTGAGAGAGATTCTGACATCATCTACGACATGTCATCAAAGGCCGGTGAATATGCAAATGAAGGGGACTCGGGATGACCAAGTGAGATGAGTTGAGATGTCTGGGGAATAGAAATGTCTATAGACACAAGCTCACACATTAGCAACCCGCAAAGGTGCTTCAAAGCATTCCATTCTAATATATACACGCAGTCTAAGATTAGACTGTCTCGAGAGTGAGAGAGAAATAGCACGTATAGAGGAGAGAGCACAGACATAGCACATAGAATGACAGCTACGATATTACTTAATAAGACACCCTGTTGCCTAAATGTGGTGGGAAGGAATTACTCTGGCCAAGAATGGAAGGAAGAATCACCTTTGTTCAATGAGATATTGCAAAGCAAAGAGAGAGAAGGCATAGAAGAATGCTCCATTCAATCAATCGCATTGTGTAAGTAGCCATGACAATAGAAATGAGCATAACAGAAGCAAACAATTGGCCTACTTACTTGTGACGAGGTTGCGAGACCGGCCTAGGAATCTACGAAGGAAGAAGGGGAGAACTACTGCTGAGCAGCGAATTGAGAGAGGAGCTGAAGTTGCAGGAGATGGGGCAGCAGAGCGGGAGGAAGCTGAGGATAAAGGAGCATGGGAAGGGGAGAGGAAGCAGCGGCTGCGGCGAGAGCAGCAAAGGCTTCCCCCGAGAAGGCGGAGGTCTTCAAGGGTTCGGAGAAGGCAGTCTGGGGAGAGGACGACACGGGAGCAGTGGCAGACTCGAGCGGAGTGGGCGAGTCTGTGGAAGGGGCGGAGTTCGGAGTCTTCGATGGATAAGCTGAGAAGCGCTGCTTCCTCTTCCGCGGCCGGTACACGTAGTTCGGGTGCTCGCGGAACAACTCGTCGCGCAGCTCCTTCGCCTGCGAAATACATTCATTTTAGATGGCAAAAATGATAGGGGGAGAAGGAACATAAAATTAAAGTGAACATTTATGCTTGCTGTTTGAATACTGAAAATTAAATATCAAGAGAGAGGGGGGAATGATTGAGAGTGTGAGAATGATTGAGAGTCTGAGAATGATTGAGAGTCTGAGAATGATTTGCAACAGAGCAGACCGAAACACCGAGTAAGAATTGAAATACTTGGTGAGAGAAAGAAGAAGCAGTTAAAACTTTCTGAGATTGTTACCCTTTGGACGAATGGTGCCTTTTGCTCTTCTGACATCTCACGCCATTCTACGCCCAGGGCTTTGCTGATCAGCGAGTTGTGAACCTGTCAAGTATGCATTCTCTCTCTCTCTCTTTCTCTTTCTCTCGCTCTCTCTCTCTCTCTCTCTCTCTTTCTCTCGCTCTCGCTCTCTCTCTCTCTCTCTCTCTCGTCCTCTACCTTTCTCAACTCAATCTCTCCTTTACATCGTTTCTCTCTCTCTCTCACTTTTGCGTCTCTCTGTCGCCAACTCACTCCTCTCATCTTTCTCTGTCTGTCCTCCATCTGTCTCACTCACACACACTCTCTCTCTCTCTCTCTCTCTCTCAATATCAAAGTTGCAGAATGCTACAGTACCTTGGTACTCTGCGCGGTGATCTCAGCTCTTCTCATTTGTGCCCAAACCTAGGTGAACAGAATTTACATATTGTTTGATAAAAGTATGTTCGATTAAAAAAGCAAAGCGAAGAAAGTAAGAACTTTTTTCTAGCAGAAAAAAAATAAGAAGCGGACCATGAAAGCATTCATGGGCCGCTTTATCTTCTCGCCAGTCGCCGTGTGGTCCGGTCCGAATTCCCCCGCGGGAAGAGGAGTCGAAGAGTGCTTTCCACCCCCGGAAGATACCGAGGAGGGAGAGGGAAGGGCTGAGGACGAAGCGGACTCTGCTATCGGCATGGCGGGGCACTGCAGCGAAAGGGGTGAGAGAGAGAGGGAGAGAAAGAAAGAGGAAGTAGGAGAGGGAGAGAGAAAGTGAGAGAGGGAGAGAGAGAACGAGAGATGGAGAGAGAAAGGGAAAGAAGAGAGAGAGAGAGAGAGAGAGAGAGAGAGAGAGCTTTGAATGCATATCAAAGATAAAAAAAATAAAGGAAATAAAAAGTATTTAATAATATTTCAATGCAATGAGTCTGTCAGAAGCTTCAATGCCAAAGTTGTCAAAGTGGAGTGGAAGTAAACACGATTATTATGAACACTGGCCTGCTAAATTTAGCCGTCAAAAAAAGGTTCAAGCATCTTTGGCAGAATGCCAAGACAAAAGGACAAGCATCGCGGTATAAGAGCAACTCGAGCGAGATTCAACACTTACGAGAAACTCAAAGAGAGAGAGAGAGTGAAAGAGAGGGAGGGAGAGAGAGGGAAAGAGAAGGGGAGAGAGAGAAGAGAGAGAGTGAGAGAGAGAGAGCAAGAGAGAGAGAAAGAGAGAGAGGGAGTGAATGAGAAAAAGAGAGAGAGAAAAATAGAGCGAGAAAGAACGAGACGGGGAGAGAGACAGAGAAAGAGAAAGAGAAAAAGAGAGAGAGGGAGAGAGAGAGAGATGCAGAAAACGATAGAGGGAGAGAGAGTAGACATGAATGAAGTGAGGGCGAGGTTAAGTGGCAAAAGGACAAGACACCGATAATGAGGCGGCGACTACTCATCGAGACAATCATCATCCGCTCCGAATCGCTCTTTACAGAGTTTGTGAGTGAAGACAGTTAAAGAGTGAAGGAGATGAGGAGAGTCAAGGAGGAGGAAGTGAGAGAGATACAAAGAGAAAGAGAGAGAGAGATAGAGAGAGAGAGAGAGAGAGGTGGAGAGGAGAGGAGAGGAACTGCGAAGCGCATTCATTGAGTTGAGTTAGCAGTAATGGCCGTGAATGTGCATTCACTCATCCTTTGCAAAGCACCAAAAGAAACGGACCGAAAGAGACTCGAGTCGCCAAAGCTCAAAATTGTTTTTGTTAAGATGAAGAGAGAAGAAGAGAGAGAGCGAGAGAGAGAGAGAGAGAGAGAGAAAGAGAACGAGAGAATGAGAGAGAGTGTGAGAGAGAGAGCGAGAGAAACAGAGAGTAGATGTGAGGAGTGCCAGAGGCAGGACGAGGTGTGAAGGAGCCAAGGAGACCGACTCACTCTTGCACCTGCTAATTGCAGGTGCCATGAGAGAGTTGATGACAGAGACAAACTGAGATAGAGAAGGAGAGAGAGAGAGTTGATGATAGAGGGAATCTGAGAGACAGAACGGAACACAGAAAGCTTTGCGTCTTTTTCAGCGGAGATAGATCGTCTTAATGAAAGCATACAAGTAACAGGCTTTGGAGGAGAGAACGATGTTGAGAGCGGCAGAGAGTTAGAATATACCGGGCAGACAGGGGAATAAACGGGGAGAAAAAGAGAGAGAGAGAGAGAGAGAGAGAGAGAGAGTGAGAGAGAGATAGAGATAAAAGAGAGAGAGGAAGAGGAAGGGCGATAACAAGAGAGAAAGGGAGTGATAGAGAGATAAAGAGCGATTTGTGCATTTGCACCTTGGCTCGCTTCATCTTCTTCTCATGACTCTCCTATCCACTGATGCCCTTCTATCTTCTGATGTTTCTTTCGTTTCTACCCGCCTCATTTATGTGCAGCGAGAGAGTACGGAAGTTGCAGAGAGACAAAGAAGTCGAAGAAGGACGATGGAACACAAAATATAGAGGGGGATAAAAAGAAGAGCGATTTAATGCTAGATAACAAGTGACCTTCATTGTTTGTTGAGCAAGAGGAGCGTGGTTCGTGGCTTGAGAAGAAGGAAGGAAAGGAACACAGGAAACACCACACACTTCATAAGAACAATGAGAGGAAAAAGAGGAGAGGAACAGAAGGGAATTCAACCAATAGAAAAGGTACCGAAGATGTAGAAAGAGAAGTGGGAGAGGGGTGTTGAGAGAGAGAGAGAGAGAGAGAGAGAGAGAGAAGAAGTGGGAGAGAGGAAGAAGCAACCATCTGCCAGAAGAAGCACATTGCAACGCCGGTCGCCTCATGAGAAAACACATTACGTCTCCCTCTCGATGAGACACATCTGGCCATGACGGCTTGCAGAAATGTAGAGACAGAGTAGAATGTGGAGAATGAGTGAAGGAGAGAAAGAGAGAGATTGAGAAAAAGAAAGAGATTGGTCGATTCCATGTAAATCGACGAGTACGGTGAGAAGAAGCGCACGGTCAAACAGTTTGGTGCTAAACGATGGTCAGACTGATGGAGCAGACAGAAAAGAGAGAGAGAGAAAGAGAAAGAGAGAGAGATGGAGAAAGTTCACAGTGTCATGCTTTCCACCATGGCATTGCAGAAAGAGAAGACACGGCGCTATCAGCAGAGGCAGGAGGAGCCGGCACTGCCAGGTCACTCGCATTGTTGTCCCCATGAGACAAGTATGAAACGACACGAGAACACGATAAGAGAGGGAGAGAGAGAGAGAGAGAGAGAGAGAAGGAGAGAGAGGGGGAGAGAGAGATGACCACAACAGGAGGGGATTGGTGCGACTGGTGACACCTTTTTCTCTTTTCTTGTCGTTCTTCGTCAGCACTGGATTCCTTCTTTGAATGGCCGCGACGGAATCGACAATGGAAGAGGAAGACTACAATTGGCAGAGAGAAGAAGGGGAGCGCGGCATCCACCACAAAAAGAGGCGGTGAATTGGAAGGATCACGAAGGAGTCTGGGAGAGAGAAGAGATTGATGGGAGGGGAGAGGGAATTGTAAGAGATGCAATCTATGCTGGGAATAGATCACTAGCAGCGCCGTGTTGTGACCCATTGTCGGTGACTTGGCTAGTGATAGCAATCTCGAAGAGAAGGCAACCACTCTTTGCTTCTTGCCGCCAGATTGGTCCAAGCCACTCTAACTCATGCTCTTCATCGCAAGGGCAGAGGGCGGCTCTCTCTCTCTCTCTCTCTCTCTTCCCTCTCTCTCTCCGCGTTGTAGCTGTCTGCCCTCGTCGACATCGTCAGCGTGTTTGCGATCTCCGTTGTGGAGGAAGAACGCGAGGCAGACACGCTTCTCCGAGAGAAGAGATGACAAACAGGAGAAACAGCATGGAGACTCGATTTGAAAAGAAGGCAAAGATGAAAACGCCCCTTTCACCTCCACAACCACATCCATGCCATGAGAACCAAGAATGGTCAGCCTGTTCTCTCTCACAGTCTCAGCTCTCTCCCTCTCGCTCTCACGCTCTCTCCCCGTCTCTCTCTTTCTCTCTTCATCTCCTTCTCTGTCTCTCTCTCTCTCTTCATCTCTGTCTCTCTCTCTCTCTTCATCTCTGTCTCTCTCACTCTCGCTCAAGTGCATGTTCGTCGACCCCTTCGGCGTCGTTCTCGCTGTTTCATTGTTTGCACGGTCAGCAGCGGAGACAGGAAGCGTTCCAGACAATACACAGCGGAGTAGCGCCAAATGGGGAAGGCACTCTTCCCCGGAGGGATCGTGGGGGGGGGGATCTGGGTTAGCCTCTCTCTCTCTTCGCTCACTCTCTCTCTCTCTCCTCTCTCTCTCTATTGTTTAGCCAACACAAACGGGCATGATCAAAACACGGATCTTCTCAAGGTGCACATAACATGGCCAAACATAATATAAATCGACGTCTTTCAGAGACAAGACAATAGCGAAAGGATTTCTAGTTAGAACAATCGCTGAAATCAATGGGAGGATCGTCCGAAGTTATAAACTAAATTACTTGTAAAGTATGAAGAGATTGCGTGGATTCGGTTGAGTGTGAAAAGCACTCTCCACATTCACAAATCATAAAACACGACCGTCATCTGGCGGGAAATCGACTAAACTTAAAGTTCAGTGCAGAAAATATTAAGACTGTGAATTGCAGTAAGAAGAAGTTATTCCTAGAAAGACATCAAAAGTTCTAGAGAAGAGCTTTGATAGTGAAGACGAGGTTATGTACACGACGAATGTCAGCGTGGGAGAAGAAAGAAAGGAGAAGAGTTAGGCATGACCAGTGAAGAGAAGAGAATGAATGTAAGGAGCACAGAGACAGCTACCGCCATGTCCTATTCTTCTCCCAGATCTCTCTTTCTCTGCCACTCTCTCCTCTCATCTCATTCTTTCTCTGCTACTCTCTTCTCTCATCTCACTCTCTCCCTCTTTAACATCGCAAAGGTAGTTAGAAGAGGATGAGAGAGGGGCAAAGGGGAAGTATTGTAGAGGGCGACAGCATAAGCAATGCTTCCGACCATCGCCCTCTTTCTCGCACTCCCCTCTTCGCTTTCTTTCACTCGAACAAACAGAGTCTGCCAATGCGAGGATTGCGATTGCGAGTTCGTTTGAGAGGGAGAGAGAGAATAGGAGAGAGAAGAAGAGAAAGAGAGAGAGAAAGAGAGAGAGAGAGTAGGCGAGAGAAAGAGAGAGGGTAAAGGTTGAAGGAGACCTCACAACACGAGACCTCCTGTCAACCCATTCGACACATTCATTCACAAACTATGCGAGACTGGCTTAGGCCGATCTGCCTTCTTTTGTCCTTTCACAGGAAGTCGTTCTGCGCCGACATCTAAGAGGAGCGAACCGTGCTCGGAGAGAACGAGACTGAAGGCTGGCAACAGCACACGAACACCAAGGGTCGCAGCCTTCTCTCTCTCTCTCTCACTCTCTCTCCCGATCGAGAAAGGGGAGCATTGCGGTAGAGTCACACGCTCTCTTCCTGTTCCGGTGTCATTGTGACCCTTGTTTTCTATTCTTTCTTCTCTTCCCTTCATCTTCAGACGCTGCGCTTCTGTTGCCGACAGTCTACAGGCGACATTTGAGTAGAGAAGGAGAGAGAGAGAGGAGAGAGAAGAGAGAGAGAGAGCAAGAAAAAGGAAAAGTGAGAGCAAACAAAGCCGAGACATGAAAGGGGCTCTGCCATTCTTCTCCTGACACGATGTCACGGAATCTAAATGCCTTACTGTGGCTGCTAAAAAGAGAGACAAACACACGAGTACAATGAGTGGAGCGAGCGAATTCTCCTTTCCGCCCTCCACAAACGGATCTCTTCAATGGCGGCTGAGAAATGGAAGGTAGACCGAAGAAAGGGGAATTGAGAGGAAAGTTGAAAGGAAAGAAACACTGCACTCGAATAATGAAAGTGGCTAGGCTAGGTGACAGTTTCTAACCACTTCTCATAACATGCCTCCTGCTCCACGAATATTCAATTAAGCTGTACAACTCATTAGGCGGCCACTCCCGACGACTAACTTAGTTTTCTAAATTCATCTCATCTCATCACGACTTAATCCTTGTCAGTACGCCGAATCCAGAAGCAAATATCTTGGTGTTAAATAACAGTTTATTGGCGAAAAGAAAAATATGTACAATAGAGAACTGAAAATATCGCAAGAATAGAGAATCACTTAGTCCAGGAGACCTTTGGAATGTCGTTGAACTCGGTGAGTTCACTCATCTGTTGGTTGAAGCGTTCGACCTTCTCCCGATGGCTGATTGCTGCCTTCTTCTGCAGCCGTTCAAACTGCGAAAGAACAGAGTTACATTACATGAAAATTATTTTAATTTCCTGTGATAGTGTCAAAAGTATACAAGCCAAATTTTATGAAAAGCTCGCTTTAAAAACATATTTGCAAGGCAAAATGGGAAAGTTTAAAGTACTGACCAGAACACTGGCAAAAAAAAAAAATTATAGCCATGCTCAAGAACATCGGTACAAATATTAAAACCCAATTTTAGGAAGACCTGCCTTGAAACTCTGACCGAAGCTGGCCAGAACAAATATAATACACTAATCTTTTAACTATAAATGACGTGATCTCCACCAAGATTTGTCTGTCTTTTACATCGCCGAAAATATTCAAGAAGACGGGTCAGAAAATACCTCTTTGGAAAATGTAGCCACGATATAATAAGCCTAAATATGTGGCAGGTTTCAATGAATTGGACGAGTTGTGGAACCCAAAACTAGCGAAGGCTTAAAAATAGTGTCGGCAAAAAAAAAACACAGAACAGGCAATACAAAGAGAGCCGTTGCGATCATAACTTTGCTTCATACATAATCTTGAAAAAATACTGAATGGATATTGCACTATGTATAAACAAACGTTGGGAATGAATGTTCTTACAAACAATTCTACATCGCAATTTTGTAATTGATAGAGCGCGATATCCAACTGTTGATATTTCTAAAGCAAATAAAAAAACCCTCCAAAATACTAACAGCAATAAGAAAATGACTGAACCTGAGTCTGCTCCTGTCGTTTCATGAATGCGAGTTCAGCCTTCGTCTTGGTCAAAGTCGGTTTGTCGGCGTTCTTCTTGATGGTGATGTCGACCTTCGTGAGATCGACGTCCTTCTTCTTCTTCTTGAACATATCGCCTTTTTTGAGCTTAAGACCGCCCTTCGTGACACTTTTAACGTCTTCTTTGATATCGGAAGACATCTCTAAAAATTTCTCTAAAATTAGATAGCATCGCAAGCACTTTACAAAGCAAGAAAAAAAGAGAATGTGGTTAACTCCGCAGCAATTTTAGTGTCCAAAAACGTTCTGGCGGTTTGCCAACAACTAATTCTTTTAAATCACTATAGAATTCTCAGATATGGTGTAATTATTTGTTTTCGTAAACCTAGGATTCAAGCACACGACATGAAATTGTCTATGACTATCAAAGTTTATTCTTATCTGGTTCTTGTGGCTGCGTTGTACAATTTAGTTGCTTGTTTTAATTTCTTTCCTGCTTCTTGAATTGGTATCAATCAGTTTCAGAGATGGAATGTCCTCCGTCTTCATTATTACGACGGGGTATCTTCGACTCATTCGACGAAGAAGTGAACGCGACTCTGGCCTCGCCTTGTCTTTCTGCTTTCGCTCCCCCTTCCTCCCCTCCATTTAAGCCGTCTATATCTTCTGCTACACTGGACTCCCAGAACGATGGCCAGCCCGTTACGTGTACACGCAATGTATGGAATACGTGAGTCATATTGTGTTTATCCTTTATTTATTTTTAAAATTAGAACTTTTTTTTAATTTAGGCTCCGTGATCACTGCGTAGAAATCTGTCGCTCTGATGAGCGGGTGAGTGCTTTGCGTCATCAGCTTTCTCAGAATTCAGTACTACAGTCCCAGCTGAACAATAGAGAAATGGTACGAGATTTTGCCCAGTACTTATTCTGTTTGGAAGCGAAACAAGATTGAACGTGTCCATCAAGCAGATTTAAAGGCGTCGGTTCGGCAGAATCAAGAAATAGCTAATGCAAGACTTCGCGAGCGAGTGAGTGCCATGAAGAAGAAACTTGTGAATCGACGACTAGGAAGATGCGATGTTCTCCTGTTGCATGAAGAGAAGGAGCAGTGGGCAGCCGAGTTGATTGTGGAACAAGATGAGTTGATGACGCAGCTTCAGCAAAAGCAACGGATTCTCGGCGAAAGAGAGTAAGCTCTTTTTTCTTCCTTGTGGTTTTTACAACTTCGGGTAGTAATTTGAACGTCTTTGATAGATGATTTGAGTAGAGGATAACCGTTCAGCCCATTGCTGGTTGTGTTTCGGGAACTTCTGATCCACCGCCGTCGCATGATGTTGTCTGAATTGCTGCGTACTTTTCGTCTGCAAGTGGGCCGCTCTCCCGAGACAACTTGCAAATGCCCTGAAAGGGATTTTGTCTGCGGTGTTCATGTTCCAGCAACGACCAACATGACTGGTGAGGTGGAATTTCCCTTTTATCGTTTTCTTGTCCTGCTGAAATGTATACGTGAGATCTTTTGGAGGTCATGATGATCCTTCGTTAACTGCTGGCTTCGGTCTTCTAGTGCAGCTGTTAAATACAATCTCTTTCATCTGCGACTTCCCTTTTCGCTATCCGATGTTCCTCTCCACCACCTCCTGCACAATTTCTCTTCCCATCTCCGGCACAATGTATGCGGTTTAGTTTTTTTTATTTATATTTCCTTATTTTGAAGCGGAATACTTAATTGTTGTCTACATTCAATCTAGTCCATTGCTATATCCTTTCGATTAAGTGTCGAAGCACGAAATGAAGAAATCTAATGACTTTCGGCTTAAAAAATCAGCAAAAGTTTACAATGATATGATGACTTGAATGCTGCAGACTTCCGCTGCTCTCGCTTAGTCGAGGAAGGAAGAGTGAAAGAGCCCGCTTGGATGAAGCGGTCTCTCTCTTGAGTCGTAATATTGCTCAGCTTCGATCTGATCTTGGTCTGGAGGAGGAATCAACGGGTAGGAATGTTGCCACCTTGCAGAGCATTCTTATGCTTCTTACTTCATGTCGCCCTTGGTTAGTCACCATCGCTTCAGTTTGCTTCTCCATAAACCAATGCATTTGATTTTTTTTCTTTTCTAATCAATTTTCTAATTGATAAATAATAATGATTGTCAGCATGAAGTCGACTCTCCTTCCTCGCCCATGGGAGAGTAGTCTGAGCGTTGCTTCCCTGGTGGAGAGATCTCACTCCCCTGTTGAGGTGGAGAGAGCGGACTCCCCGTCTTCACTCTTCTCTCTCCGTCTCTCTCTTCACTGCCCTCATAGTAACACTTCCGATAGCATAGAGAATAGTGATGATGTCGATTTCTCCGGCGTAGATGCCTCAACTCTGCCATAATTGATTCCATGCTCACTGTATTGCTATTCTTTAACGCGTAATTTGCACCCTTATAGTTGTTTTAGAATGGAGAGATTTCGAATGTTGGTTTGTGCGCTGGTCGCTTTGTCATTGCCATGTCTTTTCAGTCTGTGATGTTTGCATAAAATAACAATAAATATTATGTATTCTTTGTCAGTATCTGGCTTTTGGGTTCTCGTTATTGGCGAATTTTTTTATATTGTTTTGACACGTGGGCGAGTGGCTGTTATAAGGTATGTGATTAAGGCTATGGTGGATGAAGGCGGAGGAAGGGATTCGGGAGTTGTGGAAGAGCCCGTGGATTTTCATGGCGAAGATGGCGATTCGGATGAAGATCTCCTTCAGCTGGAACCGAGGTTCAACTATGAACGCGTTAATGGAACCGGAGTGAAGAAGGTTCGCTGCTAGGAAGATAATCTTATGAATGTTTTTGATGAATTCATTGGATGTGAGATGGGAACGGTTTCAGTTGTTCTCGAATGAAAGGGCGACTGCAATCGCTGCTCATGATAAGTTTGTGATAATCGGAACTCACTCGGGGAACATTCACATCCTCGACCATCTCGGATTCTGTGACGAGGACAATTTGCCTGTGAGTGGGAAGAGCAAAGAGAGAATGAAAGAAAGAGATCTCTCAGGCCTACCGTGCTCATCGCTCTGCTGTCACAGGGCTGGGAATCGAAGAGAATGGTCGATATGTCTTGAGCTATTCTCTGGATGGCAAGGTCGTCATAAAGGGAATCCTCTCCAATCAACTCAATCATGTTTGTCCGTTCCTTCTATCCTCACCCACTTTGTCATCTATGAAATACCACCCTTGTAGACTTTCTGCAATTGTGAACATTTATTCGTATCCAGTTAACTGTCGTATTAAATGTATATGTTTCTGTTCTGCAGACCGTGGCTGTTCGCTATGTTCCTCGTTGCGCTGTGTTCTGCAGCGACTTCTGTGATCCTTCTTCGCATCATTCCTTCGTGGTTGCAGAGAGAAACCTCACACTCTTCCAGAAGGGAGTTCTTGGCTACTCTGAGAAGGTTCGTGGAACTTCCTATTTTATTAGCTGGAATCTGTTGATCAGGTCATCTTTACTGGAACGGAGAGAGACGGCTTCATTAGCCAATGCTCTTGCAAGGGGTCCTTCATCGCCGTGAGCAACGAGCAAGGAACTTTCGTTTATGACAGGTTCTTTCTGCCGATCTCTTTCTCTCGATCACACTCTTCTCTACTGTTTATACTTATACTTGATTTATGCACACTTGAGCGAGACATAAAGGTAGAGTTGAGTAAAAACGGAAGTATTCAAAAAATTAGTAAAAAATAGGTTAAAAAAATGCATAATTGAAGCGAGTACTGTACACAACAGATCAGTGGGCGATTTCATTACAAAAGCTGCTCCGAAACACGACGTGGACCGTTTCCGCTCCCCTCGCTTCCCTCCCAGTCACTGCTGGTTGGATGGAGAGAGTCTGGCTGTGGCATGGGCAGACACTCTTCTCGTACTCACTATTCGATCCATTCACGATGGAAATACCGTCAGTGAGAGAGAGGAGAGAGAGAGAGGGGAGAGAGAGAGAGAAAGAGAGAGAGAGAGAGAGAGAGATGGCAGATGGAAGGAGTGATTGATTCTGATTCAGATTCGTCGTCGTGGAAAAATCACGTACTCCTGGCGACTGAATATGTTCGCCTCGGGAGTGTCCTTCACCTTGGGAGACCCCTCTGTCGATCTTCCAGGGACAGCAACTCGGAGCTGGAATGAGATAGTGATCTTCGGTCTGAAGGCAGACCAGAATGAGGACGCGGACTTCTGTGATACGGCTGTTTGTTCTGTTCATCCCTTCCTATATACAGGAAAGGAAGTTTTCTCATCTGCAAGCTTTCAGTCTCTGGCCTCTAGCATCATGAGCTCCGCAACTACTTCGGCCGGTCATGTTTTGCAAGTTGAAGTTCTCAAGCCAATTGCTGACCAGACCAGTTCATTTGAACTCTTGGTTAGCACTGAACTAGCCCCCCTCTCTCTCTCTCGCGTGTCTGTCTCCCTCTTTCCTTTTCTCTCGCTCTCCCTCTCTATTTTAGGGAGAAGAGAGAATAACAGAGCCAAAAATCAGCAGTCGTACGACGGCAGCCCAGGTGCACATGGCTGCTCTCCCCTCGGATCGTCTTTACTTCCTTCTAGCTCCAGGCTTCTTACTGGCTGTCAGTCTTTTCATATCTTTCAATGGAAGCAATGAACTCTTGACACGACAGGCAGTGCCGCGTTCCTCAAATGACATCATTCAATGGAGAATGGAACGAGGAAACATGGAAGGGGCATGGGAACTGGCAGCTCGGACTGGAGATCACATCAAGACTCAAGTGGGCAGGGAAATGCTCAAGCAGCTCATTCGCTCCGGCAAGATTGTCTATGCAACTCACAGGTTAACTGAGGTCAGTGCTCACTTCGTCCTGGGTAGATGGGGGTTGCATTCGGTCAACGAGGGGAGGGGGTGTTTCAAATGGTTGAACAGCTTTGAAAGGCTTAGGACTGCAAACATGGGCTGACTAATTTTTTTTAACGGTTACTCTGGCTTTTGCATTATCGCTGGCTTCAGATTGAGACACTTTCGATAGTATACTGCAAAAATTATTCTTTTATTATTTTTATTTTTAAACAAGAATGGGGAGGGGGTAACATTTGAGGCAACCAGAAGGCAGAGTTAGTTAGCAAATCGCCATTCTTCAAAAACATTAGAGGCATTTTCATATTTGTACCGCATGGGGTTGCTATTGCGTTTGTGTGCTATTTATTTCTTCCAAGGCCGGAAAGGGGGGGGGGGTTGAGTGTTTTCGGTGAGACCTATTTGAGCACTGATTAAGGTGTGCGGAGAGTCAGTGACTGAGTGGGAGCACGCATTCAAAGTGTGGGAAGAGGAACGGGCCCTCACTCTAATCGCCCCAGTCCTCCCTTCCAAACCACTTCTTCCTCCGCATTGCTACGCGAATGTTTTGCATGTAAGTTTTAAAAAAAACCTTAATCCACTTTTCTATTTTTATTTTCTCCTGCGATTTATTAAAAGGCTGCTTCCAGGTAGCCCTATACAATGACATTCCACTTTTACGTAAGCTTTTGCAAGCCTGGAGTACTGAGCAGTTTAGCTTCGGTTAGCCTATCCTTTGCTATTGTTGATGATAGTTATTTTCTCTATCAGATACTATATCTAAGCAGATTCTAGCGAGGTTGTCGGCAGCATCAAAGCGAGAAGGTCAGGAATGTCTGAGTGTTGTTGTATCATCACTTCCATTTCTTACTTCCTATGCCAATCTTTTTGCTAATCGTCAATTAATTTTGAGGCGTTTTTGACTTTCATCGATGAGCAAAATTAATTGCGGTTTCTGTTAATTCGGTCGTAATGATTGTAATTGCAGAGTCTCCCCTGAGCCCGTCGGATGAGAAGTCTTTGTATGAGTCTCTGGCCCAGTTGTATATTAATGAGCAGCAATTCGAACTGGCTCTCAAGGCCTACTTCTTCCTCCGTGACAGAGTCATCTTCAGCGTCATTGAGAAGTATCGACTCTTTGATCTGGTATTCTTTCTTTTTCTTCTCATTTTTGCATCTTCTGCAACGATAGTTATGAAAGAAGTCGTGGTATGCAGGTAAAGGAGAAGATCTCAGAGTTGATGGAGATCGATGAGAGTCTGACTCTCCGTCTTCTCATCGATAACGAAGACTCAGTGCCGTCCTCGAAGATCATGAACTACTTGACCAAGCAGCCGCAGCTTCAGGCGAGTTATCTTAAGCGGCGGCTAATCTCAGATACAGCCTTAACCCCTTTTCCCTTTAGATTGCCTTTCTTAACCGTCTCTTTGCTCGAAATGAAGGGAACGAGTTCGCTGATCAGGTTACGTTTTCGTCATGGTATTGTGAATGAAGGTTTTGTAAGGAAGTGCTGCTTAGAGATGAGTAATATGCGAGGAGAGTTATTTGATGAACAGTGTGTAGAAGTGCAGGCAATTCGACTGTTTGCCGTGCACGACCGGAAGAGACTTCTGCCTTTCCTCCGCCGGGCTGAGAAATACGACATCAACAACGCCTTGGATGTCTGCCGATCGAATGGATGCATCGAAGGGGTTTGTCTTCCGTTTTACTAGCCAATCTCAGTATTCTACTGTACTTATCTTTAGATGATTTTCCTGCTTGGCAAAGTTGGAAATCAAAAAGAAGCTCTGAATGTGATGATCAAGCAACTTAGCCGATTTGATATGGCTGTGGAATTTTGCAAGGGTTTGTTTTTTGTTGTTGAAGTAATGGAATAATCAGTGCGCCAATACTTGAAAATATTCATAACGCAAATAGAACCACGACATGATCGTTTAGTTATTGAAATAGTATAAATTCCTTGGAGCGACATCATGGGTAAAAAGTAAATCATAAGAGATAATTAAACGTAGTCTGAGGGCAAAGAGAATTCTAACGTGTTGGATATGTAGAAGCAGTGCTGAAATAGGTTTGACCCATGACAGGGTTGTAACCCCCCGGCCGAAGACCAGGAATCCTGTCTTTTCCGTGCGTATTTCACTTTTTAACCCCCCGGGCAGGCCATTTCGCCTTTTGTAACCCCCGGCCCAAGTCGACAGGCAGGCACTATTTCATTGCCGAGTAATCACCGTATGAACTCTTTCTATTTTTTTCTTATTATCATTTCTTGTAGGGGGACCAAAGAGGACTAGAAAACTCCAGAATAGGCGAGACAAAACATTGCAGCATTTGATGGAAGCTGGCGATACCCGAGTTGTCAAAAGTTCTAAAGATTGGATGTGAGTGAACGGGCGATCTGCCATGTATGCAGGTATTGTGTTGTGCAGAGCACGACGACGAGGAGTTGTGGGAGCAGTTGCTGGCGGAAGTGATGGCCGAGCCAGAGAGACTCCGCCTCCTCGTGGCTTCTGCCGGCCCCTTCCTCAAGCCCTTCCGCATCGTCGAGTGTCTTCCTCTTCATCTCGAATTCCCCGGCCTCCGCGATGCTCTCGCCAGTCTTCTCGCAGACTACGCTCTTCAGGTCTGGTCTTTTCACCGCTTTTATTGTCAATGTTCTTGCCCATATTTGTAGCTTTCTTTTTGCCTTTTCACTCGCTTCTCTTTCTGTTTCTGTTTCTCGTACCTCTCTCTCTCTCTCTCTCGCCTCTCTCTCTCTCTCTCTTTCGTCTCTCTCACTCGTCTCTCTCTCTCTCTCTTCAGGTGGACATGGAGCGTGGATGTCTGCAGGCGACCCAGGCGGATGGCCGTCAGTTGCTGTCCTCGATGTTGACGGAGTCGTCGTGCGCCTCGGGAGTCTTCCCCCGCACTCGCTGCTCTGCTTGTTCTCGACTCCTTCTCCCTTATCTCACAGGTCCCCAGTCTCTTTCTAGAAATACACCTACAAAGCGCATCAAAATACATCGATTGTGAGATTTTAGATGCAAACGCGGCCGCTTCTGCTGGTGATGTTCTTCTCTTCGCTTGCCAGCACGCTGCCCATTCCAGCTGCCTTCAAGGGGTTCCTTCTGCTTCTTATTTCCTTTTTCGCTTGTTATTTGTGTGAGTGTCACTTGTATTGGGTAGCGAAGCTTGTAATTACTTGGTTGTAGTCGACTGGGAGGGAGTCGGCCGGGATGGCCTCAGGCGATCTCAGCTGCCCCGTTTGTGCAGAGGATGCTGAGTCGGTCTTTTCCAAGTAGTAAGTTCTCTTCTCTTATGTTGCTTCTTCACACTTTCTTCTCTTCTTTTTGCATTTCTCAAATAATACGTGTTTATTTGCCTTTCTGTGATAAACTAGTCATCCTGGCTGCTGATTTTTCCTGTTTGAGGCAACAGTGATTCACTTTGAAAAAGTCAACTACATACCTCGCTTCTATGTTGTTACCATTATTTCGATCTATATGAGTCTCATTCTCACAAAAGTCGATTGAGTTTTTGATTAGAGGCTGAAGATAAATACATTGCCGTTTATGATGAATGCTGGGACTTTCGTGAGTGAAAGAAGAACCCAGTAGAGAGATGCAAATGAACGGTCGTAAATGGAAACGTACCAAGCGAAGACACCAAGTGGCACCTGGTATCAGATGGTCTGAGGAATGCCCTTCTGACTTCCTTATCATTAGCATGCCAAGGCCATAGACATTCTTCTAGTCTGCACGGGCTCTCTTGGACCCTTTGTAGGAATAAGCTTCCTGTTTAAAAGGTGGTTCTGCGCGAAGTTTATTATCAGCAGCGCTTTACTTACCGAAATCTTGAAAGAAAAAAGGTGAGATAAAGCATGAAACAAATTAAAAAATAAAACAGGAGAATGGAAAGGGCGAATTTTATCTAGACAGGAAAATGAGCAGAGAAGAAAGCAAAGGAAATGAATAATCACAATCGGTAAAGAAATGGAACTATTCAACGATACATTTCATCCAGACAACAGCGTCATTGGACAACAATAAATATGTTTGAAGAGAGCCGATTTGTGCTGGAAGAGGCATTTGATGCTTTCGCAGGTAGAATGTTAAAACTGGAAAAGAAACAAAGACAAGATTACCGGGTACGTTTGAATGAGATGAAGGAAGTTGAAAGTAGGAGAGTGCACCAAGGAAAGAAAAACCGATTAATGAAGATCGGATAAGATGAATTAGGAGAGAAGTGGCTGTTGCCATTCGCGCAATCTCGTAATCAGAGAAAGGGAGATGAGTGACGAAATAGAAAGAGAGAAAGGAGTAGTGCCCCAGGAGTGTTCACTGAATGCAGCAGGCCTTCTGCTTGCCGTCGATGGAGAAGCGCAGCTTGCGCAGCTCGCCGGATGCCTTGTACTTCTCGAGGAAGTCGAGCTGCTTCTGGTTCAGCGCCCCCCGTCGCTCTCTGCGGATGAGTTCGACGGCGTCCTCGTACTTCATTCCTGCCTCGATCAAGGCGATGGCCACCAAGACGGGCGCACGGCCAAGGCCTGCCACGCAATGCACGGCAATGCACGCCTCTGGGTGCGACTGGAACGACTCCTTCGCCAGCTTCAGCCATTTCGAGATTACCTGGAATTCAGCACTGCTCGTACAAGGGAATGACATCAAGGACTCACCTCGGGAGGTGGCGGGGAGCCATCATTGAACTGCCAGTCAAGGACATCGATTCCGCTCTTCTGAAGGGGAGACGAGTCGTACGTAGGGTCGCACACTCGCACCACTGCACGCGCGCCATGACGAGAGAGTTCCTGGAAGAGAGAAACCGAGAGAGAAAGAGAGACAGACAGAGAGGGAGAAAGAGAGAGAGAGAGAGAGAGAGAGAGAGAGAGAGCGCGATAGAGAGAGAGAATAAAAGAAACGACACCGAACCTCGATGAAGGCTGAGATGGTAGAATCGGAAGGGCGGTCGGTGATAAGGAATCGCATTCTTCCGTAGTTGATTTCGCTGGGAGCCGGCTTGAAGTAGCCCGTGGGGGAGCTGCTGTTCCTCTTCGTGGATGTACCCATGGTGAAGGATGGAGAGAGGGAGCAGAGAGAGTGTCAGAATGGAGAGAGTCAGACAAGCAAGTCAGGGAGGCTGCTGGATGACTACGTCCTCCAAGAGCTGTGGATGCGTCTTCTTCTGCAGTCTTGAAGGGGGACGACGGAGATGGACAACGTGAAGAGAAGAGAGGGCAGAGAAAGAGACGCAAGGGGGAAGAGAGAGGGAAGAGACTGCCACTGCTAGTCAATGGCGACCGGCGATCGTGTCGTGCTGCCCACGGCAGTACTCACGGCACACCGAGTCAGCCACCTCTGCCGACGAATTCCTGCACAGAGAAAAAGAGAGAGAGAGAGAGAGTGAGAGAGAGGGGAAGATGAGGAAGAGAGAGAAAGAGAGATAGAGAGAGGGGAAGTTGAGGAAGAGAGAGAGAGAAAGAGAGAGAGAGGGAGAGAGAGAGAGAGGGAGAGTGAGAGAGAGGGGAAGATGAGGAAGAGAGAGAAAGAGAGATAGAGAGAGGGGAAGTTGAGGAAGAGAGAGAGAGAGAGAGAGAGAGAGAGAGAGAGATGAGGAATAGTGAGAGAGAGGGGAAAGATGAAGGAGAGAGAGAGAGAGAGAGAGCGCAAGAAGGGATACAGGTTGATAGGAGGAAAGGTATCCAAAGAAGGCGAGTCTGCCGAAGAGGGAAGTCACGAGGAGAGGACAACGCAATCCAGTGAAAGCAGACAAAGAAAAAAGAGTTTAGAAGAAAGCATGTAGTGGAGGAGTGATATTGTCTAACGGCTGTGATGAAGGAAAAGGAACACGGAGCATTAGATGGGACAGAAGGCCGCGGGCCACTCTCTTCACATCAAGTTGTCATTGCAAGTAAAGAAGAGGAGGAGGCACTGGTCTCGTGGCATATCAAGCTGGCCAAGAACACGTACACGCAACAGGGAGAGAGAGGAGAGAGTGAAAGAGAGAGAGAAAGAGAGAGACGAGAGAGAGAGAGAGTGGACGGATAGTGAAGGAGGGAGGAAGAGAAGCTCACGTGCTGTTCTCTACCTCTCATTCTCAAATTCTCTGAACTTGTGCCATCGAGGATTCTTGACTGATCTTCTTATTGACTTCATTCTCCTCTCTCCTTCCTTCCTTCTCTCTCTCTCTCTCTCTCTCTCTGTCTCTCTCGCTCTATCTCCTCCCCTCTCTATCCCAACCTCTCTTTCTTTCCGCTTCTCTCTCTCTCTTTCTTTCTCTCTCACATTCTCATTCTCATCCTTCCGGCCACGAGGTGCTTCATTCCACAGATTTTTTTCTTCAGAATCTCCTGTCTTGTTTTTGTTTCTTCTCGCTGAAGACATTGAGAGAAAAGAAAAGAGAAAAACAATACATTGAAAGAAAGACGAAACTTCGATCATCTTAAAACTCCCAACATTTGTAAATCTGCATTTCCTATATATTAATGCATAGGAATATATGCAATATTCGGTGCTCGTAGATATGCTGGGAGCTGGGATAACAAAAGGGAGGATCAATATCCAAGAGAAGATACAGCGAATCTTAGGAAACATGGAAATGTGCCAGTGGGAACTCGCATTAAAGGCAGGCACGAACGACTCTAGGAGGGATTCCGGCTGTTGCTGCCATCTACCTCACTCAACCGTCGAGATCCCCTCTTAGCCGGGAAAGCGAGAGAGAGAGAGAGAGAGAGGAGAGAAACGAGAGATCTTCTGGATTGTGACGCATGTATAACTGATAGCGATTTAGTATTAGAGATCTCGATAGAAATAGAGAAAATGGAAGAGGAACACAAAGATAGAGAGAAAGAGAGAGAGAGAGAGAGAGAGAGAGAGAGAGAGAAGCTCAAATAAGTGAGCGCATGTCTTGCCGGCGATGGCTTCTCTCATTCATTGGAATAAGCTGAGGGGCCGTTAATGGGCTGACGAGAGAAGACCTGACGAGCTAAGAGGAAAGAAAAAGGAGCAGGCAGAGCTAAAGGGAACGGGAGAGTGCAGACCCTCTAAACAGGGAATCATTCACTTATCAGAACATAAGAAAGGTATTTAAGAAATCAATCGATGATGGGGAAGAACGTTCGTTTAGAAAACAAGAGGAGCAAAACGGAGTGATGATAGAGAAAGAAGAAGGTGGGGAACATAACGACAGAGAGAGAGAGAGAGCGAGAGAGAGGGATCTAAAGAGACAGAGAGAAAGAAAGAGAGAGAGAGACGCAGATAATTCTTTACCTGGCGACGGTGATTCCGATGGAGGCAATGCTCATCCCACAAAGAATGAAGGCCGACTTGGGCGCGCTGAAGCAGTTGAAGAGCGAAGAAGAAGAAGCTGCAAGGAGAGGAGAGTTCAGCCGAGCTATCGATTAATACGACCATTTGTACATCACGAGCAGGCAAGGATTCAAGAGAGGAACTGGTCAAGGTAAAGATAGAATGGATGAACTGCCATGAAGGAAGCTACGTGCCAAGCCAGTTAGGAGAGACAGGAATGGTCGAGAGAAGGAACAAGCGGGCAGAGAAGCACAATTGAACACGATAGAGAGAGAGAGGAGAGAGAAAGAGAGACAGAGACAGAGAGAGAGATACAGAAAGGAGAGAGAAAGAGAGAGAGAGACAGAGAAAGAGAGGTTAACTGCCAATGAGTGTTATCTCTGTGGCAAAGAGAACCACGCGTGAGAGATGAAAGTGTATGGGCAGTAGACACGAGAGATGGCGAAAGAGGCAGAGCTAAGCCGTGACACAACCGCCAGCCACTCCTACCTCCTGGCGTGGAGAGACTGTGGAAGACGAGGAGAGTGAGAGAAGAAGAGAAAGGATGAGAGAGGTCGACGGGAGAAAGGAAGACGAGGAGAGTAGAAGAGGGAGAGAGTGAGACAAATGGAGAGACGATGGCTGCTTGAGAGTGCGAGAGAGAGCCTTACTCCTAGGCGATGAGAGTCCCAGTCGCAGAAGCTCATCCAGAGAATCAGAGCAGAGCGAGAGAGTGTGAGTGGAACAGAGAGAGCAGACGACGGAGAAGGGAAATGACATGCGACTAGGATATTGAAGGGGGAACAAAGAAATATAAGACTGATGATAGATTGCAAAGAAGGCTCTTTAATTGCGCGATAACAGTCTGAAGAATTTCGAAGAGAAAAGGAAGAAAAGAAGTGAAAAGAGGAAGGAATGCGGAATAAGAATCAGAGGAGGAGTTACATCACTTCCAGTGAATACTCGTCATTCCCGAGAAAAAAAACAATCCCGATTTCATCTCATTTCTCTAATCTTTTTCTGTAAATGCAATCAAGAATGGAAGATTCATCCAATTATTTAATATTACTTTTAAAGATCCTTTTTTCAGATGTGCATATAAGAATAGAATATCCTTTCCATAATTGACCTTGTCATATAAAATGGCATGGTTGTGCATTCTGAAATGGAACAGAGTGAGATGTGAATTCATTGAAGCCTTCCTCTGACAACGATAGACACAACAACACAAAGAAATGTATTCTGACGTCAGAGCGCCAGAACTATGTACATACATGGAGTTATCTGAAAAATTAATATTTTCCTTCTCAAGTGTTAAATTTTCCATTGTGCTAATTCTTATGCTAGTTGGTGGCTTGTTTCAACAAAATGATTGGTACAGATATCAGCACGCTTTACTCGAAACTGTTCTATTTGTTTCTGTGGAATTTCGTTTTTTAGCACATTATTTCGATGGGAGAGGATCAAGGGACATCGCGATAAAAAGAGACTCAGATTCACAAATAGCGTGATTAAGTTCAGGACAGAGGGAATAGGATAGATTAAAAGACGGGGAAAGAGGGAGAGAGAGAGAGAGAGAGAGAGCGAGAGGATTTTGCAATTATGAGTGTGATGAGAGTGAGAGTAAGATATTGAAAAATATACGCTACTTACACTAAATTTACTTTAAAAATAGATTAAACCAGATACATCATTTCAACCTGTATTCAAATTCTGGCCTAGAAAAGATAAGCGCAAGTCTGGGATAGCCAGGACTGATCTGGAAACGATTGAAGGGCATTGCAAGGAAACTCTCGAAGTATCATACAATGATTGTTTCAAAGAATACCCTGAGAATGTAATCCTATCAAATCCTATCGATTAGTGAACCGACAGAAACTCCCGTCAATCAGCTATTTTTACAGTCACAAGTGAAACACAGAAAAAGTTCATCAATCCGAAGAATGCTCCCTGTAGTCACAGTTCTAAAGTGGCCTTTCCAAATTTCCTATGCCGGCACGTCGGCACTTTTGGGCCCGACAGTTAGAAATTCTTGACTCATCGTTGACTAAAATTTTATAGTTTCATTAACGGAAATATTAAAAAATATTTTGGAGCAGAGCCGGCAAAAGGTCAGTGAAAGGGCCTTTGAGTCGGGCTCCGACTTGGATAAGGTGATCAAAGTCTTATTGGCTCATTTCTCACTTTCGTTTTTATCTATCAATTTTATTTTAAAGATTTGATGACTGCAAGTGAAATAGCAGTGACAGAAATCTTCCCCGTCCCATCAAGCTCCGGACCTACTGAAAGTTAGTTGAACGAGCCAAGGTCGGTAACTCTTCCTTGTGATTTCCTCTGCTGAATCTTCCGACTTCAAGGATGAATCTTGTGCGATGTCACACGCACACAAACAGTACATCTCAGCGGCCAGGGGTCTCGGCTGGAGCAGCCGCGGGCCATGTGGGCATAAGTAACTTTTTGCGTCAAATAATGAATATGCGTCATTTTCAGGGTTTTTCCTGTGGCGACCTTCTACGAGTGCAAGAGTACATTCATATGATTCGACGCAGAAAGCTTCATAGAAGTAGTATTAGGCTTGACTCAATTGACACGCGGCCACTCCAGCCGAGACCCCTGGCCGCTGAGCGGGACGCTTTCTCACAATAAGAGACAATCGTGTGATTATCGCGCCGCCATGTAAGATGAAGGAATTTGTATAGGTTGAATTGCCTTCCGTCGACATTCATTCTTCTCAGTGGACTCACTCGCATGCGGTTGTGTGGTAGAATCGGTTGTATGCATATACATATGTGTATAATCAATTTCAAGGTTCGCTTTATTTCTATCCCTCATTCTCGGTATCGACAGCATATTTGGTAACCTACATATGCACTTGTATGTAGAGTATACATGGAGGATACTTTGAATTCTCTTTTCAAACTCCTTACATTTTATTCGCCTCAACACCTCTTCGTAAAAAGGTTCTTATTCCTTTGGCTACAAAATACCCACTCGTGGTATGTTTAAAAATTGATGACGACCACTTTTCAGACACATCCTTCTCGAAAATAACCAAACAATGAGAAGTCTAACGAGGCATTCGCCCGCTTTGCTTACTCTAGATTCCTCCTCTCTCTAATTCTTCTCTCTCTCTCTCTTCTCTCTTCATACTCCCCTTTCTCCCTTCTTCTCACCCCTCTTCTCTCTTCATACTCCCCTCTCTCCCTTCTTCTCACCCCTCTTCTCTCTTCATACTCCCCTCTCTCCCTTCTTCTCACCCCTCTTCTCTCTTCATACTCAACTCTCTCCCTTCTTCTCACCCCTCTTCTCTCTTCATACTCCCCTCACTCCCTCTCTCCTCCTCTCTCCAACTCTTCGTCTCTTCTCACCCCTCTTCTCTCTTTATAGTCCACTTCTGTCTTTTCTTCTCCTCCTCTCCTTCTCTTCAGTCTCTTCTCCTTCTACGCTTCCGATTCCTCCGTCTTTGCTATTCTCCTTCTCACTTCTTCCTTTCCTTCCCACTCCATAATCCAGCAAAATTGCGTGGAAACCTTGCTTGTCTCCCTTTTGCCTTCTTCTTCTTAAAGCTCTTGGAGTGTCATCCCTTTCACGTGTTCATTCTCTTCACCTTCATCAGTCACCCTTGTTTCCTCTCCGCAAGGGTAGTGATTAAGCAAGGGAGAAGAGCCGGCTGCCATCTCAACATCCTCTTGTCATCACCGATCATCCTCTCGCATTCGGCCTTCACTGGCCTCCTCCTTCATCCACCTTGTACATCTTTCTCCAGTTCTCTCTCTCTCTCTCTCTCTCTCTCTGTCACTGTCTCTCTCTCTCTCTCTCTCTCTCTGTCTCTGTATCTCTCTCTCTACTCTCTTCCTCTGACCTGCCTCATAAGGAGGAAGGAGGGCAATGACGCTGTCTCTTCCACTTCCCTTCCCTTTTCTCTGCTTCTCTACTCTCTCTCCCTCTCTTTTGGCGCCATCTCCTGTCGTTCAAAGCCTTGATCGGGATGGCTGCGTGCCCTGAGATAGGCGAGTGGCATGCAAATGTAAGAGAAAGAGAAAAGAGTGAGCGAAAGAGCGAGAGAGAGAGAATGAGGAGAGAGAATGAGGAGAGGAAGAGAGAGAGAGAGAGAGAGAGAGAGAAAGAGAGCGAGGGGTAGAAAGAGGAAGAAGGAGAGTAGAAATGTAGAGATTGTCATTGGCCCGTGTCTTTCCTCCCCATCCCATTATTCTTCTTCCTCGCTTCTGTCATCACAAAAAGCTGACCATGTACAGATTCGATGGAGTGTGAGAACGTTCCTCCGTTTTCTACATTCTCAATTCCTCATTCGGTCGCCTTCCTTTCGGTCTGCCAATATCTTTCGCATATTCTTGCAAATCGAAGAAGGGATCGGAAGAGTTTAAGAAACCACGAGTGTTGAGTGTTTTCCGGAGGGGCGACCTACTAGAAACTGATTCTAGTCTCTCTTTGTTTACATTCTCCCTTTGTAGAATGAGGGAAAGTAGAAAGGCCTTCTGCAATCTTCTCTGTACATCAATGCATTTCCTTTTTTTAAATTACTCAACATTAAATTTAACTTACTTCTCTCGCTACCTCTGCGCATTTCATTTTTCTCATGTTCTACTACTCTTTACGTCTTAACACCTTGCAGTCACATCTACATATATAACACTTGTTCTCTATAGTCGCTCTCCTCGCCTCCCTCTCTCTCTAATTCGTTCCCGCTTTGTCTAACTCTCTTTCCTTTTCCCTCTCTCCCCACCTTGTCTAACACTCTAGCAATGTCCGCAGATTGCGACTAAAATCATTTTACTCGCTCGTGAAAAAGAGACAGGAAACTGAAAAGAGAGGGAGAAACATGATGCAGAGAAAATGACAGCGTGAGAGGGGAGAGAGAGCGAAAGAGAGAGAGAGAGGGAGAGAGAGAGAGAACGGGAATGAAAGTGATAAATATAGGAAGGGAGAGCAAGACAGACTGTGTGAGAAAAAAGAAACTTCGTGTAGGGAGGAGGACAGGCCAGAGTGCGGCTTCCGTCCGTGGAGGGATGCCATTGTTTCCTCCATCAAAAGGATAACTTCGTGATCATTACTCATTCCGATTTAACATCGAAACCCAGACTGCCGCATTCAGCCGTCTTCATTTTACGCGCTTTTTACTCTTCATTCTCAAAGTCTCAATGACTTTCCGTTGTCTTCCCTAATCTCCCCTCTCATTTTCTCACCGTCAGCATAGATTATCGTGCTCATCACACTTGAAATACAATTAGAAATCTAAGTTATTCTGCAAATTCCGCAAAATAAAATATATTGTTGGCAATCAGGGCATGTATAACTCTGTGAGGCATCGATAATGATCTGCCCGGCTCTCCACGTGAACAGAAGATAGTAAGCCCTTCCTGGGGAAGCGTTCATTTCTCACCACCAGACATACACCTTCCAGCAAACGCCTCACTCTTCCAACTTATCTCTTTCTCTTTTCTCCTCCACTCTTCCCTTGCCCTTCCATTTCCCACTTCTTTCCTTCCGATATCTTTACTTTTCCTTTCCTGATTGGCTGCTAACTAAGTCCCTTCTTTTCACTACCACTATGGTAATAGAGCCATCCTCCCTTTCCTCATCTTTTTTTTAAAACTGCACTCTTCGTGCTCTCACTTTCCCTCTCCTCCTCTTTCCCTCCTCTCTCTCTCTCTCTCTCTCTCTCTCTCTATCTCGCTCTTTCTCTTTCCCTGTCTCACTCTCTGTGTTTCTCTCTCCCGATTGTTCTCATTCATTTAGCATGACAATTATTATCCTTGCCCTCTCCATGTTTCTATTCTTTGTACTTACTCGAGCATTTCAAATGGTCGCTCCTTCGAAGCCTTCAACAAAGATATTTGAATTCAGAAACTACGAATTTTATTTATGCGGTGACATTTGTTCCCGTTGTTAAAATGTATTGATGAAAAAGAATAAAAACTATGAAGTTACAAGTACCTTCGCTTTCCAAGCATTACTGAATTACTTTAATGTACATGTTTTTTCTAACAAAATACTCTTATGAATTAGATGCTTGCCGATTATAAAACATTTGCTACTAACCAGTAGTGAGTACCGACATTTAACTGCCTAAGTTATTGCAACTTCTTGACGTCATATACACGAGGAACGAAGAAGCTATCGCGTTAAGGGCAACTGGAGATGAGAAGGGTAGTGAGGAGAGTGTAAGAGGGTTGTGATAGAGAAAGAGAGCAGTCGAGAGTGAGAAAGAGGGAGAGAGAGAGAGAGCGAGAGGCAGAGAGGGCGGAGGGAGTGTCAAGCATGGAATATCACCTGGCTTGTGTCCTTTCCTCTCTTCTCTTCCTTCTTGTGTAGAGTGGATATGACTGAGTGACAAGCTCTCTTCTTCTTTTCTCGTTTCCTCGTCTTCATCATTTTCATCTTCTTTTTCTGCAACGCTTATCTCTTCCAATCTCTTTTTCTCTCCGAAGTAGAATGTGTTTTGGTTTAATTCTTCGAGCTCTTTGATATCCTTTTCCTCTTAATCTTCCCGCCAACCCATTTTCGATTTTAGTTTTTAGTATTTACATTGCAAGTGTTTATTTCTGGTTATTTCCTCTCTTCATTGCCCAAACCTTTTTCGCTCTTTTTTCACCTCTTCAATAATGCATGAAGATGGCAGGGAAGATTCTTCTTTCCTGCAAATTTCTCCCTTGAGATGCCGCCATGAATACAACTCGTTATGAAATCCAGAGAGTACTTGGGATTACAATTTCTTGTTCATCTGTTTCAGAGAGCGCAATATTCTGATGAATAGAAATGAATTGGAGAGAAGCGACGAGGGAGTGAGGCCCTGAAAGGCCCAAGCAGAAGAGAAGAGAAAGACGTCCTTGGAGATGAAGAGAAGAGTCTCTCCTGGATTCTCCTTCCATTCTCTTCCTCCTTTCTTTCTTTCTCTTCTTCTTCCTGCTTTCGCTGTCGTTGATGTCTTCATTGCAAAGGCAGAGATGAACAGAACTCTAGGTTAATTCCACAATATATTCAGACAGACATTTTGATAATCCAAAAAAGTTGTGAGGAATCTAAAGAGCGGAGAATTTGTCTAGCAAAGAGAGTCCTCGAAAGTTCAAGTGTCCAGGCATTCAATTCAATTCTGCACTTAGCATTTTTCAGTCAGACGACGCTGTTTCTGCATTTTTCCAACTCTAGAGAAAAGCGCGAAGCTGGGATTCAGTCTGTCATGAATTGCAGGAACACCGAACGAAGTTCGTTACATGGAGAAGGGGGTGGTGGACTCGTACGCCATTCAGTTTCCTTATCGAGTCACTGAGTCACTCAGCGATCTACGATTCTCGTGGAGGGCACACTCAGAGAGACCAGTCAGTCAGTTCTGCCACTCTCTTTCCTCATGAGAACACCCCAGTCTATCCCGTGAATTGCAGATTGCATATCGAATGCGAGTTGATTCAACAGACATGCAAGTTGTCGCTAGACTCGGCATTCCTGATTCGGGTTATGTGCCAACACGGTTGCAAGGTAGGAAGAAGATAGAAAAAGAGAGAGAGAGAGAGAGAGAGAGAGAGAGAGAGAAGAGGGAGAGGGAGAAGGGAGAGAGAGAACACAGAGAGAAAACGAAAGAGATAAAGATGGAGAGAGAAGAGAGAGACGTAAAGATAGAAAAAGAGAGTAGACAGGGCAAAGAGAGCGACGGAGATGAACAGACGAGGCAAGTGATGTAGAATGAAGACTCCTGACCTGTTGAGAGTTCTGGGTGGAATATCGTTGTGCGGGCAGCCGAGCCGGTCAGTTCGAAGTCGTGCTGACAGCGAAGTTCACTCTCCCGAACGGGAACGAGACGAGTCTGAAACTACGACAAGAGAAGCTGTGCTCTTTGAAGGATCGCTTCGGGAGCCACTCTAACTGTCAGTGGACTTCAGCTATCTTCTACTCTTCAATACTACGGTTTCATCTATAATGCCCTTCAAAAACTTATTGCGGCAACAAAAAAAACATTAAATGAAACAATAGTTCTTATTTTTGTCTCTTTCAGATCCGACAGAAGGACAGACTGCAGGTGGGCTGGTTTTTCTCTTTTTAGTTTGCCCACACTTGAATGGCGCAATTGAATGCAGACTAAATGGAGTTACAGGCGCGGACACGGTAGCGACCTCTCTTGTTCTGTACATTCTCCTCGGAGGCGGTGCCTTCTTCCTCTTGCTTGTCCTTTTTCTCCTCTTCATCTTCTTCCGTGACTCACAGAAGAGTGGAATTGAAGCTGGATCCCGGAGGCCTTCCACTGCTATCATCTCAACTCCTTTCAAACAAAAGCTTTCGTGAGTTACCAAATTCATTTTTCCATGATGGGGCTATTGAAAATTTTTTATATATATTTATTTTCGGCATGATGTGCTTATTATTAAATGCATCAACAATTTATAATAGGGTTACATTTACAGCTCATCTTTTCGTGCTTCTTTTCACTCTCGGCAGCCATTTGTAACGTCGACTCCCGTAAAATCTAGTGAGCCGATTTCTCTCTTTTTTTCTACTTTTATTTACATTTCTTTTGATCTCGTGCATTGAACTTCTTTAGTTAATTCTCCTCTTCCTCTTCATCATTTCCATTCTGCGTCTCTTATATGCATACCTCACACCTTTTCCCCTTTGCAGATAGTTCCTCTCGTTTGCTCCTTCCAATCGCCCCTTCTTCCAGATAGTTCCTCTCGTTTGCTCCTTCCAATCTCCCCTTCTTCCAGATAGTTCCTCTCGTTTGCTCCTTCCAATCTCCCCTTCTTCCAAATAGTTCCTCTCGTTTGCTCCTTCCAATCTCCCCTTCTTCCAGATAGTTCCTCTCGTTTGCTCCTTCCAATCGCCTCCTCTTCCTCTCCAATCCACGAACGGCCTCGTACTCTGGATGTCAAAAAGACTCTAATCGAGCTCTATGCCGACCGAAATCTCTTCCAAATTCTTCCTGTCGGCGAACTTGAAGGTCTGTTTTCATTCTTTTAGTTATTCGTGACGTAAATTGTGGTAAGATTATAACTAAAATATATGTAAATTGTTATTTTGTGGTTGCTTCTCTAGAACCTGGCTTGCTAAAATAACAAATTTAGGCAAGTTTGGCGAAGTCCGCTTTGCGATTTGGCGTCAGAATGCGTGTGGAGTTTCTGGAGACATTGACGAAGAAGAAGACGCGGCGTCCGCAGAAGAAGCCGTGCTCGTCAAGAGTCTCAAGCAGTCCGCGTCCAGGGTTTCCATTTCTTCATCCTCTTATTTCTTTCCCTCTCTCAACAACCTTTGGGATTTAGTTACTAATGTATATGTGTGTATATAATGTATATATTTTTCTCATGAATTTTTTTTTTAAGAAACAGATTGACGACAATGGAAAATTGTAGGCGGAATTCGAGAAGTTCCTGGAGGAGTCGCTTCACTTGCACGGAGTGCCAGGCCACGCGAATCTCGCTCAAGTGGCAGCTGCCGCTTCCTATGGAAGATTCGAGAATCCCGAGACCGTCACGGACTTCCCGCTCTTCGCCTACAAACATCGGGGATTCGGCAATCTCAAGAGCTTCCTTCTTAGTTGCAGAAGCAGCGATAAGGGAGGGAAGAAGAGTAAAGGAGGTACATAAGTGAGAGCGAAAAAGAGAGAGAAATACAGAGAGAGTGAGAAAGAGAGAGAGACAGAGAATATGACATAAGTAAGCATCTGCTGATGCAACCCTCTTTCTCCCAGGCCTCTTGACTCTGCGGCCTCACGATGTCCTCTCCGTCGCCGTCCAGATTCTTCGTGCTGTTGAGCATCTACATCGACACGCCGTCCTGCACAAGGACATCGCTGCGAGGTCTCTCTTTTCATCTCACCCTCTCTTTCTCTCTCTCTCTCTCTCTCTTTTCATCTCACCCTCTCTCTCTCTCTCTTTTCATCTCACCCTCTCTCTCACTCTCTCTCTCTTTTCATCTCACCCTCTCTCTCTCTCTTTTCATCTAACCCTCTCTCACTCTCTCTTTTCATCTCACCCTTTCTCTCTTTCTCTTACTCTCTCTCTCTCTTCCCTCTTATTCTCTCCCTCTTCGATTGCAGGAACTGTCTGGTGTCAGAGCAGCCGAGTGGAGGAGTGGGGAGGCTGCTCGTGCAGTTGGGAGACTCCGCTCTCTCCAGGGATCTCTTCCCGAATGACTACGCAGAGTCCGTTCTTCTGCCTCCTTCTTCATGTCTGCGCTCTCTTTCCTCTCTCTATCTCTCCGTTTTCATCTTCTTTCTTGATAGGAACAACGGCGACCTCCGCCCGATTCGCTGGTTGCCTCCCGAGTCTCTCCGAGGGGGAGTCTACTCTTCTGCTACTGACATTGTCAGAACCCTTCTTCTTTGGGTCTTCCGTACCGTTTCAATTTGTTCCCCTCTTTTTATTTGCAAGTAGTTGTTTACTGAGTCTTCCTGTTGCAGTGGTCCTTTGGCGTGTTCTTGTGGGAGTTGGCTACAGGAGGAGAGGAGCCGTGGGCTGAGATGGAATCGGCGGACTCAAACCTGGCCGGCTCCTCCAGACTCTCGTCTGCCTCCTCCTGTCTGCTCTCTCTACTCGAGACAGGCTCTCGACTCCCTCAGCCTGTCCAGACTCCTGATCCTCTCTACGACCAGATGCTCTCTTGCTGGGAGGCCAGACCCCGCGAGAGGCCCCACTCCACTCAACTCGTCGCTGCTCTCTCGCAACTTCAGAAACAACTCAACAAATATATCTAGGCATTTCATCTATTCATCCATTTGAACTGTTCTGTCATTATTGAAACCTTACTTTTTTTCTTCTCTCAAACTCGGTGCTTGCCAGAAATGCTAGTTGAAATTTTCACTGTTTTTTCTTCTTCTATAATTTACTTTTTTTTTTTTTAATATTTCTTATAGAGATGTTTTCGGGACGAATGCTGGCCACTTTGGCCAACTTCATGTCAATTAGTGACGGGTCACTTCGTTTAATGCAAGGTGCAATTTATTGCTTGCTTCTCACACTGTATGACCAATAAATATGAATCGATAATGGAGACTAAACACAATATTGCAGAAATACAATGAATTGAGAATGTAAAAATCGTATATACATACATATGTATGTCAGCGTTGACAATAGAATAGACTTGAAGAAGAAGCAATCAGAGAAAGGGCAGGGAAAGAGAGAGTAAAAAAAAGAGAGAGTGAGAGAGAAAAAAGAGAGAGAGCAATTGAGTGAATTACAAAGAGAGAGAGAGAGAAAGAGAGCGAGAGCGAGAGAGTGAGAGAGAGAGTGAGAGAAAGGAAGATGAACAGAAACGATCATAGACGGGACTGTGCTCGCTGGAGACTGTTTGCTCTTTGTCAGTTGAGAGGGTAACTCCCTGATGAATGATCTGCTTCCTGCTTAACTACTCCACAAGAAATAACTGAAATGATGACGAAAGCAGAGAGAGGGGAAAAGAAGGGAGAGATAGGGAACGAGAGAAAGAGAGAGAGAAGGAGTGAGAGAGTAGAAGAGAAGGCACAAAAAGTGGAGAGTGGAACGGAGAAGAGGTCGACTGGGTCTCCCCGAGGCACTCTCACCAACAAGTCAACATTTTGTTTGCCCGAGAGGGAGGCCGTGCAACGAGCCCGTGATGCCGGGGTGCACTATAAAATAGAGGAGAGAGAGGGAGGGAGAGCCAGACTGGGACTCGGCCAAGGCAGCCATGATCTGCAGCCCTCTTCTCGTCGCTTCCTTCTTCGCTCTCGCTGTTAGCAAACTTCCTCGCTCTTCTTCCCCCCACTGTATCCAACTTTTCGATTGATTTCAAGTTGCCAAATGTTTTTTTTTAAACTAATTTTCTACCATATTTTGTTAAATTCATAAAACTATGCAACAAATTGACTAAAAAAAAACGATCCTCGTATTCTATAAAAGAACCATGTTTGTTAAGCTTCGATAATTTTAAAGATGAAAGAATTAGAAAAGAGTTCAGTCTTCCTTCTCTTTGAGTTGGCAACCGACGAGCTAGCTGCGGCTGAGCAGCAATTCACGACTGCTCCGCAGTGCAGATGCGACGACATTGAGAAGTGCACTCAGGAGATGGCAATTCTCACCGAGAAGTGCAAGAAGGAGTAAGACATTCTCTGTTCATGTCTAGTCGAACCTACAAGTTACTTTCCTGTACTGCTTATTCTAAATGGTCTCGCAGACCCCAATGCGACGGAATCCTCGCCAGAACGGGAGGGGATACAGAGAAGATCAGAAATTGTCTGGATGAAGAGCACCGAGTCATGACTGACATTGAGAAGTGCGTCAAAGAAGTCGTCCACGGAAACATCGGGTAACCATATCACTTTCTTTCTTCTCTCACACCGTCTTTTCACTTTTTCCTTGAGATCTTAGCGATCTCTATAAATTCATTATTGAGCGTTTATTTTTCACTTTTGCTTTTCTCTCTCTTTTTCTGTTTTCTCTTTCAGTATCTAAATCCATTCTTGCGTCTTTTCTCCGCTTTAATTGCCATCGTCTCCATTTCCTCTTTAGATGCACAAACGATGCGATTCCAAAGAATCTGACGATTCCGCTCGTTCCCGTTGTCGGCGTTTCGCCAGCCAACCCAGCACCGGTGAGGGAGATCAAGGGAGGAATGGGAAGAAGAGGAAAGGGAAGAGAGAGAAAGAGCAATGCATTGCAGACGCGCCTCCGCCGTTCTCCGACGGCGGAATCGGTGCACGCGCCGCCCGAGTTGGCCGAGTTCCTGGTCTGCGTCGACCAGTGCGCCCTTCAGGCCCCCTCCCTCGCCAGAGCCAAGAGATCAACCGTCACCTGCGCTTACCGCCTCAGGTTTCCTCTCCCTCCGTAATTCATTTTGCACTCTTCCTTATCACAGTGACAGTCCGAGACCCCTTTGCCTCTGGCAGTCTTGGGAAGTTCGTAGTGGAAGTCTCTCCTCCCCTCTTTGTGTATGCGTGGCTGTGCATCGCAGCTTCTTCCCTCTTTCATTGTTCCGAGTCGGCGGAGCGATGCCCTGCAGCTCTTGCCACCTTTTCAAGCAAGAGCATCACCATTCCATGCTCATTCCTTTTGCTGACAAGTACTCTTTTCTACCCATGGCCAAGACTCATTTGCCCTTTTCGCTCTCTCTCCCCCTCCCTCTCTCTCTCCCTCTCTCTCTCTCTCTCTCTCTCTCTCTTTCTCTCTCTCTCTTCTTTCTGTTGCAGCCCTTTTCTCTTGATTCTCTCTGTCCGACAAGGTTAGCACAGTCGAATAGGTTGTCTGTCATGTGTGAAGTGAGATGTTGAAAAGAAAGTTGCTTGCGGTGGCAGGAGAAGCGTGGATCTCTGCAAGCTGGAGCAGTATTGTCTTCGACTTTCTTTGTGCTCTCTTTGTCATTTCAGCGCAAAAAAGGAAACGCACAGCAATTGGCCGATTAAACATAACTCTTGCTTCACATACATATGTTCATATGTATGTATATATGTACATATGTGCATTGTAGTCATACATATATGTATATAATGTATGTAGTTTTCACAGAGTACAGCATATGCATATGTTTTTGAAAAGGAAAGCATCTTGATTCCTTTTTGCAGATGCGCGCTTGCTCCTCCGGATGAGAAGATCCGCTCTGCCTTCGTGGAGTGCGAGCAGAAGCTGAATGTCAACCCTCAGGAGAGATTCCTCAAGTCCTGCGAGTGCCTGAAAGACGCCGGCATCAAGGGACTCTCTTGCCAGTGACAAACCATTCTCTTCTTCTCTTCTTCCCCCCCCCCCTCCACTTCATTTCTGTACATATCCGGTGAGATAAACAAGCCTTGCCTCTCCTTCCTTTCTCTTGCATCCAAGACGAATTCAACACGAGCCACACGAAATTTCTACGCTTTCACCACCAATTAACGCTGTATTCACATCGCAACTCAGAGGGGAGAACGATAGGATGACAACACGACAGAGATAGAGAGCAATAGAGAGAGTGAGAGAAAGCAGAGAAACAGAGAGGGACAGTGAGACAGGAGATATATTTAGAGAGGGGAGAGAGAGGGAAAAAGAGAGTGGAGAGAGAGAGGGAAGAGAGAGTAAGACAGACAGACAGAGAAAGAGAGTTTCGGATAGTGACAGGCCGGATGGGAAGTAACAGCTGGCCGATTCTGCGCTGTAATACGGCGGCGTAGTCACTGACTCCTCTTTCTCCATCGCGTACAGTACAACCAAGAACGATGAGGCAGAGAGAAAGAGAGCGAGAGAAAGAGAGGGAGAGAGAGAGCGCAAGAGAGAGAGAGAAGTAGAAGAACAGAGATGAAGATGAAAGGAATGAGGAAGACATGCCCACGTATCAACTCTCTACACCGTCCTGCACAGATTGAGGCAATGAAAGGCATAGAACGGGCAGAAATGAGAGGAACAGAGAGGAAGAGAGAGGAAGAGAGAGGGAGAGTGAGGGAGAGAGAGAGGGAGAGAGGACAGAGAAAGAGAGCAGAGAGATATGTGCATAGAGAGGAGAATGGGAGAGGTAATGAGAACCATGAATGGGAGGAAACTTGACGACGGCAAAGAGAGGCCGGAGGATTCCTCTTCACTTCAACCTTTCGATTCGCTTTCCACCAGAAAACTCGTGAATGAATTCGTCTTTCGTGCCAGTCATCGAATCTTCCATCACTGAATCTGCAGAGCAGAGGTCGCATCCCACTCGCTTCTATCTCCCTATGCTTGGTTAGTGGAATTAGAACTAGCTCAGGTCTACTTTACTCTTTATCCTCAGCCCCTCACACACAGTCACTCTCTTTTTTTAACTCTCTCTCCCTCCCTTTCTCTTTCTTTCTTTCTCTTCCTCTCTCTTTAATTCTCTCTCCTCTTCTTCTTCTTCTTCTTCTTCTTCTTCTCTCTCTCTCTCTCTCATTTTCTCTCTCTCTCTTTTTCTCTCTCATTCTTTCTAGATTTCTCTCTTTATTAATTTCTCTCACTCTCTATCTCTCTCTGCAGGAGTAGTGTTCGGTCTGCCCCTTTTGGTGATCATTGGCCTGTGCGTCTTCCATGCCCGCAATCGTCGCCTGCAGCAGAGGCAAGCGGAAAGACTCCACAACAGACGAATCTCCACGTAAGAAGAGCGGACTTCAGGACCATCCTATCCCATTTATTTCCTGTTGTCAAGACACAAAAAGATAATGGGAGAGTGATCAAAGGGAAAGAGAGAAAGAGAGAGAGAGAGTTGGAGAGAGAGAGGGAGAGAGAGAAATGGAGAGAGAAAGAGGGAGAGGGAGTAAAGGGAAGTGGTAAAGGGAGGGAAGAGGACTGACATAAAAAGAAGGAAATGCAGATGCTTCGGAGTGGTGAGACTGTACGCGATTGGCAAGAGCAGTTTTTGCTGTAAGAAAGGACTGGTCCAGCTGTGCTCCTCTTTGCTCTCTTTCCCTCTCTCCCTGACTTCTTCGTTCTCATCACCATTTTATGTTGCTCCTGCTTCAAGGTTTTCGTTCGCTCAATATGTTTAGGTTAAGAATGGCTGAGAAGAAAGTCTCTCTCTTCTAGTCCCTCCGATTCGATTGTAGAGAAGCAAAAGCTCTGAGAAGGCTCCGCTTGTATCCCCACCGCGCGTACTTTCCCACAAAGACTGCGCACGGACACCGAGATATCTCGTATCTCTCTCCCCCCTCTCTTTCTCTAATTCTTTATCTCCCTCTCTCTCTATCTCTTTCTCCCCTCTCTGTATCTTTCTCGCTCTCTCGCATGTCTGTGTTCATATATTTCTTGCCGTGCCCTGACGCGTTCCTCTCTCTCTGCTCTCGCCCACAAAACCCTCCGCATATGCAACCGTAATCCATTCTTCTTTTCACTTTGAGCACTATGAGAGTGAGAACATGCGTCGCTTTGGTACGAGGATTTCTGACAATGAGGGAGATTCAGACATGACGGCGAAGTGAGAGACAGGAGAAGAGAGAGGAAGAGAGAGAGAGAGAGAAAGAGAGAGAGAGAGAGAGGATTGATGGTTACAGCAATTCGCAGTCTGGCGGAGTGTACACGGGAGGCGGTCGCTTGTTCGGGAGACAGTGCACTGAGATCGAGTGAATAATAGCAAAGAAGCCATTCAAACAATTGTTATTTATTTGCAATTTAAATATTTTACATCGATAAATCATTTTTGGTGCAATTTGGAAGCATTGAAAGAGATCAGAGGGAGAGGTGTAGAGAGAGCGAGAAACAGGGAGAGAAAGAGAGAAGCAGTCCGAGAGGGAGAGAAACAGAAGGAATGGAAGGAGGGAGGGGAACAGATGCTTCGGAGGGAGGGACGAATCGGATTGAGCCGGCGGGTTCGCTCGCTCACACTGTAAAGCGGCAGTGGCCGTTGCTGGTGGAAGAAAGAAGGCGGACCAGGCAGGGAGAGAGAGAGAGGAGAGAGAGAGGAGAGAGAGAAGAGAGAGAGAGGGAGAGAGAAGATGATGAGTGCCTGAGGGAAGAGAGGAATCTATCTGTCGTGGTTGTATTGATCAGCTTCTGTTCTCTCTGCCATTCTCTGATCGTTTCGGAGCCGCGCGCCCTCTTCAGTGCGACCCGAATCTGTCTCTTCTCTCTGCATCCACCCACGGAAGACAGTCGGAGCTGAAGCTGCCTCGGGCAGTCTGAACAGACCACGCCCTCTCTCACAGAGAAAGACCGCCCCGCCTCCGGCCGGTACGTCGGGAAAGAGAGAGAGAGAGAGAGAGAGAGAGAGAAAGAGAGAGAGAGAGAGAGGGAGAGATAGTAGGGAGGAGTGCGCGAAGAGTAGGACAGGGAGAGGGTCTCCCACCACCCGGCTTCCACCCCCGGAGGGCACCATTTCGAGGACAGAAGTAGGAGAGAAAGACTCTCCCTTCCAGAGATGATCGAAGAGGAGAAGCTGGCCTGTTCTGTCTGTCCCAAGACCTTCGCTTCCCAGAAACTCCTCCAGCAGCACCAACACATGTTCCACACAGACAAGGTCAGCATCTATGACTTCTCTCAAGTTTCATTTCTTCCTTCCTCGTATATCTCTTTTCTTCAGTTATTCTCTTGACCATGTCTTTTCTAGTATCTTTGTTACTTGTCAAATCACTAGATCCGTTTAGATTTCGATTCAGTGCCTGATATTTATTTAATCCTTTTATATGAGCGTCAATTTCTCATCTCTCTTCTTATCGCACTCTCTCGATCTCTCCCTATCACTCTCGTTCCTTTCTTTCTCTATCTCTTTCCTTCCTCCTTCCCTCTCTCCTTCTCTTCTAAATCCCTTTCTGAACTTCCCAATGAAACGGTATCCACTACCATTTCTTTTACATTGCCCGAGGTGTTCTGCTTGAAGGAGAGATGGTCGCGTGAGGGTGACAGAAAATAAGAGAAAGAGAGAGTTGAGAGAAAGAAAGCGAAGTAGAGGAGTCAGAGAAAAAAAGTAACAGTTACCTTCACGGTACTCAGTCAAATAGCTTTGATATTTCATTGCTTGAGGAAATAGGTCGGGAAAAGTTGATGTTAAGCTGTGTATCCGATTAAGAGATCAGCCAGGTAGAAGGTTAGAGAGACAACGAGAGGGAGGGAGCGAGAGGCAGCGAGAGGGAGGAAGCGAGAGACAGCGAAAGGGAGGGAGCGAGAGACAGCGACTAAGAGAGAGGGACGACAGCACGTGAGGAAAACATGAGATTTTGCTTCCAGACTCAAGATTTCTTTGGTGTTTACGAAAGACTGTAAAAGTGAGTGGGCAGTAGGGAGAAGAGAAAGAGATAGAGGAAGAGACAGAGATAGAGAGAGAGAGAGAGAGAGCGCGAGAGAGAGGGAGAGAGGGAGACGACAGCTGACAGACGGGGATGCCAGAGGGGAGGATAGCCATGCCATCCACTGCCATTCTTCAGTAGGCAGAGAGTAAGAGAACTGTAGAAGGGGTAGAGAAAGAGGTGAGACGGAGAGAGAAATAAAGAGAGAGAGAAGAGGAGAGAGAAAGAGAGAGAGGGAGAGAGAGGGAGAGAGAGAGAGAGAGAGAGAGAGAGTAGCGGACAGGGTGCAAACAGTGTGAAACCTAATCTATGCATACGCGGCTGGCTCGTCGGCGTGCTCTGCCAAATTCGTTTTGCACTATTCGATATGCCGAGAAGGCAATGCTTCTCTCTCCTTCACTCTTCACTGGCGCTCTCTATGCCTTTCTACTCTCTCGCTCTCTCGTTTCTCTCTATTTCTCTCTCTCTCTCTCACTCTTTGACTGAACTGTAGCAAACAGCAGAAGCATGTGTCGACGTAATGAAAGTGGAGTTGAAGTGTCCGTGGAAAGGCCATGAGTAAGGAGCAGAAATGGCAAGAGAGTGGGAACATTTCGCGAACTGTTCACGGGCGACATCACCTTTTTAGTCTTTCAATTTCACTGGTCTGTTATCATTCTTTTCTTCATACAGTTTACTTAAACTCTTATTATATAATTTAATCTCTATTCTAACTTTTGTAGCCGCGACTTTGCTTTGATCCATGCAGCTGAGAAGCTCATTCAATCTCGTAGATTAGCACACCCTTTCCACCTCGCTACCCTGCACTCTTTCTCTCTCTTTCTCTTTCTCTTTCTCTCTCTGTCGCTGTTTTCATGCTCTCTCAACTCACACTCTCTCTTCTCATCCTCTCTATTGCAACATCTGCTCTCTCCTCGCTGCTTTCTCTCTCCGATTCAATTCTACGGACAGTTTCTCTAATTGCTCATTTTGCATGGTCAGAAGAAGCGGAAACGTAGGGAGGCAAGGCCAATGGAACAAATTGCGAGAGGCAGAGAAAGAGAGTGATGCCGAATAGAAGGAGGTAAAGAGAGAGACGAGAGAGGAGAGAGCGGATGAGAGAAAGAGAGGGGGAAAGAAAGAGAAGCTGTCCCATCTGTCACTACTCTTAATCCACGTCTGCCTGCTTCCCTTTCTATTCAGAGTACGGACAGGCACGAAATACAGAAACGGTCACTGAGCCATTCAGCCATGGCATCCACATTGCCAGGAGTGCAACATGAACACTCTCAATTTCACACTGCTCTCTCTCCCTTTCTCTACCTCTTCCAACTCTCTCTCTCTCTCTCTCTCTCTCTCTCTATTTCAGTCGTTCATCTGCGAGATCTGTGGAAAGGCATTTCGCTTCCGCTCGAACCTAGCGGAACACCGCTCTGTGCACACTGCCCTGAAGCCATATGTCTGCAAGTTCTGCGGAAAGTCATCCCGACTCAAAGGTAACTAACTCCCTCTCCTTCAGCAACGCACTCTGCGGGATATTAATATATCATATCTTATTAATACTCCCATCCCTGTGATACTAATACTAAGTTGCTCACCCACTTTATGATGACTTTTAGCCTTTACTCTTTCCATTGGAAGAACGAAGAATTGCTCCAGGCCAAACATGAATAAGTGAATGACTTCCTCCATTTGATAGAACCTTCCGATTTCCTCCCCGAGATCTAAGCTTCGTTGCTGTATTAGAGAGGCGGTTGAGGCCCTTTATCCCCTTCTCTCTTAAATGGGAGCCCTGCTCGGCACTTTTGTGCTTCACTCGCTTGACAAGTACGTCCTTCTCCTCTCTGGAGAGAGTGCGTGAGAGAGAGGGGTAACGAGAGCGATGGAGAGAGAGAAGAGAGAGAGAGAGAGAGAGAGAGAGAGAGAGAGAGAGAGAGAGAGAGAGAGAGAGAGAGAGAGAGAGAGAGAGAGAGAGAGAGAGAGAGAGAAAGAGAGAGAGAGAGAAAGTGGTAGTGGGTATTGTGCAGGCCTGAAGCAAGGAATGCGACAGTGGCAGGGTGCCTACCAGCACTCTGGACGGCGCAAACGTGGGGCGGCATACAAAAGAGGCTTCCCGCTTCAGTCCCTGAGGCGAGATTGGCTTTTCCGTCCAGGATGAGAAGTGAACTTGTGGCTTTGCTATTGCAGCGAGAGCAAGGTAACGAGAGAGTGAGAGGGAAAGAGAGAGAAGTATAGAGAGAGGAGGGAGAGAGAGCGAGAGGGAGAGAAAGAGAGCGAGAGGAGAGAGAGTATAAACGAGAAGGAGTATAATATACAGTAGCCGAATACTGTAGCTTCTAATCACCGTTCATGACTTCAATTCCTCTCCTCTATTTCGTAAAGGTCCTCTCGCATGCAGCATAAGTTTGCTTTTACGATTTTTCTCGCGTATCCACAATTCACTTATTGTTAGAGATGTACAGAGAGAAAGAGAAAGACAGAGAGAAAGAGAGAGAGAGAGAGAGAGAGAGAAAGAGAGAGAGAGAAAGAGAGAGAGAGAGAGAGTTAAAGTGGAAGTCGAAAGAGCGATGTGGAAGGAAAAGACGAGGCCTCTTCCCTTGGACCGTATCGCCAAGCCGAATCTGCCCTGAGGGGCCGACTGTCGCTGCTTCTCCACTACCACCACTCGCACTATCTGGGCGTTACATCTTCCACCAACTAAGCCCTTCTCTTCCCTCTCTGCTTCTCTGTCTGTCTCTCTCTTCCCTTCTCTTTCTCTTGCTGGCCTGATCCCTCCCTTTGTCTGTCGGCTTACTTACTCCCTTGAGACTTCTTGACTCATGTGCGCACATGCAAGGAAAAGAGAAGTGGAAGACTCCCGACCCTCAGATGGATAGTCCCCAACACGAAGCAACGCATCGTACTCTTCTCAGCTCCTCCCATCCACTCATCCATATCCTCTTTCTCTCTCTCTCTCTCTCTCTCTCTCTCTCTCTCTCTCTCTCTCTTCTCTCTTTCTCTCAATATCACTTCTCTTTCTCTCGTTCCCTCTCGCCCTCTCTCTCTCTCTCCGCCTCCAGTCTCTCATTCTTCCCTGTCATTCACGAAACAGCAAGCAGTTGTGATAATCTCACACGTCGTTTCCTACAGGGATAAAGTGCAGTAAAAGGGCGAATGCACTGGCACGATCAGAGCGTGAGAGATTCTCATTCCATTTCATGTCCACAATACAGTGTCACCTGCCTATGAGGGAAGAGGGCGTAGACAAACAGAGGGACGAGAAAAGAGTGTACATACAACGGAAGAGGGTGCAGTGAAAGTGAAGGACGAGAAAAGAGTGTACATCGGAAGAGGGCGCAGAGAAAGTGAGGAGAGCGTGCATTCTATTGGATGCAACTGTATTCTTTACACTTACATAACATTAGAATTTTTTTAGGTGTATGATAATCAGTTCATGTTCCTCAGGAAACCTCACGAAACACATTCTGAAGCATCACAAGAAGGAGCAGAATGACAACATCTCCAAGGACGACATCATTGTCAAGAAGGTCAGTATCAATTCATTATGGAAAGTTTTATGGTTTATGGATTTCACAATAATGACCATTATCAATACATGCAGAACGTTCTCTGTCACAATCACTCCTATGATCACCACTTCTCTCTCTTTTTCTCTTTATCTCTAGCTGTCTCGTTCCCTCTCTCCTCTCGCTCTGTCTCACTGTCTGTCAATCTCTCTCCTCTCTCTCTATCTCGCCCTCTACAGGACCCTGCAGCACAAGCAGAGCTGCTGGAGAAAATGGCGCTAGCCACGACTGGGCAATCTCTGCTTGGAGTGGGCACCGAGATGCCCTCTCTTCTTCCAAAGGAGGAGAAGTCGGATCCTGATTACGAACGGTAGAACATCTCTATCCTTCATCTCTTCCTTTCTCAATACCCTCTTTCTTTTCCCTCTTTTCTCATTTTGAACTTCTTTAATTTCTAATAAATTAGACTTGTTCGGCAGTGCAATCTACCTCTCGTTTGGACTGGAGCAAAGCTCGATGGACCTGACAGGGAGCAGCAGCCCAGACAACGACATGTCCGAGAATGGTACGCAACATTTGAGGCAGAGGAATCATGACAAGTCCAAGGTATTCTAACAAAAAAGAGTATGTATGTACATACGCGGGTGCAAAGCACCACTGAGGAGCCAGTCAATGGCAGCAGATTTAATGAGAGGGTAGAGAAGTGGCAGAGAAAGAGCATGAGAGGGAGGGGAAAGAGAGGATGGACAGAATAAGGGAGGACGAGAGAGGTAGAGGGAGAGAGAGATTGAAGGGGTGAAGAGACAGTGAGATAAAGTGAGAGATAGAGAGCGAGAGTGAGAGAGATATGGAGAGCGAGCTGCGCGTGGCAAGTCGCCATTGCGGGTCTATTGATTGCGTGGATGTGTGCTTGTTCGGGTAGAAGCTTCCTCAGGCTTCATCCAGTCATGAACAAACCGCGCTCCCAGATCAACCTAGAGCACAGAGAAAGGAAGCGAACGAGAGAACGAGAGAACGATAGAGAGAGGAAGAAAGTGAGAACGATAGAGAGAAAGAGAGAGAGAGAGAGAGAGAGAGAGAGAGAGAGAGAGTGTATGAGGGAATGAGTGAAAAAGTCAAAAGTCAGGGCTTCACAATTCATAATTTGCGCCTCTTCCACTTCGTGAGATATCTCGCACTTCTTTTATTCCTGCTATTCATTCTCTCTCTCTCTCATTCTCTCTGGCGCATTCTCTTGTCTGCTACAGTATCCAGCTATCTTCCGCACCGTTTGACTGGAACAGGACTTAGTGGCCGAGTGGCCGTTTCAATGGCGCAATCTGTCGGCCTGCCTTCTTTGTATTTCGTCAACTGCTCTCTCATTTTCCTACTTTCTCTCCCTTTCTGTCTAATCCTCTCTCTTCTCCGAACTATCGTCGGCTGAATTGGCAGTTCTACTCATTGCGCAAGCATTGCTGCTTTCCCTCTAACTCTCTCTCTCTCTCTCTCTCTCTCTCCATTTATCTATATCTCCGTCTCTCATATCTTTCTCTCTCTCTTTCTGCATCTCTTCTATCTTCCGCTCACTATCGCTCTCTGTCTCTCTTTCACTCCCTCTCTTTCTCTATCTTTCTCTCTCCATGTACATACACATGTACATATTTCCCTCCGTCTCGTATCGACGAAACGTCAATGTCCGAGTGGAGACGATTTGGACTGGGCAGTCCACCGTACCCCCCAGAGCTCTATCCATCTTCTCGTCTCTTCTCTTAACTGCACCTTTTCCATCTCTCTATCTCTGCTCTCTCCAACTCTCGAACAGTCTCTTTCTCTGTACACATTCATATCCAAAGATGGCTGCAGCACGGCTTAGAAAAGTGTCTATTTAGCCGAGAGGCCCAAGATCTGTTGAAGGATGGTCTTGTCACTCTTACTTTAATTCTGGGCATGATCTAACAGGGAGGAAAAGTAGAGCAGAGATCATTGGTTCCAGGCACGGAGAGCGGACTGAACGGGTCTCTGCAGACGGAGTGCGGAGAGAGTCAACTCTCGCTCTCTTCTTCAAGCCCTCTCCCTGCTCATACGGTCAGCTCTCTCTCTCTCTCTCTCTCTCTCTCTCTCTTTCCCTATCCCTCTCCATCTCTCTACCTCCTTCCCTCTCTCTCTCTCTCAATTGAATGTTGGTTCAGATTGGCGGCGCGCAGTGCCTGCAGGCATTGCTTGCCCAAGTGCAAGCCCAAGTGGCGGCGTCAGAGACGGCGACTCCGTCCCCTCCCCCTCGCCGCGCCTCCTCCGGCTCTGCGACCCCCGCGCCTTCCGCAGCCAACGCGCCAGGCAGCAGCCGCACCCAGTGCAGCGAGTGCGGCAAACACTTCCGGAAAGGTCGACCATTGCTTACTACTTCTCTCTCTCTCTCTCGTGTATGGTGGATACCGTAGCCAGCTAAACAGGTACAGAGGACGAATAGTGAAGGACGAACTAGTGATTGACTGTGTAGGAAAGGCATGCGGGAGAGAAGGAGAGAGAGAGAGAGAGAAGAGTGATGCAAGAGACATGACGGTCTCTGTTTGCAAATGGAAGAGGAAGCCTACCCGTTGCTCTCTACTGTAATTCGAGAGGCCAGAGAGGGGAGCGGTGATGACAGACAGACCGGCCATTGGCAGAGGCTCTCCTGCTGCCTCAGGGTGTACCCGTCATCTCTCTCTCTCTCTGTCTCTCTCTCTGTCTCTGTCTCTCTCTCTCTGTCTTTCTCTCTCTTGATTACCAGGCAGATCTCCCTCAGTTGCAAAGTATCTGGCTGATGGTGAGTCAAAATGCCCACTCTAACAAGAGAAGTGATGTTGAGTCAAGCTCACTTCAGAGAACTTCACTCTTATCACAACATTAATTTCATTCCAGACAGATCGTCTTGCCTAATCTTGTGTGCATATTTTCGAATTATATCAAGTGGTACTTTCTGCTTCTGCTAGCTTTCCCTTTCAATATGTGGAATTAGATGCGAGGGAGAGAGAGAGAGGAAGAAAGAGAGAGACAGGAGAGAGAGAGGGGAGAGAGAGAAAGAGAGCAGAAGAGAGAGAGGGGAGGAGAGAGAGAACGGTCGGGTGGCTGTAGCAGCTGCCAGGATCATCAAGAAGGCAGCTGCCCCTTTCCGGAAGCGAACCGTGTCTGTCTTTCTCTGTGCTCTCATCTTCTCCATTCTCTATCCCTCCCAACAGCCTCGGGCATAAACCCTTCCGTGCCTATCGAAGCCCTACAGCTTCTTCCTCGCCTGTCTGAAGAGCAGAAGAGAGAGAGCGCATGTGAATTGAACGACGGACAGCAGAAACATATTTTCGTTGAGTCCTTCATCGCACGCTCTCTCTCTCTCTCTCTCTTTCTCTTTCTCTCTCTCTCTCTTTCTCTTTCTCTCTCTCTCTATCTTTCTCTCTCTCGCCAACCATAATCTCTCTCCTCTCTGCACACTATTTCTCTAGTGCTTCCTCCGCTCACCTACCACGAAGCTGCGGTATTAAAGGGTTGTGCGTGTGCGCAGAAAGAGAAAAGAGTGGAGGGTCGGAACCGGGCAAAGTCTGCGGGAAGAGGACGTAATTGAGAGATGGAGAGAGGGAATCGAGGGATCGACAGCCAGTGGACAGAACCGAGACTCGCCTGTCACAAGGCGAAGACAGTTGTGCTGTACATAAACACATATGAAGACACTTTACAATGTCTATGAGAAGGAGAAGCCCGGCGAGAGAGAAAGAGAGAAAGAGAGAGAGAGAGAGAGAGAGAGAGAGAGAGAGGGAGAGGGGGCGGTGATCCCCTCTGGCTATCTCTCTTCCCTCCGGTCCCTCTCTACCTTTCTCACTATTCCTGTCGCGCAAAGTTTCTCTGGCTATCACACAACCAAAGAATGTTCCGCGGGCAAAAGGGACTAAAGATTTAGTAGAAGATTAAGATAAACAGCAAAAGATTCCAAAGAGTGAAGAACCAATGCCTAAGTACATACTGTACGTACAGTACCGCCCAACATCCAGGGGTCATGGATGCAACGGATGCAACGGTTGCATCCTTAAGATCCATGCGAATTGTGGCTTGTACAGGCAACGAAAATATTCCATATTACATTTTGCTGAATGAGAATTTTTTTCTCTATCGACTGAATCTATCCAATTCATAAAATACTCAACTTTTTTACGCGAAGATTTGTATGCAATGTAAGTCCAAATGGTGTGCAAGGAATATTGTGCAAAGCTGTGTAGGGTACTTTACTATAAATCTTGGTAGGTTTCCAAGAATTTTCTTCTTTTTTTGCTGATCTGAGAACTGGAAAGAGGTTATCAGCAGTGCAATTAATGCAGAGGAGGAGGCAAAAGAAGACTGACAAAATATTAAAAAAAACTGGAAGGAATTGGCACAAAGCGGAATCGAACTCCAGCCCTTCTGCTCATGCTCGGATATGCATACCAATTCTCCACTCACCCTTGTTATTTTCCAGCTTGTAGAAATTTAACCAGCATTTTGACTTCGTTTTTATTAGCTGTTTTCTTTATACACACAACACTTGGTTATCTCCAAGCCCGGATTAACGAGCAGAGAGTATGAAAACGCCGGCTATCATAGGGTGCGCGCCGGTTTGGACTTGATCATCTTTCTATCGCATCACGGTCAGGACGACCGTGGCGTAGCTGTGCCAAAAACATATTCAAAATGGCGCGAAAATTTAAGAATTTTGAACTCGGTTGGGTGATCTTCTGAAATATTTCTGCCCAGTTCGAAAACGAAAATTGTCTAATGGTTTCTAATGATATGCACTGGGTGTGGCAGACAAGACCTCCACTGTTGTTTACAAATCAATTGGGAGTGGCGGACATTCGTGACATGGTGGCTGGTTGGTTGTGGCTTACACGGCTAGTGTAACTTGCGAGAGATCGGTTCCGCCATGACGTTTAACGTTTTGCACATTCGGTTTTTTATAAACCTCCTTACAATTAGATTCTTTTTTTGCCTGGAATCGTTATGGCCAGAAATATTTCAGAAGATCACCCAACCGAATTCAAAATTCTTAAATTTTCGCGCCATTTTGAATATGTTTTTGGCATAGCTACGCCACGGTCGTCCTGACCGTGATGCGATAGAAAGATGATCAAGTCCAAACCGGCGCGCACCCTATGATAGCCGGCGTTTTCATACTCTCTGCTCGTTAATCCGGGCTTGGAGATAACCACGTGTTGTGTGTATAAAGAAAACAGCTAATAAAAACGAAGTCAAAATGCTAGCTAAAATTCTTCAAGCTAGAAAAAAACAAGGGTGAGTGGAGAATTGGTATGCATATCCGAGCATGAGCAGAACGGCTGGAGTTCGATTCCGCTTTGTGCCAATTCCTTCCAGTTTTTTTTTGTTATATTTTTTCAGTCTTCTTTTGCCTCCTCCTCTGCATTAATTGCACTGCTGATAACCTCTTTCCAGTTCTCAGATCAGCAAAAAAAAAAGAAGAAAATTCTTGGAAACCTACCAAGATTTATAGTAAAGTACCCTACACAGCTTTGCACAATATTGCTTGCACACCATTTGGACTTACATTGCATACAAATCTTCGCGTAAAAAAGTTGAGTATTTTATGAATTGGATAGATTCAGTCGATAGAGAAAAAAATTCTCATTCAGCAAAATGTAATATGGAATATTTTCGTTGCCTGTACAAGCCACAATTCGCATGGATCTTAAGGATGCAACCGTTGCATCCGTTGCATCCATGACCCCTGGATGTTGGGCGGTACTGTAGTGCATACTTCAATGGGACCTGTTGACTATGTAGAACGGAAAATAATGAGAAGGATTAACAAGTAAACAAAATGTCTATAATGACTTGAATGGAATGTTGCAGGATCTGCTCTTCAACTGCATATGACACTGAATCACGGAATGCCTCCCCCAGCAGAGGATAGGATGGAGACTCCGGCTCTGAGTGGAGCCAGCTCAGCCTTGAGCCATGACGATGCTCTTCTTGGAGAGGGCGACATCCCTCCTGTCCTCGCTATTCAACAAGACATTCACACTCTCAAGGCCGTTGTCTCCGAACTTGTCAATGACAACAAGGAACGACGACTTGAGCAGGTCATTCCCCTTCTCTTTCTCTGCCTTCCTCTCTCTCTCTCTCTCTCTCTCTCTCTCTCTCGCTCTCTTTCTAGTGTTCATTCCTTTGCAGGCCATTTCATTGTTAGACGACCGAGTGTGTCGTCTGGAGAAGAACGTGGAGACCGTGCTGAACAGCATGTACTCTCTGGTTCAGCTGCAGACGGGTCTGAACTCGTCGCTGTCCCGTTTCCGAGAAGATGCCCTTGAACAGCTGCGTGTTCTGCGAGGCTCTCTCGAGGCCTCCTCGAACCTCAATGACTGAATAATGACAAACAGTCCCTTCCTCTCAGTGATTTCATAATTCTTCTTAGACGCCCCCGCTCAGCCTCAGGAAGAAGCTTCTCTGGCTCAGCCAGCACCTTCTCGCCCTAATCCAGATAAGAAGAGATATGATTAGATGACCGTAAGCCTCTTCGTCTTTCCATGTAATCCTCTAAAGTGAAGGCGATGCGACAATTTGAATGAATGTGTGCATCCGCCATAATTCTTTAGAATGTGTGTATAGCATGAGAAAGTATCTAAAATGCGGCAGCTTTCAAGTCCTCTCCACTCGGTGTCTCTGCTCTTTCTGCATTGCTTAGAGAGGATTCTATCAAGTGCCATTGTCTTCTCTGAATGGCAGTCTCAATACTTCTCAGGGTTTCCGTTCCGTTCCTTATGTTCTTATTGCCAGTCTCTTGATTACCTTGCTAGGCACTCGTTTGCTGTCTGCGTGTATTCTCTTAGTCTGAATCGCTAGATAACTCTTCTGGCTACCGGAGAGGCAGTCTTCAAACAAAGCATTGTGATCTCGTTCTTCTTCCCTTTTCTCTCTTTCTCGTTCCCTTCTAATACTCAAGCCAAGTGCTCCACGTTTCCAACTGCGCCTCACACTTTGAGGAAAATGTCATGTATATTATTGTTTATAAATAAAACGAGGTTAATCGCCAACACAATAAAATTAATTAATTTTGTGATTGTTCATCTGCGCATGAAAACCGGTATAAAAACTATCCACAATAGCCATACGCGAGTAATAGAAGAGATCTGATGGCAGACCACAGAATCAACATATTCTATCGTTATAGCACACTAATTAGGCAATGACAGCAATAGGAAAAGCAAGTGTCTATGAAACTCCCAGCGAAACAGAAAATATGGACATTCATCATCCAGTCACTCTTCAATGGAAACCGCTTTTTGTCGGAAGCAAATAAGAGGAAGAGAGAATGTAGTGTGGACAAGAGAGAGAGAGAGAGAGAGAGAGGAGAGGAGA